>VZQC01014244.1:1037721-1133797 GCA_009823505.1 Rhizomys pruinosus | reverse complement strand
ACAGTATGCTTGTCTGTAAATATAAGATTCCATATTTAGCATGTGGTAAGAAACTTCATTTGTTTAGAGATATGACACCAGTAGGATTTTCTGTAGGATCTTCGTCCTCTCCAGCCCATACTGTTTCTTTACTGTAATGAATTGAGAACTGCTGTTTCTTCTAATAAATTATGAACAACATAACATATTTTGCATTTAGCATTTATTTCTATTTCTTTTTAGATTCCTTTTCACTCTGTATCATAGTGGAGCCTTGAACTCACTTGGGCCAGGGGAGCGGGGTGGCGGGGGGAGGGTGTCATGCCTAAGCTTAGGGTTGCAGGAGTCCAACACTACACCCAGTCTTTTTTCTACATTTTACTTGTTGGGTTTTTGTTTTGTTTTTATTTGTTTTGCTTTTAAGACAGAGTCTCTTATCTAGCCCTGGCTGGCCTAGGACTCAATAAGTAGACCAGGCTGGCCTCAAACTCACAGAGATCTGACTGTCTCTTCCTCTTGAGTGCTAATTAAAGGTGCAAACAACCAAGCCTGACCTCTACTGTATTTTTTAATCCAAAATGTGTTTGTCGAGGTGGCTTCTCTCACTCCTCTTGATTCAGGGTACTTTTAGAGCTGCTTCCTCCTGAAGGAAAATCCTTCTGTGAGCCTTGCTTTTCCACCTGTGGGCTGACAGAGGACAGTGGAACGGCCAACACACAAGACTGCCATTTGTGCATGGCTAAAGACCGTGGTGATTTTATAACATCCTGGGCATTTCACGTCCATGAAATAGGAATTGGGGCTCTGCACCAGGCACTGCTTCTTGTGTTTCTTCTTCTCTTCTGGAGAGGGATAAAGGAGGTTCTTTGTGAGAGGCATGTACTTGTAGGGAGGTCATCTCCCCCAGAAAGGCTCTACTGTATTTTTAAGTGTACATTTAATGAAGCATTCATTCTTCAGAGTCATATATATTACAGAAGGCTAGTGACAGATTTTATTTCAAACTTGAATGCTTTGTAAGAATTATAATAATGAGTTCAAGGCCAGCCTGGTCTACAGAGCGAATTCCAGGACAGCTGGGGCTATAGGGAGACCCTGTCTCGGAAAGATAAAAAATAAATAAATAAATAAAAAGAATTATAATAATGTAAAAAGTGTTTCATCATATGCAGCTTAAACTCTAACTTGGCTACTGGGGGAAATGTTTCCTAGAGAACCCAGGAGGTACCAGCTCAGCCTCTGCTCCTGGATTAGGGACTCATGTTCTCTGTACACTATGGCATGTCAGACATCCACAGAGCCTGAGCTTGTCCTCTGGTACCACGCTGTTTACTGTGTATATGTAAGTGTACCCATGTCATGCAATGCCCATGGAGGTCAGAAGAGGGTATAAGATTTCCCCCATACCCAGGCTGGTTGTCAGCTGATCTGCGGGTGCTAGAAATTGATCCTGAGTCCTCTGGAAGAGCAGCCAGTGCTCTTAACCGCTGAGCCAACTCTCCAGCACCCCTCAGTGGATTTTCTAACTGAAACAAATGTATCTAGAGATTCAAGGCTAACATCGTCATATGAAGAAGAAACATGGGACATGTGTCTTCCTGGTCTGGGTGATGTCACTCAGAATGGCGGTGTCTAGCTCCATCCATCAACCTGAGAACTTCATGGCTTTGTTTTTCTTAGCAACTGAGTAATATTCCATGATATAAACACATCACATTTCCGTTACCCATTAGGCAGTTGAAGGATATCCGCTCTATTTTCATTTCCTGGGTGTCACAGAACAGGGATCTGTGGTGGGATATAGACTCTGGGTATATGCCAAGTGGCAGGGCTGGATCATGTGAAACCTGCACGCTGATCTCCATAATGGACACAGCAGTTCGTTCTCCCTCAAACAGGAGCGCTTTCTCCCTTTTCCCTAGATCCACATCAGCATTGGTCCTTTGGTTTTTTTGTCACATCCATTCTGATTGGGGTAAAATGAAATCCCAAAGGATTTTTAATTTGCGTTTCCCTGATGGCTAAGGATGATGGAATTTTTAACTGTTTTTCAGCAGTTTGTACTTCATCTTTTGTTTCAAGTGCACAGTTTTGATGTCTTGACATATAATGACAAACCATTAAATCAATAAGACAATAAGACAATGGTCATGTCCATTACATTCATAAACTTCCTGTTCTCCGTTTTTACTTCCTTGCTCAAACTCAGGGCTGAACTTAAGACACAATTGCTGATTAGCTTTCTGACATATATTACCCTGAAATGTTACATAAGAAAGATGGTGTTGAGCGCAGAACCACAGAAATGTGGAGAGAATAAGAGGCACACACACACACACACACACACACACACACACACACACACGCGCATATTATGCCCCATGAATGGGCACAGACAGGCAATATCTGACTTGTGTTCCATAGACCAGACTTTTTAGTATAATTTTTATGTTTTGAGAATTTCAGGCATGAACATAGTATTTGCATGACGTCACCCTCCAAGCACGTCCTGCAGGTCGTCCCATGTCCCAAACTCTCAACTTATTGTCCTCTTTGATTATTATTCTTACATATGTACAAACACTTTTAT
The DNA here is from genome assembly GCA_009823505.1 of Rhizomys pruinosus. Classification (NCBI taxonomy): domain Eukaryota; kingdom Metazoa; phylum Chordata; class Mammalia; order Rodentia; family Spalacidae; genus Rhizomys; species Rhizomys pruinosus. The sequence continues at coordinate 1,131,228 of VZQC01014244.1, read as the reverse complement.
AACCATACATATATATATATATACATATAAAGCACTGAGTCACTTAGTGGTGCTCCTGGGGACATGGGTTCAAAGCTGTCCACTGGGATGAGATAACCTCTCAGGGAGCTAGACCCTGAAGAAGACTATTCTCCCTCCTCCAGCACTCATTGACCATCTCCAGCCCTGGGTCTTGAGGTGGGGCCTTAGCAAGTTTGCCCCATCCACATCAGCATGTCACTGGTTTGTCATCTGCAGGTCTTGTTAGGCTACTGTGCAATGGAGATTTCATGGTGAGGCTGGGCTGTCACATCTAGAATGCTTATCTACCGGCAGGTGTCTTCTTCCTCAGGCTCTTACTATCCCACAAATCCCCATCTGCTGTATTCTCTGAGCCTGAGGTGTAGAGGTTACATTGTAGATGTATCACTTAGGGCTGAGCACCTCACAGCCCTTTATTCTCTATAGTTTGACCAGTTGTATAACTTCGTAAAAATCACCATCTGTCCCAAAAAGAAGCTTCTTTGATGAGCGATGAAGGTTGCACTTGTTTGTGAATTTGAGGATACGAATTTACAACATAGTAAATCATGTTGGTCTAGGAAAGTGACAGTGGTGGGTTCTTCTTTAGGGTCTATGACGTCTCCAACCATGTATGCTTGGCTATGCTTACAGTACCATGCATGGATTCCCTCCTATTGAGCAGGCCTGAAGTCCAATTAAATAGCTACTGATTCTCCTCAAGATAAGAGTACCACAATTGAAGCCAGGCATGGTGTGACATGCCTGTAATCCCAGCACTTGGGAGGCAGAGGCAGGCAGATCTCTGTGAGTTCCAGGACAGCAGGGACTACAAGGAGAATTGTCTCAAAAAACAACAACAAAAAAGTACGACTTTCCCCTAGATAATTTGCTGGGCCAGCCTTTGCTGTGCTTCACAGACCTCACAGCTGGCTGGACCAGTGACTCCTTTCTCCCTCAGGGGCTTGTGCAGAGCCTTCTGATGTGAGCGCTAGCTCTTGGGGAGGAGGCTTCTGGGTCAGTTCCGGGTCAATTGCTGTAAGTCAGGTGTCCAAATTATATCAAGTCTTCAGCAATAGGTCTTGCATTCAAGGTCTTGAAGGCAACTAAGGGCTTTGGCCTATAATATTTTGATGGACCAAAAACTTTTGACAATGGTGAGATTCTAGAGTATTGTTAATATTGATTTAGATTTTCACATTAAGAAAACTGAGAGATTAAAATGGACAGGAGTTTTAAGCCTGCGCTGTTTGGCAGAGGTGTCTGTCAGTTTCCCCAGCTCTCATCCTTGCATTCCTCCCTGAGGGACATTATTAGCAAACTCCTGTCATCATCTCCTACATGGGTAGAGTTGAGCCAGGGTGATGTCACTTTCTTCTGTTCCTTGTGCACTTAACCAGCCACTGTCCCTTGTCCCATATGGCCAAGGCTGGAGTCGACATCGGAAGGTGAGTCCGACCTGATAGGAGACAGCACACGGAGGTCACTTCTAAGCAATCTTCACGGTATTTGTTTTATTTTCTATCACTGCATCTTTACTGGAAGAAAAATAATGGTTTCTTCTCAAAACACACATATAACACATTTGTGCTCATATGAACACATCCATAGGCACACACACATAACACATTTGTATTTATATGAACACATTCATAGGCACACACATAACACATTTGGGCTCATATGAACACATTCATAGGCATACATATAACACATTTGCACTCATATGAACAAGTAAACTCCTTTAGAGTTTACTTGCTGTAATGAATTCAAAACATGGGTTTCTTCTAATAAGTTATGGACAAAAAATATGTGTTCCATTTTAAAATTATTTATTTTGGGTGTTTTTCAGAGAATATCTCTCTCTCTCTCTCTCTCTCTCTCTCTCTCTCTCTTTCTCTCTTTCTCTCTCCTCTCATCAGCCCCAGTGTTCTGTGACGACCCTAATCCATGCTCGTGCTGTCCACAGATTTACACAGATTCAGCAGGTGAATTTACAGGATTCTTTTTTGGTATGTTTAAAAAAATAAGTCTCCTCCACCAACAACTTTGTGGAAAAAGGAAAACTATTGGCCTAGATCCATTTCTGACTGTTGATCTTTGTTTCACAGACCTATTCAAATATTCTGCTTCAAGTCACATTTCTATGAAATTAAAGAAAAAAAGTTATCAGTCTTACTGCGATCTCATGTCTGTGCTCTTGTGTCGGCCTCACAATTGCTAGGATTACAATCCTCCACCACCACACCCAGAGTTCCTTCTTTATTTTAAACTATTGTATGATTTCTCATTAATTTTCTGGGCTAATATATATATTTAAGGGATTCACATTATTTTTTAATATATATTTTGTACAAGATTATCAAATCTAGACCCATGTCCCCCACCCTATCCCCACCAGAGCTCATATACTCTCAGGCTAGTATATTTTACATAGAGATAGTAACTAATTTTATTTCAAGTGTAAATGAATTTTGAACGTTATAAAATGCAAAAATTAATTGCCTAAGGCATATTCATGTTTTTTTAAATGAAGCAGACAGCGTTGATCTAAACTCTCACTTGACGACTGGGGACAATGTTTCCAGATGAATGCAGGCAGGTATCTGCTCTGTGCTCTGCTCTTGGGTTGGTCTGGCAAGTTCTCTGTTACCTGTGTGATGTCAGGCAGACACCCTAACATCCAGGGTTTTTCCTCTGCAAGAGAAGGAAACACCTCAAGTGCCTCACATACAGACATCAGAACCATTCAGATTCTGCTGCTTCTGACAACATCTAGATGTTGCTCTACCATTCACAGCAGTGCTGGAGATACACCCAGCTGTTCACTGAAATGCAACAGGACAGTGACAGTTAGAGTGAAGGCACCCCACAGCCCCAGAGTCCTGAGCAGACTCCATTTCCTAATCCTGTGCCTTGATGTCAGTAGTTCCCATTTAACACCATGCAGTACAGACTCAACACCCGTCCTACCCCTCACCTGCCCCTGACCTCTAGTCACTCAGCCCCAGTGTTCTGTGATGACCTTAATCCACTCTTGTGCTATTCACAGATATACACAGAGTCAGCAGGTGAACTTACAGGATTCTTTTTTGGTTTGTTTAAAGAAATAAGCCTCCTCCACCAACTAGTTTGTTGAAAAAGGAAAACTATCAGCTAGAACCATTTTTGACTGTTGATCTTTATTTTGCAGACCTATTTAAAGCTTCTACTTCAAGTCACATTTCTATATTTTCACATATAAACTGACAGTACCCTCTAAATACAATTAGCTGTAGGGTGTCCTTGAATTCCTTTCAGAGTGTACAACAAAGGCAGGCTGTTCATGGACAGGAAGGAATGGGAAACACAGCCAGGGACATCTCGGGCTTGTTTGGTTTCTTCTGCTCCTCGGATTCCATGAAAAAGTAATGGAAGGTCAAGATAGCAGATGACGTTACCAACCCAGCCACAGCCTGGCCTGCCTCTCAGAGGACACTGATCCCTAATGCTGTTCCTCTGTCTGAGATTTAGAGCAAATGATGGATCTGAAGGGAGATGAAGCTGGAGAAACAGAGTCCTGAAAAAGGTGAGATTTTCCACCAAGTGTCTTTAGTGAGGGTTAGAGGAGCAAATGTGTGTGTGTGTGTGTGTGTGTGTGTGTGTGTGCTTATGAATGTGTTCATTCCAGTGCAAATGTGTTATGTGTACATACCTATGAATGTGTTCATGTGAGTGAAAATGTTATGTGTGTGTGCCTATGAATATGTTCATACGAGTGCAAATGTGTTGTGTGTGCCTATGAATGTGTTCATATGAGTGCAAATGTGTTATGTGTGTGCCTATAAATGTGTTCATAAGAGTGCAAATGTGTTATATGTGTGTGCCTATGAATGTGTACATAGGAGCGCAAATGTGTTATATGTGTGCCTATGAATGTGTTCATAGGAGTGCAAATGTGTTATATGTGTGCCTAAGAATGTGTTCATAGGAGTGCAAATGTGTAATATGTGTGTCTATGAATGTGTTCATAGGAGTGTCAATGTGTTATATGTGTGGCTATGAATGTGTTCATAAAAGTGCAAATGTGTTATATATGTGTACATATGAATGTGTTCATATGAGTGCAAATGTGTTATGTTTGTGCCTATGAATGTGTTTATATGGAGACAAATGTGTTGTGTGTGTGTAGTTATGAATGTGTTTATATGAGTGTATATTTAAAGTGTGTGCATTTATATATGCAAACATCAAATACAATTTTAAAGGTGGATTGTACAGATTATTTGTTTGATGATTTTCCCATATTATGTTGAAAATTATATTCTTAAATACTGAAACAGGAGAACTACAGAACACACATCATTACATCACAGTGTCTACAGCTGTTGCTATGAAGGTGCTGAAGAACAGGACATTAGCTCTTTAATGATGGCGTTTGTTTACATTTGGATGCAAGAGGACTTGAAGAAATTCCATTGCTTTACTTCATTTAATCTTGGCCAACTCTGAATTTCAATACATTGTCTTCCTTTTAGACAGAGTGGACAGGGGACTGTTGGCTGTGGGGTAGCTGGTCCCATGCTGACTCTTGCCACCATCTAGGCTTCTGTCCCCACACCCTCAGGTCTCTACGCATTGTCCCTGATCCTGTGTCTGTGGCCCTAGAACCAGGCTTGCCTCTAAGCTGGCAAGATCCTACAGTGGAGGGGATCATAGCTTAGAAAATAATTCTTCCAAAATTATGTTTCAATAGTAGGCATTTATTACACAGAAACTACTTCTGACAAATCTCCTTGATCCTTACATCAGAGAGAAAGACTTATTCAGATTTCAAACTCAAGACATTGCTTTCTTTTTTTTCTGTTCTCTACTTCACTATTTCTGTAAGCTCAGGGAAATAATTCTACAAATCTCTAAGCACTCTCTGTCATCTGTTAATCTCTTGGCCTTGAACAGTACCACATTCACTCTGAGTTGTTATACTGTGACAACAGATATGAATTCTTAGTTTTTAAAATATGTTGTAGAATTACTTATAATATCTAATTCTGACATCTGAATTTCGAGGGAACTTTGTCAGCAGAGTCAGGTGGGGCACACATGACTAAACAATCCTTCAGAGGATCACATGACACTAACCACAGAACATTCTTGTTCCTAGGAAACACTTCATGGACATCTGTATGGCCAACCACACTGGACAGTCAGATTTCATCCTCGTGGGATTCTTCACTCAATCCCAACACCCCACTCTGCTCAGTGTGGTCATCTTTGTGGTTTTCCTGATGGCCCTGTCTGGGAATGCCCTCCTGATCCTCCTGATACACTCTGACACCCACCTCCACACCCCCATGTACTTTTTCATCAGCCAGTTGTCTCTCATGGACATGATGTACATTTCTGTCACCGTGCCCAAGATGCTCCTGAACCAGGTTCTGGGCAGCACTAAGATCTCAGCTGTTGGATGTGGGATGCAGATGTTCCTCTATCTAACACTGGCTGGTTCAGATTTTTTCCTACTGGGTGCCATGGCCTATGACCGCTATGTGGCCATCTGCTGTCCACTCCGTTACCCCGTCCTCATGAACCACAGGGTGTGTCTCCTCCTCACATCTGTCTGCTGGCTCTTGGGATCAGTGGATGGCTTCCTGCTCACCCCTGTCACCATGACCTTCCCCTTCTGTGGATCCAGGGACATCCAGCACTTCTTCTGTGAGGTCCCTGCTGTAATGAAGCTCTCCTGTTCTGACACCTCGCTCTACGAGACCCTCATGTACCTGTGCTGTGTGCTCATGCTTGTCGTCCCTGTCACGGTCATCTCAATCTCCTATTCCTCCATCCTCCTCATGGTCCACAGGATGAACTCTTCAGAGGGCAGGAAGAAGGCCCTGGCCACTTGCCCCTCCCACATGACTGTGGTCACCCTCTTCTATGGTGCTGCTGTCTACACCTACATGCTCCCTGCCTCCTTCCACACCCCTGAGAAGGACATGGTGGTATCTGTATTTTACACAACACTCACACCTTTCTTAAATCCACTTATCTACAGCCTCAGAAATAAGAATGTCACCAATGCTCTGAAGAGAATGTTGGGGGTGAGGAATCTCAGGGAACAGTGAAGTAAAGAATTAATTGGCGTGGTTTCTTTTCCTTGTCTCTGCACTTCTGATGTTCAAGGCTTATGCAATGCTGTCCTCAGCCCATTCCACGGTGTCCCTCCTTGTCATTTGTTTCACTGGGATGAAAAGTCTGACTATTTCACACAAATGCTTTTATAATTATGTTTCATCTTGGCTGCATTGTATCTATGGTTCCTATTCTAAAATTAATATCAATACCTCTTCTCTCTATCAGACAGTATCTGTTCATGGAAGTGTGCAACAATATCTTAGAGATGAATGTTCATAGAATGTTCAAGTCATGATGGAGAGAACATTGACAGAAATGGCAATGCTACCAACAGGAAGGAGTCCAGGTTGGAGTGGACTGAGCTTTCATTCTGTTCATTTTTGAAGAATTTTATAAATTTGAAATTATACACTAATGAACAGCAGACTATCCATGTTCTATCTCTTTCATTGTTTCTACTTGATGGTTGGTGACAGGGTGACACAGCATGTTAGACACCATGGTCATATCTTCAGGAATCAGAGAATTCAGTGTTCTGCCACCTTTCCTTCAGACTGTCTCATTTCTGTAGCATCCAACTCTGAGGACATAGTCCTCACCCTGAATCATTAGCATCTCACAAGAATCGCGAGGTAGGCTGAGTATTCTAGATTTCATGTGGACTTTAGGAAAATAATATCCCTGAGTAGAGGTGGTTTAGGGGAGTTTCCTCCATGATGTGAAGTGAGCTGAGATTTTCAAATATGTAGCTTATTACACAGCCAGGCAGAGGAAGGGTGTCAGATGTTTGAAGGTGTTTGCATTTCAGAGTGATTAATTCAAGCTAACTAAATTGCCATCACACAGACTGTTTTGTATGTGCTAAAACATGCCTACTCAGTGATTCTGAAACGTGTAAACACTACTGTTTATGGAAGCACTGTTTTGTGAAGAACATCTTTTCCATATACCTGTTGTCAAACTTTGATTAACTACTACTCTCAAGCTATTTCTGTTACTATGGTAACTCCTATTCTGTTTTCTAGTTCTAAATTTTGAATTTTACAGATTCCAGATCTAAGTGGGATTGTCTCAGCCTTGTTTTCTCTGGATAGACCTTCCTCTAGGTTCATGCATGTTGCTAATGACAGACTTTCTTTCTGGATTACAGTAAATGGTTTTCTGCTGTGTACGTATCCTACACTTTATTTATCCATTCACACATGTTCTTATCCTACCTAATGTCCATAAATGTTCAATGAACACAGAAGTCCAAGTAGGGCTCCAACATACTAATGTCAAATTCTTTGTATGTCTGTCTGGAGATAGGATTCCTGGATCCTGGGGTAGTTGTATTTTCTGCTAGATTTCAGAGGGAATTGCTGCTTTCTGTGATTATATTAGTTCATATTGCCATGAACAGTAAGCAATCACTGTGGGAGGTGCTGCGGACCAATAGAGTTGCTGGAAAGAGATGTTAGGACCAGAGGAGCTGCCTGAAAATCATGCAGAGTGCCTGAGCCAGCAGCAGTGCTGGGGAGGGCTTTCCCATGATGCAGATGAGTATCACCCCACCCATCAATAGCCCCTTACCTGTAATCCTCTAAGCTACTCCAACAAACTCATTGATTCACTGAGTTAGCCTTGGTCAATTGATGCTTTGGTTTATTTGAGTTCTCTGTCTGGGGTGAGCTGACCTGTGTCCTTCATGTCTCATACAACAACCAGCCACTCACACTCACTGTGCTGTTGGTTTTCATCCCCTGACAGACAGAGGAGCACCTTTCCTACGGCTCCTGCTAACCTGCAGGCATTCTTTTGATTGACAACAAATTACCTTGTTTTAGTAAAATTATTATTAATTTGGCAACTGACTTGATTTCCTTAAATCCTGTTGGATTGTTGCCTTGTAAGACGGACAGCTGGCAGGAAGTTTCCCTCCTCTTTGCACTGTCTTACTTTGCTAATGGCGTCTGGTGCCACACAGAAGCTTTATCATTTGGTACCATCCCATTTGTCTAGTTTTACTGTTTTGTCTGTGCTTTTGAGGGAACATCCAAAAAGTATTACACAGAAAATTTGCAGAGATTTTCCCTAGGTTTCCAGCCAGTTGTCCTGCAGATTCAGGTACATGACAGTCCTTGTTCTCTTAGAGGTGATACAAATACACAGACTCATAAGGTCTTTTTCCATTCTGCCAAGGGTTATCCAGTCTAGGCTCAGTTATTGGAAACACTGACAGTCCTTTGTCCAATGTGTGTTCTTGGCAACACCATTGAAAATCTGGTATCTATCAACCTGTGGGCTGATTTCTGGGATTTCCGTTTGTGCGTCTCTTCTTAGTTCTCATCATGCTCTCAGCGACTGTGGCTCTGTGCGACACTGTGACCCAGTGGTGCAATGCCTCCTGCTGTGTGCCTTCTGTTCAAGATGGCTTTTGCAATTCAGTCTTCTGTGGTAACACACACATTTTAGAATAACGTGTTTCTTCTTATTTTTGAGAAGGGTCTCCCTGTAGCCCCAGACTGCTCAGGATGCTATACATACCAGGCTGGCCTGAATCTTACAGAGATCCTCCTGTCTCTGCCTCTTGATGCTGGGACGAAAGGGACAAAAGGTATGTCCCAGCACATGTGGCTTTACTTTTCCTGTTGCTGTAAAGAAAGTCTTTGTAATCTTAATGAGGGTCCAATTGAACCCATAGCTTCATTTGACTAGGATATTTTAATTATATTAATTCTTTCAATCTAGGAGCAAAAGATGACTTTCAGCTTTGCATCTCAACCACAGGTCCTCAGTCCATGTTGGAAGCCCAGAAAAGCTGGTTCTAATATCACCAAGGAAGTCATCCTTAGCACAGGGAAAATTAACGGGGCTTCAAGAATGCAGGCCCAGCAAGCAAAATGTGAAAAAATCCTCCTTGTTATGGACCCTGATTTAAAACCTAGGCTGATATCAGAAGGTGCTTCTCAGATTTGGGGTGTGTTTTTCCACACCAGATAAGGTAATCCAGCCAGCCCCCTACTGATGAACCTGATCTAGTCAGTTTCCCAATGAAGCTCCCTGCTCAGGTGATTATACCTTGTGGCAAACTGACATTTTAATCATGAGCTGGTGTTGCACTAGCTCAATCCCATTGCATAGCCTGAGTTAATATATGTTATATTAAATATATATTATATACATATATATTTCATCAGCTCTGTTCCTTTAAAAACCAATCCTAACCCAGAATTTTCTTACCTCCTTGTTTATATTCATTCCAAGGTATCATGTTTTTGTGACTTTTAAATTAGGGATGTATCCTTGTTCTATTTTTTCAAACATGTCAGTATTTAACTAACCTTTGTTCACTTTGCACTCTACAAGTTTGATTTCATCACATCTAATAAAATTCGGCAGACATTTTAGGGATTGGTTGGTCTCTGTGAGACACTGGTGGCTGCTGCCAATGCAGCTTCATCTTCCCCTCCATGGGGAGGCTGCCAGGTTCTTCCTGTTCTGAGCTGCTGTCTTGTCTGTATTCAGTGCTGTGCTGGGAAGGCAGCGGAAGGGCGGCCTTCTTGTGTCTTCCAGATCTCAGGTGAAATGTTTCCAACTCCCCCAGACAGCATCATGACTGTCGGTCTGCAAGGGTGAGCTCTAGTAGGTGGGAATGTAGTCTGTCTACACCTGGCTAGCGAGAAATCTCGGGGAAAGAGGTTGACGTTGTCAGCTGTGTTGCTGTGTACAATGAAGCAGCTGCACAGTTGTTGTCGTTCCTTTTCGCACTCCCCAGGGCATTTTTTTAATTATTTATTCTCTTATTTGTGCATATGAATGTACTGTCTGCATGTAGTTTGGTGCACCCGTGTCATGCAATGCCATGGAGGTCAGAAGAGGGTGTCGGATTCCCCTGGAATTGGAGTTAAAGATGGTTCTTAACTGCCATGTGGGTGCTGAAGATCAAACCCAGGTCCTCTGCAAGAGCAGTCGGCACTCTTAACCGCTAGGCCATCTCTCCAGCCCCTCCCCAGGGCATTTTTAACATGCAAAAGTACCACACGAAGTTCCTTTATCTCATCTTCCTCCCATTCTGGACACATTGATTATTTTTTTTTTCTGTGAGACACAGGTGTTAATGTTAATCCTGAATGAGATTTACTGGGAAGATGTCAGATCCTCACCAACATGAACTGGGTTTCCCTTACTTTGAAGCCACACAAGCTATAATGTACGTTACACTCATTTGAGTCCTTTGACTCAGTAGTATATATTGGAAAAAGCATGAGACGTGTGCTTTATAGAACTAGTCTCAAGTCGTATTGAGTCATCAAGACTATATAAAATATCGATCAATATAGAAGTTCCAGATGATAATGTGTTCATCTGATGTTACATGATACATATATTTTCTTCACTCTGTTGTAAATAGTGACATAGCATGTTTAGATTAAACTCCATCACAGATTTGGAATAGGACATAAGTTAAGATGTTTCAGCCTCCTTAGCATTTTCTTCTGAATTTAACATGATGAACACAATGACATCACCTCCTCCCTAGCCCCTGCCTTTCCTGCTGTGTATTATGAGCTAGACTCTGAGAAGACCTACCAACTTCAGGACACTGTTTTCTTCATGAGTGAAATATTTTTGTGTCTAGTGTTTGTGGGATCTAAGGAATTAGGTGAAGAGAAGAATCTCCCTGCTTAACATGCAAGAAATGTCTCAAGGCTGATAGTGACTATCATGGTACAGAATGTTGGTCTCAACTCACAAGGAATGAGTGGGAACCAGGTGCTCCCATGCCTGCTGCACTGTCAGCAGATGTGAAGCACACATTCTCTAAGAGCCATGTCAACCCAAAGACCTTCACTTCTCACTGACAATACTCCCTGCAGTTGATGAAAGAATTCTTTCAATCTGAAAATCAGTCACACAAACTGAGGAAAAAGTATCCCATGTAAATTAAGAGCAGCTATCTTGAGGTGGTAGCATTGTGGTTTTGGATTCTGGATATAAGTACTTTGTCAAAGAATGTTTCAATGTGTGACTTGTATATTCCTTTCTCTTTTTTTTGATATGGGGTCTCCCTGTAGCCCCAACTGTCCTGGAACTTGCTCTGTAGACCAGGGTGGCCTTGAACTCACAAAGATCCGCCTACCTTTGCCTCCCGGGTGCTAGGATTAAAGGCGAGTGCCACCACACCCAGCGGGTATTCATTTCTTAATGCTGTCAGAGTAAATAGAATTTTATTTTTATTTTTGTTTAAAATTTTTTTTATGGCCATAACGCGCCAGGCCAGGCACACAGCTCTACAGCTCTAGGCGGGGTCTGGCGGGGGGCAGCTGGGAGAGGGTCTCGCCGTGACCCCGTCTACGGGGTCCCAGGCCCAGAGGGACGCGCTGGGTGAGCAGGGTCGCGTTTCCCTCTGCTCTGGTCCCGGCTGGCCTTGTGGGCTGGGAACCGGGGGCGCAGGGAGACGCCATAACGCGCCAGGCCGGACCCAGCTCTACAGCTCTAGGTCTGGGGGTTCTGGCGGGGGGCAGCTGGGAGAGGTCTCGCTGTGAACACCAGTCTACGGGGTCCCTGGCCCATAGGGAACTGGGGCGCGGGCTAGATCCGGCACACACTAACCCACCCCCCCCCCCACGTGCCAAGTGAATTGCTAAGAATCCAAGTGGTCTTCCTTTTGGAGAACCCTTCAGAACAGACAGAGAAGACTAACTTAGGCTTTCAACATCCAATATCTACACAAAATGAAAAACCTTAAAAACCTAGCCAAGGTGTCCCCAATATCACCATAAAAAATCAAAAAATAAAAAAATAAACAATAAAAAAAAAGGCATCGGACGGATGCAAGCAAAACCCTCCACTAATATAGTGAAAAGTCTTTTGTGACTTGAACCACAAAAGGGAAATCCAAATGCCAGGGACAGACGAAGGGACAACATGGGAAAAGGCAAGGATACTCCCACACCAGGCCCTACCCAAACCCTGGAGGAGATAGGCCACAATGGGAATTTCTCCCCCTTGGAGGGGACCCAAGGAACAGAGCTTAGCGGAATAATTGCAGACATACGCAGAGAATTAAAGAAAATGAAGAAGAAGTCATTGAACTAAAGAGAGAGAATGAAAAAACTCCAGAAAGGGGACCTAGAGGGAACAAGACAATACTTGGAAGGAACTAGACGGAAAGAATGACAAACTCCAGAAAAACTCGAGGGAGCAAAAAACCAAAAACTCCGAATGGAAGTAGAACCACTGAAAAAGGCGCCAACTCAAAGCAAGAAAGGAGCACCAAGACGAGATGAGAAAGCACAAAGAAGAGATTGAGAAAGCTCCAAAAGGCAATGGGGGTACTAAAGAAAACACAGGAGACACAATAAAAAGGGAATTAGAACACTCATCAATCAAGAAGAAAAGAAAAGGAAAAGCCTCAGAATTAGAATGGAGGAAGCAGAACAAAGATATCAGATCTGGAAGATAACACCGAGCATAAAAAGCTCAAATAAAGATTTGAAAATTTAAAAATACACAAAAGTGGAACAACCAGGAAATATGGGACACTATGAAAAGAAAACAAAACCTCTGCATCATAGGAATAGAGGAAGGAGAGATCTCAAGAGAATAGTATTGAGCATATCTTCAACAAGATAATAGATGAAAACTTCCCAAACTAAAAATAGACAAACCCATACAATACAAGACGCACATAGGACCCCAAATAGACAAGATTCAGAAAAGAAACACTCCACGCCATATGTCATAGTAAATGCTAGATGCCCAAAACAAAGATAAATTCTGAGGCCACAAAGAAAAACAGTCACATACAAAGGGAAACCCATCATAATACAACTGACTTCTCCCGCAAACCATGAAAGCAAGAAGAACATGGAGCAAAGATTTCCATTGTTAAATGACTTGGATGCCAACCAGAATACTTTTACCCAGCAAAAATTCGATTAGTTGAAGGAGAGAGGAAAAAAATCTCCATGACATAAACAAAATGATGAGAATACATGTCTGGAAAACCAACTCTCCAGAAAATACTTGAAGCAATTCAAAGGGCAGAAGAGAGAAAGCAACTATCCTCAAGCACCTAGAAAAGAAACTAAAAAAACATAACATAGGAGTCGAATCAAGGCTAGAAGTGCAAATGGATAATAAGGAAAGGAAGCAACATCCATCTTTCAATTATAACCTTAAAATATTAATGGCTGAAACTCCCAATCAAAAGCATAGACTGGGAGAATGGATAGGAAACAAAATCCATCTTATGCTGTCTACAAGAAACCCATCTCAATTTCAAGGATAGGCACCAACTTAAGGATGAAGGGATGGAAGAAATATTCCAAGCAATGGTACAAAAAGAAAGCAGGTGTTGCTTTCTAGTATCAGAAAAATAGACTTCAAAGCAAAGAAATCAAAAGAGAAAGAGGGCCATACCTCGATTTATTAAAGGAAACAATGAGTGAAGACCTCACAATCATGAATATATATGCACCAAATGCCAGGCACAAAACTTTGTAAAGACAACTCTTCAGGATCTCCAGGCACAGTTAACCCAGCACACTATAAGTAGGGGACTTTAATACCCCACTAAGTCCTCTTAGACAGATCAACAGGACAAATGATAAACAGAGTACATCTGAACTGATGTACAATACACCAAAATGGACCTCACAGACATCTACGAATATTCACCCAAACACCAGAGAATACAATTTCTACTCAGCACCTCCATGGAACATCTCCAAAATAGACCTATACGGGACACAGGGAAAAACTCAAAATATAAAAAGGTGAAATAATCTCATGCATTCTATCAGACTCACAGTGCAATAAAACTCAATATCAACTACCAGAATAACCCTACAACCCGACAGGACACATGGAGACTAACACACACTCTCCTGAATAAGTGATGGGTCACGGAAGAAATAAAGAAAGAAATAAAAACATTCTGGAACCGAATGACATGAAATAATACAACACAGCAAAACCCATGGGACACTCTTAAAGCATCCTAAGAGGGAAGTTTATACGCTCTAGTGCCTACATTAAAAAAAGAAAGGCACCTAAGTGAAGATCTAACACTGCAGCTAAAAATACTTGAGAGACAACAACAAATGAACCCTACAAAGCAACAAGAAGAAATAACAAAAATCAGAGCAGAGATCAATGAAATAGAAACAAGAAAACATACAAAAAAATCATGAATCCAAAATTGGTTCTTTGGAGAATAAACAAGATAGACAGACCTCTAGCCCATTAGCTAAAAGAAGAGGGAACAATCCAAACCAATAGAATCTTGTGAAAGAGGAAATATCACAACAGAAATGAAAAGTCCAGACAATCATAGGGATACTTCAAAACCTATACTCTACTAGAATTTGAAAACCTAGAGAAATGGTTGAATATCTGAAATCCTGGGAATCACCAAAGCTACACCAAGAGAATGCACAGATCTAAACAGCCAATAGTACAGTGAAGAAATGAGATGTAATAAGCGTCCTCCCAACCAAAAATGCCCAGGCCCAGATGGTTTCACAGCAGAATTCTATAAATATTTAGAAAAGACTTACAACCATACTACTTAAAGTTGTTTAGAAGGATACAATTGGAGGGACTTCTCCCAATTCTTCTATGAAGCCAGCTTCACCTACTACCAAAACACGGGCAAAGATACAACCAAAAAGGAGAACATAGACCCATCTCCCATAAAACAGATGCCAATTCTAAACAGGATTCTGGCAATCACATACAGACTCACTCAAGAAAAACATCCCACCATGACCAAGTTGGATTCATACCAGAAATGCAGGGATGGTTCAACATACGAAAATCAATAAACATCATCAAACATATCAATGGACTGAAGGACAAAAACCACACCCATCATCTCAATTGATGTGGAGAAAGCCTTGACAAAATCCAACACCCGTTCATGTTTAAAGTCGGAGGAATTGGATTGGAGGATCATTCCTCAATGTAATCAAAGCCATATACAGAAAACCCACAGCCAATATCATCCTAAATGGGGAATGACAGAAGCATTCCCCTTAAAGGTAGGAACTGGCAAGGCTGCCCCCTGTCACCACTCCTCTTCAATATAGAGCTAGAAACCCTAGCTAGGGCAATAAGCAAGAAAAGGAAATTAAAGGAGTTCTAATTGGAAAGAGGGAAGTCAAGCTATCCCTTTTTTTGCTGATGTATGATTGTCTACCTAAGGGATGCTAAGAACTCCACCCAGAAACTCCTAGAAACGATTAAGAGCTTTGGTAAGTGGCAGGATACAAAATAAACCTAGAAAAAATCAGTAGCCTTTCTACACCAACAACAAGCAATTGCAAGAAGGACTACAAGGAGACCTTCCCACTCACAAATAGCCTCAAAAACATAAAATACCTAGGAACAAACCTACCAAAGACCCAAGGATCTCTACAACAAAATTTAAACCCCTGAAAAAGGAATTTGAGGAAGACATCGGAAAGATGGCAAAACCTCCCATGCTCAGGATTTGGAAAATAAATATAGTAAAAATGTCCATCTCTACCCAAACTAGTGTACAGATTTAATGCGATCCCAATCAAATCCCAAGAGTTTCTTCACAGGCCTGGAAAAAAAATCCTCATTTCATTTGTGAAAAACAAAAGACCCCGAATAGCAAAAGCAACCCTGAGTGAAAAGAGCATACAGGGGGGAATCGCTATACCAGACATCAAACTATACTATAGGGCTTAGTCATAAAGAACAGCTGGTACTGGCACAAAAACAGACCAGTTGACCAATGGAATAAAAACTGAAGATCCAAAATGAGCTCATACAATTTCAAGCCACCTCATATTTGACAAGGGGCCAAGAAGACACAATGGAAGAAAGACAGCCTCTCAGCAAGTGTGCTGGCAAAACTGGATCACCACTTGTAGAAGAATGAAATTAACCCCTACCTCTCACTGTACAAAGGTCACTCCAGATGGACCAAGACTCAGACGTGAAACCCCAACACTCTGGAGTGATAGAAGAGAAGAACTGGCAGCAGACACAAGACATAGGATGTAGAAAAGACTTCCTAAACAGAACAGCAGCTGACACAAGAAATAGATCGACATTGACAAATGGAACCTCAATAAACTCAAAAGCTTCTGTAATCAAAGGAAGCAATAAAGGAAGTGAGGAGAAAGACCCAAGAGTGGGAGGAAAACCTTCCACCAGCAGATACACTGACAAAGCATTAATTTCACAGAGTATACAGCTACCAAAAACAAGAGACAAGAAATTAAAGAGGAGAACAAGCGAATGAATCACAAGATGGAACATAAGATCTGAAAAACACAGAGAGATAGAGAGGCGAGAACCATAAGAATGGTCAACATCCTCTGATAATTTAAGGAAATGCAATTAAAACCACGCGAGATATCACCTTACTCCAATAAGACTGGCTAGGAGCGGAACATGAATGCTACCAAGTGCTGTAGATAGGTTTGTGTGGAAAGGGGAACAACTATCCATTGCTGGTGGATGCTAAAACTTGTACAGCCACTAGGAAAAGCAGTGTGCGAACCATAGATGAGACTCAAATGAACAAACTTCCATTTGACCCAGTCATACCCACTCCTGTGTATGATACCCACAAGCCACAACACTTCACTGCAAAGATAATGCACAGGCTATGTTTATTCAGCTCTGTCCATAGCAAAAAGCTGGAAGCCACCCAGGTGCCCTTCAACTGCAACGAGTGCATAGCAGAACATTGTGGTAATGTCATACAATGGAATACTTATGCAGCAGTAAAGAGGGACACATCCATGAAATTTGCAGGTAAATGGATGGAGCTGGAAGCATTATGCTGAAGTGAAGTAACCAAGCGATCCCAGAAAAACAAACGACAAATCGACAAATGGTGTCCATCATTGTGGATGCTAGTACCAAACCCAGATATAAATATTTATCATGGAGAGGGAGTGCATAGTAAAAAGCACAACAGAAAGGAGCTCATCAGAAATGACTGAAAGGGTGAATTGCAAGGGGGGGGGAGTGGAGAGGGACACGGGTGTATATTCGATTAATGGCATATATTAATTGACGTGAGCCCGCAAGTTACCCAGTTTCGGCCTTAGAACATGTCTTATCAGGACACCATGGTGTTTTTAGGACTAGTAAAAAGTAAAGTAAAACTTTGTGTTATTAAACAACATTGTTTATCAGAATCTGATAAAACGGTAATGCAATGAATAAATGGAGATATAATTCGCGGTTCTTTTTTTTGTTTACCTATTAAATCTGTGTAAACAACTTTGGGTTGACACCTATACAATGTTCTCTATAATTTCTCTGTTGTACAGCTCAATACCTTGTAGCATTCTCTTTAAGTATTTAATGGTAACAAATTAAGTTTGCTTCCTCCAAGTTACCGCATGATATAGTCACCCAAAAAAAACAAAATGGGTGAATTTGATGAAATCTGTGCCTTGATCTACACCCTCTAGTCATGTATAATACAACTGTCTTCTGGGACTCATAACGCTAAAAAAAAGGGGGGGGATACAGAAAGACATGCATGAAACCTTTTTCATCAAAACCCTTGGCAATTCAATTCTTAAAACTACTATCGGGAAAAAGATTTGTTTGTTTCCAACAGGAGCAAAATGTACCAACTAAATGGCTTGAGAAAGCAAAAAGATACAGGTTTGCATTGAGTAGGATGTACCAACAAGTGGCCAACGGAAAGGCTGGACCGTTGAACATTCGAAAGTAAGAAAAGCCTCAGTATTGCCATAAACATCGAACCCCTCTGTGGATCCTACATGTAAAACAACTAGTATAATGAGTCCTAATGAAATTACCTTCTAGATGTCCGCAAAAGTTCTAATATGAGAGACTTCCTTGCTTCCCACCCATAGAAACAAGGAGAAATATGACAATGATGAGGTGCATCTCCAAGGTAAATTGGAACAACTATTGTGAGGTATCTCTTATAAAACCGGTAAAAACTACGCTTTCTTTAATTGACATAGACATGGGAACTGTGAAGGATTACTCTCTGTTCAGAAACAAATATAATACTAAAGTCCTAGGGCTATGCCCTCAGGCAAAATATATTAATACAGAGCTTTGACATCAGCAATGGATTGGTTCTACCAGGTGGATGTTGGCCGAGGGATCAAGGCCCCACAAAAGGTAAAGGCTCCTTGCCTAAGTCGGGGATACCCTAACAGGAGAGAGGCGATAAGACCTCTGCTGCCGAAGACCTGACGTTAACCATGGGAAAGGATGCTTTGAGACACACATGCAAGTGTACAAGATGGCCTCTGGAATGGCCAGAGAGTGTTACCAAAGGCCACTAAACCAAAAGCAAAATATGTCTCCTGAGTCAATCACAGACTTCCACGTCAGCACCAGTCCCACCTCACCTTCCTGGAAATATGTGCAGCGAGCCAGCCATGGGCCTGTGATATTCCCAAATCTAATTTGGGCTATTGGCTCTCCCTTGGAGGAATAACCCATGGCTGATGGCCACAGGCTTACATCCTCTACAGTTGGAGATGTTATACGCCAACGTAAGACCCTGTCCTATTTAACACGGGGGAAAATGTCATTATGGATAAACTATCCAAAACTGTGTCTATGCTAAGGAACCTACCATAACTCATTGTGCTGACTAAATACCTATATATCTAATTGCTTGTTCTTCATTAGTAGGATCGAAAGGTTATTCTCTGGACAAACTGTCAGCCCATGAACAGGAAACAGCCAGAATGACCAGAGTCCAAGTACCAACAGCTCCAGAGAGAGTGGAGATGTTTATGCCTTCATGCCACCTGTGCCCCTTTTCTAAGCCAGGGAATCAACTCTGCGGAAGAGGGGGCGTGGTAGAATGTAAGTGCTGCGATTGGGTGAATGGAGCAAACTAACAGCAAATAGTATCTGGACCCATTTGATCACTTGATGTGAAACAACAAACCTGTCACCCCCCAACTGGCTATGTGGGGCTGTAGGTGTTGGGCGCCAACAAAGCCTGCAGATAGGTTGTGCATGAAGGATGCGTGTACTCATGGATTATCACGTTCATAGCTAAAAATGAAAAAAAAAAACTGAGAGAAAGTGCAGGACAGTTATGGAGAATGCACTGAGCTGGGGATGGGGGTGGGGGTGGGGGGAGGGAAAGGAAAATAAGGCTGAACTGAATTGGAAAAAATGTATAAATGCACCAAAGAGCAATAAAAACTAATTAAAAAAAATAAATAAATAAAATTTTTTTATTATAGTATGTGGTGTGTGTGTGTGTGTGTGTGTGTGTGTGTGTACATGTACATGCAGAATTTAAGGAAGACTCTGCAGTCAGTAGTTGGTTCTTCCTTTGCACTCTGTGGATTCCTGGGATAAAACTCAGGTCCTCAGACTTGGCAGCGAGCACTCTTAACAACTGAGCCATACCCAGGCCTCCCTTTAGTTTCTTAGACAAGAGTTTGCTGCTTTTGTCCTCTTTTCTGGAACTCCTGTGTAGCCCATCCTTGAATTTATGATGATACACTTGCTTCTACTTCCTGAGTACTGTGATTACAAGCACATAACTCCACCATGAAGAAATTTGGTTTTGATAAGTTTATTTTCCCATTTATTTGATTATTTATTTGAAACATGGTCTCCCATGTTCTAAGTTGGCTTTAACTCATTATGTAGACAAGCTAGCCTTGATCTCACTAGAGATCTGCCTGGCCCCCTTTTTAATTTTTATTATGTTTTCTCTATGTTAGAAATTTGTATTCTAGGCGTGGGCATGGCACTGCCACAGTTGGGAGGCAGAGGCAGGAGATCTCTGAGTTGAAGCCAGCCAGAAATCTATGTGGTGGGCTGGAGAGATGATCAGTGGTAGAGACACTGACTGCTAAGCCTGATGACCTGAATTCTGTCTCCAGGACCCACAAGTGGAAGGAGCAAGCCAATCCCAGTGAGTCATCCTTTGACTATCACAAACATGCTGGGCTGGGCATGGACCCGCCCACCTCACTAAATACATCAAAGAAGAAGTTGATGTGATTAACATCAATGACCAAGAGGGGCAAATGCTGAAATACATTCTGGTGATGACTGTTATCCTGACAGGGCATAATTATTCATATGGGTATTGATGTAATATTGATGTAGTATTGATGTAATATTGATGTAGTATTGATGTAATATTGATGTAGTATTGATGTAGTATTGATGTAATATTGATGTAGTATTGATGTAATATTGATGTAGTATTGATGTAATATTGATGTAGTATTGATGTATATTGATGTAATATTGATGTAGTATTGATGTAATATTAATGTAGTATTGCTGTAGTATTGATGTAATATTGATGTAGTATTGATATAGTACTGATATAGTACTGATGTAGTATTGATGTAGTATTGATGTAGTATTGATGTAGTATTGATGTAGTATTGATGTAGTATTGATGTAATATTGATGTAGTATTGATGTAGTATTATTGATGTAGTATTATTGATGTATTATTGATATAGTACTGATGTAGTATTGATATAGTACTGATGTAGTATTGATGTAGTATTGGTGTAGTATTGATGTAATGCTGATGTAGTGTTGATGTAGTGTTGATGTAGTTTTGATATAGTGTTGATGTAGTATTGATGTAGTACTGATATAGTACTGATGTAGTACTGATATAGTATTGATGTAGTATTGATGTAATATTGATGTAGTACTGATGTAGCACTGATGTAGTATTGATGTAGTATTGATGTAGTACTGATGTAGTACTGATGTAATACTGATGTAGCAATGATGTAATATTGATGTAGTATTGATGTAGTATTGATGTAGTACTGATGTAGTACTGATGTAATACTGATGTAGTATTGATGTAATATTGATGTAATATTGATGTAGTATGTACATCGTATAGTGCATTGTACTCATTTCTTTGATGTTACATTGATCGTTATATCTAGAACTACATCAATATCCAGTCTCCCTCTAGTACCTGTGTGCTCAACGTCTGACCTACTTAAGACTTCTTTGTCGATTCTGTCATTCTATCTTCCTTCACTCCCTCTGTTTGTTTTGTACCCAAACCCAAACACACACCTTCCTCTTCTCTCCTCACACACGGTTACCACTGCCTCGATCCCCTCGGTCCCTCAATCATCTTTTGTTTCTTTGTTAACTCTCTCTGAAAGGACTTTTCCTTTCGAAATTGATCTTATAAAAGGCGTCTTGCATGGCAGCAGATGCCTACAACCTGAAATCCTTGTAGACTGGTATGGGAGATGGCAAAGGAAGGAGGGCAGAAGGATCTCACATTTGAGCTCATTGGATTCTGTAGAAAGAGTCCCCCCCAAAATATAAAAGTGCGAATAGGGGTGGCTGGATGACAAGTAGCAGAGAGAGAAGCAGCACCACCATCACACCAGTGTTCAGAGCTCAGCAGGAGCCAACTGACCAAGCCCTGCATGGGCTTGAGAACTTTTTACAAGGGGCCTGGAACTCATATGTAGACCAAGCTGGTCTCTGTCTCACAGAGACCCGCCTGCCTCTGCCTGCTGAGGGCTGGAATTAAAGGCATGCACTACCATGCTCAGCTGGGGTGAGCCTTTTAAATATACTTATTTGTGTTTTATTTTATGTATATGAAGCATCGCCTGCACAGATGTGAGTGCACCCAGGTGTACAATGACTGTGAACATCACACAGGGCATCAGATGCCGGGGAGCTGGAGTGAAGCACAGCTGTCAGCCACCATGTGGGGGCTGGGAATCAAGCTTGGGTCCTCGGCAAGAGCAGCCAGTGCTCTTACCTGCTGACCATCTCTCCCTGGAATGAGCTTTTTATTAGTTGTTTTTATTACAGGCATCTTTATAGCCTGGGGTACACAACAGTAACCATTCCTGGAAGTAGTTCACCTCTTAGCAGGTCTAAACAGCACAATGCCTTTACCTGGCCTGTTCTGCCACTCTCTGGACTCCCTGTCATAGAGTCATGACTGCATTGTGACCCAGAGCAATGGAGTGTGCAGGATGCTCTGAGACAAATGTGATGGGGTCTGAAGTGGGAGACACAATCCCTGCCTGCAGAGCCAGCATCTCCATGAGCTCAAAGAGACATGATACTTACAAAAGAATATACACATATCAGGCTCTGTTCCCCCTGTACCCTGAAGAAGATAGGAGCAGTCACTTTTCCTAAAAGATCAGAGAGAGAGAAGGAATGAACACAGTGGAGTACAATGCACAGGAGAACTGTTGCTTAGTCCATTGATGACAGGTTGAACCTAAAAGTGTTCGTGAAACTCTCATCAACAATAAATGGAGCTGCATCTATGAAGCACCTGTGCCTGGAGTTGTTGAACTGCCAGCGACCACCAGCATCAACACCACTACCATTACCACCACCAGTACTACCAACAGCAGCAGCAAGAGAAAGAGGACAGGGAGAAGAACAAGGAGGATGAGGAAGAGGAAGAGGAGGAGGAAGAGGAGGAGGAGGACAAGGAGGAGGAGGAAGAGGAGGAGGAGGAAGAGGAGAAGGAGGAGAAGGAAGAGGAAGAGGAGAAGGAAGAGGAAGAGGAGGTGGAGGAAGAGGAGGAGGAAGAGGAGGAGGAGAAGGAGGAGGAGGAGGAGGACGACGACGACGACGACGACGACGACGACGAGGAAATCCCATTTATTTCTTCCTCACCAGGCCATGTCCATCCAGGGCAACCTGAGGTGGAGTCAGGATACTCTTTGGAATGAAAACCTGGGCCCTGAGCGGGTTGTGGCTCAGGTGTGAGGGCTTGATAACCAGATGTCATAAGAACACGCCCCTGTCATGGGAAAAAAATCCAAAACTTTTAGGATGCACATCCAAAAAAAGTTTAGAATAATTCAGCTGCAAGATCCGCAGTGCAGAGGTGTGTCTCTTCTTCCATGTTCTATCCCAGTTTGAATACTTAGTGCACACTTCAAATACATTTGCAGTGTGAGGGCAGGATGACTGTGTAGTGCTCACTTCAAATACATCTGCAGTGCGAGGACAGGATGACTGTGCAGTGCACACTTCAAATACATCTGCAGTGTAAGGACAGGATGACCATGTAGTGCACACTTCAAATACATCTGCAGTGTGAGGGCAGGATGACTGTGCAGTGCACACTTCAAACACATCTGCAGTGTGAGACAGGATGACTGCGTAGTGCACACTTCAAATACAACTGCAGTGTGAGGACAGAATGACTGCATAGTGCACACTTCAAATATATCTGCAGTGTGAGAACAGGATGAATGTGCAGTGCACACTTCAAATACATCTGCAGTGTGAGGACAGGATGACCACGTAGTGCACACTTCAAATATATTTGCGGTGTGAGGAGAGAATGACTGCATAGTGCACACTTCAAATACATCTGCAGGGTGAGGACAGTATGAATGTGCAGTGCACACTTCAAATACATCTGCAGTGTGAGGACAGGATGACTGCATAGTGCACACTTCAAATACATCTGCAGTGTGAGGAGAGAATGACTGTGTAGTGCACACTTCAAATATATCTGCAGTGTGAGGACAGGATGACTGTGCAGTGCACACTTCAAATACATCTGCAGTGTAAGGACAGGATGACTGTGTAGTGCACACTTCAAATACATCTGCAGTGTGAGGACAGGATGACCGTGTAGTGCACACTTCAAAAACATCTGCAGTGTGAGGACAGGATGACTGTGTAGTGCACACTTCAAATATATCTGTGGTGTGAGGATAGAATGACTGTGTAGTGCACACTCTAAATATATCTGCAGTGTGAGGACAGGATGACTGTGAAGTGCACTCTTCAAAAATATCTGTAGTGTGAGGACAGGATGAGTGCGTAGTGCACACTTCAAATACATCTGCAGTGTGAGGACAGGATGACTGTGCAGTGCACACTTCAAATACATCTGCAGTGTGAGGACAGGATGACTGTGCAGTGCACACTTCAAATACATCTGCGGTGTGAGGACAGGATGACTGTGCAGTGCACACTTCAAATACATCTGCAGTGTGAGGACAGGATGACTGTGCAGTGCACACTTCAAATATATCTGTGGTGTGAGGACAGGATGGCTGTGCAGTGCACACATCAAATATATCTGTGGTGTGAGGACAGGATGACTGTGCAGTGCACACTTCAAATACATCTGCAGTGTGAGGACAGGATGACTGTGCAGTGCACACTTCAAATACATCTGCAGTGTGAGGACAGGATGACTGCGTAGTGCACACTTCAAATACATCTGCAGTGTGAGGAGAGAATGACTGCATAGTGCACACTTCAAATATATCTGCAGTGTGAGGACAGGATGAATGTGCAGTGCACACTTCAAATACATCTGCAGTGTGAGGACAGGATGACTGTGCAGTGCACACTTCAAATACATCTGCAGTGTGAGGACAGGATGACTGTGTAGTGCACACTTCAAATACATCTGCAGTGTGAGGACAGGATGACTGTGTAGTGCACACTTCAAATACATCTGCAGTGTGAGGACAGGATGACTGTGCAGTGCACACTTCAAATACATCTGCAGTGTGAGGACAGGATGACTGTGTAGTGCACACTTCAAATACATCTGCAGTGTGAGGACAGGATGACTGTGTAGTGCACACTTCAAATACATCTGCAGTGTGAGGACAGGATGACTGTGTAGTGCACACTTCAAATACATCTGCAGTGTGAGGACAGGATGACTGTGTAGTGCACACTTCAAATACATCTGCAGTGTGAGGACAGGATGACTGTGTAGTGCACACTTCAAATACATCTGCAGTGTGAGGACAGGATGACTGTGTAGTGCACACTTCAAATACATCTGCAGTGTGAGGACAGGATGACTGTGTAGTGCACACTTCAAATACATCTGCAGTGTGAGGACAGGATGACTGTGTAGTGCACACTTCAAATACATCTGCAGTGTGAGGACAGGATGACTGTGTAGTGCACACTTCAAATACATCTGCAGTGTGAGGACAGGATGACTGTGTAGTGCACACTTCAAATACATCTGCAGTGTGAGGACAGGATGACTGTGTAGTGCACACTTCAAATACATCTGCAGTGTGAGGACAGGATGACTGTGTAGTGCACACTTCAAATACATCTGCAGTGTGAGGACAGGATGACTGTGTAGTGCACACTTCAAATACATCTGCAGATTGAGGACAGGATGACCGTGTAGTGCACACTTCAAATACATCTTCAGTGTGAGGACAGGATGACTGTGCAGTGCACACTTCAAATACATCTGCAGTGTGAGGACAGGATGACTGTGTAGTGCACACCTCAAATACATCTGCAAACTATCAAAACTTAACATCTACTATTTCTGAAATAAAAAGGTAGCAATATTTAATCTCTTTCAGGAGTAAACCTAGAAGATGCTTTGATTGATTCTTTTCAGAAAGACTGGATTATATTTAGTGTCTATTGCTTTCTTGCTTATGTTGCACGGGTGTAAGCACAGAACTGCAAATGACACCTATATGGTGTTTTCCCAGTGTGGACTGACACTAACCTTCTTGAGTGAAATCAGATGTTTGTCATTGACTTCCCTTCAGTGTCTATGCAGAGGCTGGTTCTAGCCTGGAGAGGGAAGAACAGGAACCAGAGGCAAAGTCTCAAATGTGCTTGGCTTTCTCTCTGCTTCTCAGAGTCCGTGAAGGTGACTGTGGCAGTCGGCAAAGCAGACGAGGTCACAAACCCTGGGACAGCCTGGCCTGTGTGATAGCAGCCACCTCTACACCTGAGTCTTCTCTCGATATTTAGAGAAAATCCTGGGACCTTTAAGGAGATGAACTTGTAGAAGAACAGACCTGGAAAGGTAAGCTTTCCCACTAGCTGCGTTTAATGTGTTAGATGAAGCTTGTAGTTATATGCTCATAGGAATGTTTTATATGAATGTATGAAGTTTATATATGAATATAAAATAAAATACCGATAAACAATTATGGGAAAATCCTAATTCAATTTTCAAGTGTATGGCATGTATTATTTACTTATTCATTTGTAAAGCTTACCCACATTTCTTCAAAATCATTCTTAAATAAATACTAAAACTGGAGAACTGAAATAACATATCTCATAATATTCTTATAGCCCTTTCCACCATGGATTTTGAGAATCACTTGAGAATTAAATCTTAAATCTTTAATAATGTGTGTTTAATTTGACAGTGTTCTAAGAATTTTTATTACTTCACTTAATTTGGCCAAATCCAAAGTCAAATATTATTATTATCTTCCTTTTAGATAGTAGACAGAGGATTGTGGAGCCAAGGGTGTACTGGACCCTGCTGGGTCTGCTCACAGTCCAACGGCTCAGTCCATGTCCCTAGGGGCTCTAAGTGTTGGTCAGGACCCTGAGTATATGGGCCTTGCTCCAAGCAGCACAGAACCTCACAGTGTGGCCAAATACTCAGGTATTTCTTATTCTGAATCCATCTCTAATAGGTGCCAGATTGATCCTTTTTTAATTTTTTTTTTAATTTTCTTTTGGTCTTTTCGAGACAGGGTCTCCCTGTAGCCCCAGCTGTCCCGGAACTCACTCTGTAGACCAGGCTGGCCTTGAACTCGCAAAGATCCGCCTGCCTCTGCCTCCCAAGTGCTAGGATTAAAGGCGTGCGCCACCACGCCCAGAAAGATTGATCCTTATACCAGCAAACATAATTACCTCAGATTTCAAACTCAAAGGGATACTTTGGTGTTTTTGTTATTTCCTGTCACTAATAACTATGTTTGTTAATGTGAGGAAGTAATTCCACATATTTCTAGAATCTTATGATGGAAGACACCATCTGTCATCTGTGACTCTCATGACTGAACTGTGGCAGCAACATTCTGAGTCACAATCCTTTGACCACAGACAGAAATTCTTAGTTTAAAAAAATTGAGCTATGTGTAAAGTGTAATCCTTAGAGCTCAAGACTAAGGACTTCCTCTGCTAGAATCATCAGGTTGGTGCACACATCTCTAGCAGTCGCTCAGAGGCTAAAAACAAAGTGCTCTTCATTGCCTAGGAGACCTCTCATGCACATCTGGATGACCAACCACACTGGACAGTCAGATTTTATCCTCGTGGGATTCTTCGCTCAATCCCAACACCCCACTCTGCTCAGTGTGGTCATCTTTGTGGTTTTCCTGATGACCCTGTCTGGGAATGCCCTCCTGATCCTCCTGATACACTCTGATGCCCACCTCCACGCCCCATGTACTTTTTCATCAGCCAGTTGTCTCTCATGGACATGATGTACATTTCTGTCACCGTGCCCAAGATGCTCCTGGACCAGGTCCTGGGCAGCACTAAGATCTCAGCTGTTGGATGTGGGATGCAGATATTCCTCTATCTAACACTGGCTGGTTCAGAATTTTTCCTTCTGGCTGCCATGGCCTATGACCGCTACATGGCCATCTGCCGTCCACTCCATTACCCCGTCCTCATGAACCACAGGGTGTGTCTCCTCCTGGCATCTGTCTGCTGGCTCTTGGGATCAGTGGATGGCTTCATGCTCACCCCCATCACCATGACCTTCCCCTTCTATGGATCCAGGGACATCCAGCACTTCTTCTGTGAGGTCCCCGCTGTAACGAAGCTCTCCTGTTCTGACACTTCGCTCTACGAGACCCTCATGTACCTGTGCTGTGTGCTCATGCTTGTCGTCCCTGTCACGGTCATCTCAATCTCCTATTCCTCCATCTTCCTCACTGTCCACAGGATGAACTCTGCAGAGGGCAGGAAGAAGGCCCTGGCCACCTGCTCCTCCCACATGACTATGGTCACCCTCTTCTATGGTGCTGCTGTCTACACCTACATGCTCCCTGCCTCCTTCCACACCCCTGAGAAGGACATGGTGGTGTCTGTGTTTTACACAATACTCACTCCTCTCTTAAATCCTCTCATCTATAGCCTTAGGAATAAGAATGTCACAGGATTCTGAAGAGAATGTTGGGTGTGAGGCCTCTTTTTCAGGAAACAATGAAATAGAGAATTTGGAATTGATATTGTATCATGCCTTCCTTGTCTCTCATCTCTATATGTCTGTTATTCATGGTCTTACACCTTGCAATGCCTTGGATGCTCATACTATGGTATCAGTTCTCATAGGCATATCTCTTACAAGCATTATTTTCAAAAGTGCTGCATTTATGTGTCCTCGTCCTTTCAAAGTCCTTCCATGACTGTTTTCTTTCAATGTTAAATGTTCTGAAGTTGGGGCTGGAGAGATGGCCTAGCGGTTAAGAGCGCTGACCACTCTTGCAGAGGACTCAGGTTTGACCCCAGCACCCACATGGCAGCTGAGAACCATCTTTAACTCCAGTTCCAGGGGAATCCGACGTCCTCTTCTGTCCTCTGCAGCATTGCACAACATGAGTACACAAACCTACATACAGACAGTACATTCATAAACATACAAAAATAAATAAAATTTTAAAAAATGTTCTGAAATTTATAACTCTTCTTTAATTTCTCAGGAGAATATTCATATCATTCAAAAATACAACGTGTCATATTTAGAGATAAATTTCTATGAGGATTCAACTGATAAAGAGAGAATTAATTGGTAGCAAGGAATTAACAGTGTTAAAAAGAGGTGATTGTATATAAATGGTGCATGGGAGTAATTCTATGTATTTTCATTCTAATTTTTACACAAATTTGAAATTAGACATGAATAAAGAATAAAATATCATTTTCTCTCTTTGACTTCTGCATTATTATCTAGTAAAAATAATGGATGAAATATTTAAGTCTGAATAATACAAGTTTTTCCTCCAAAGATCTGTAACTGTAAATGTAGTTTTAGAATCATGTTGGTGTATGCATATACCCATGAAAACCAAATACAGCTCTAATGTCAAAGGGAATGAAGGGTTGAGTTTATTCTTAAGCCAAATGTGAGTGTCCATGGCCCCACATATTCACCTTGCCTCAAACAACATTTTCCAAAGTTTCATGAAAAGTTGTAAAACAAATTCATGTCATAAATCAAGGCGTTTGCAACTACATTTTTAGAAGCATCAGAGTTCAGGTTACAGCACAGTGGGAAAACGTTCTCCATGGCATCTGATGACTCTGAGAACTTTTGGTTTGGTTGAAGTTAGCAGTCTTATAGATTAATACTTTCAAAAATGTTTCCCCTGATACTCACAAGGATGTTGGATCAGAAAGAGAGATGGCACAGATGACTGTTAGGGCCCTATAGATGGTCCGGGATGAGCTGTATGTCCATTCTAACCAATTCATCAGTGTTACAGAATCTTTAATAGATCTGGCTTTGTTTTCTGGGAACTTCACTTCTGTTACCCCTGTGAGCCAAGCGTGACTTTTGGTGCATGAAAAGGCTGAACTATTGAGAACGCAGTATGACCTAAAGAAGTAAAAGTAGCAGTTGAGACAAACATGTTTCTTGACCAATCAAAGCAAGAAGTATATTTTTTTCAAATTTATTTTTCTGTGTGTCTGTGTTGTATCTGCCTGTGTCTGTGTGTCTGTGTGCATGTAAGTGAAGCGGCCTTGGGAGTCCGGAAGATGGTATACTGTATCTGAGAACTGGTGTTCCATTCGGAACAACCCGATGTTGCTGCTGGGAATTGAATGTGGCTCCCTGCAAGGACAGTCTCTGCTCTTAACCCCTGAATCAACTCTCTAGCCCCAGAATCATATTTTAACCAAGTTGTATGTTTGTATGTTTGTGCCCACAGTAACTTGTACTGTATGAAATATTTTATTTAATTCTTAGAATGCTCGAAATAATTTCTTTTCTTCTAATACTCCTTTTCTTTTTGACGAATTTGGTTTCATTGTGATAACTTCATATGGACTGGCGAGCTCTAATTTTAAGAAAGATTGGTCTTCAGCTGCAAATTTTTTGTAGGTCTAACGATTCGGACTTCACATGTTCTGTGACAAGCGTGGTCTATGCTCAAAGTCTCCACAAATATAAACTGAGTCAGCATGTAAATACAGTGTTTTTTGAAAATTTAAATGTTTGGAAAGAAATAAGCCTCCCTTGGTCAGTGACGCTTCTGTGAAAAGGAAATCTGCCATGCTGTCTCTATGTCTCTGCATGCATTATCTTCCATGCTGTCTGTCTCTGCATGCATTATCTGCCATGCTGTCTCTGTCTCTGCATGCATGATCTGCTGTGCTGTCTCTCTGTCTCTGCATGCATTGTCTGCCGTGCTCTCTCTGTCTCTGCATGCATGATCTGCCGTGCTGTCTCTCTGTCTCTGCATGCATTGTCTGCCATGCTGTCTCTCTGTCTCTGCATGCATGATCTGCCTGCTGTCTCTCTGTCTCTGCCTGCATCGACTGCCAGCGGGCTCTGGCTCTGCATGCATTGATTCTGTCTCTCTGTCTCTGCATGCATTATCTGCCATGCTGTCTCTCTGTCTCTGCATGCATGATCTGCTTGCTGTCTCTCTGTCTCTTCATGCATCATCTTCCTGCCGTCTCTCTGTCTCTGCATGCATTATCTGCCTGCTGTCTCTCTGTCTCTGCATGCATTATCTGCCATGCTGTCTCTCTGTCTCTTCATGCATGATCTGCCATGCTGTCTCTCTGTCTCTGCATGCATTATCTGCTATGCTGTCTCTCTGTCTCTGCATGCATGATCTGCCATGCTGTCTCTCTGTCTCTGCATGCATTATCTGCCATGCTGTCTCTCTGTCTCTGCATGCATGATCTGCCTTGCTGTCTCTCTGTCTCTGCATGCATTATCTTCCTGCTGTCTCTCTGTCTCTGCATGCATGATCTGCTGTGCTGTCTCTCTGTCTCTGCATGCATTATCTGCCATGCTGTCTTTCTGTCTCTGCATGCATTATCTGCTATGCTATCTCTCTGTCTCTGCATAAATTTTCTGCCATGCTGTCTCTGTCTCTGCATGCATTATCTGCCATGCTGTCTCTCTGTCTCTGCATAAATTTTCTGCCATGCTGTCTCTCTGTCTCTGCATGCATTTTCCTGCTGTCTCTCTGTCTCTGCATGAATTATCTGCCATGCTGTCTCTGTCTCTGCATGCATTATCTGCCATGCTGTCTCTCTGTCTCTGCATAATCTCTGACATGGCTGTCTCTGTCTATGCCATATCTGTCCATGTGTCTTCTGTCTCTGCATTGCATGATCTGTACTGTGCATATCCTCTGTCCTGCATGCATTATCTGCTGTGCTGTCTCTCTGTCTCTGCATGAATTATCTGCCATGCTGTCTGTCTCTGCATGCATTATCTGCCATGCTGCCTCTCTGTCTCTGCATGCATTATCTGCTGTGCTGTCTCTGTCTTTCCATGCATGTGTTGTCTGCTGCGTGCCTCAGGTTTGTTGGACATTTATCGAAATGCATTTAAATAAAGGTCTTTCAGTGTTCTCCATAAACAGATTGCCAGAACATGGGACTTTCAAGAGTTCATGATCAGATTTATTTTTTGAATCATATAGTTATAAAATGTTTCTGAAACATGTACTGTTTACTGCACTATTGCTGCATCCTAACTGATGGTAAAGCCCCCCCCCAGAAAGATGAGATATAATTTCCTTCCTTTTGATGCAAACTATCAAAACTTAACATCTACTATTTCTGAAATAAAAAGGTAGCAATATTTAATCTCTTTCAGGAGTAAACCTAGAAGATGCTTTGATTGATTCTTTTCAGAAAGACTGGATTATATTTAGTGTCTATTGCTTTCTTGCTTATGTTGCACGGGTGTAAGCACAGAACTGCAAATGACACCTATATGGTGTTTTCCCAGTGTGGACTGACACTAACCTTCTTGAATGAAATCAGATGTTTGTCATTGAATTCCCTTCAGTGTCTATGCAGAGGCTGGTTCTAGCCTGGAGAGGGAAGAACAGGAACCAGAGGCAAAGTCTCAAATGTGCTTGGCTTACTCTCTGCTTCTCAGAGTCCATGAAGGTGACTGTGGCAGTCGGCAAAGCAGACGAGGTCACAAACCCTGGGACAGCCTGGCCTGTGTGATAGCAGCCACCTCTACACCTGAGTCTTCTCTCGATATTTAGAGAAAATCCTGGGACCTTTAAGGAGATGAACTTGTAGAAGAACAGACCTGGAAAGGTAAGCTTTCCCACTAGCTGCGTTTAATGTGTTAGATGAAGCTTGTAGTTATATGCTCATAGGAATGTTTTATAGAATTGTATATGTTTATATATGAATATAAAATAAAATACACGATAAACAATTATGGGAAAATCCTAATTCAATTTTCAAGTGTATGGCATGTATTATTTACTTATTCATTTGTAAAGCTTACCCACATTTCTTCAAAATCATATTCTAAATAAATACTAAAACTGGAGAACTGAAATAACATATCTCATAATATTCTTATAGCCCTTTCCACCATGGATTTTGAGAATCACTTTGAGATTAAATCTTAAATCTTTAATAATATGTGTGTTTAATTTGACAGTGTTCTAAGAATTTTTATTACTTCACTTAATTTGGCCAATCCAAAGTCAAATATTATTATTATCTTCCTTTTAGATAGTAGACAGAGGATTGTGGAGCCAAGGGTGTACTGGACCCTGCTGGGTCTGCTCACAGTCCAACGGCTCAGTCCATGTCCCTAGGGGTCTAAGTGTTGGTCAGGACCCTGAGTATATGGGCCTTGCTCCAAGCAGCACAGAAACCTCACAGTGTGGCCACAATACTCAGTATTTCTTATTCTGAATCCATCTCTAATAGGTCCAGATGATCCTTTTTTTAATTTATTTATTTTTTATTTTGTTTGTCTCAACAAGGGTCTCCCTGTAGCCCCAGCTGTCCCGGAACCCTACTCTTAGACCAGGCTGGCTTGAACTCGCAAAGATCCCCTGCCTCTGCCTCCCATGCTGGATTAAAGGTGGGTGCCACCACGCCAAAGATTGATCCTTATACCAGCAAACATAATTACCTCAGATTTCAAACTCAAAGGGATACTTTGGTGTTTTTGTTATTTCCTGTCACTAATAACTATGTTTGTTAATGTGAGGAAGTAATTCCACATATTTCTAGAATCTTATGATGGAAGACACCATCTGTCATCTGTGACTCTCATGACTTTAACTGTGGCAGCAACATTCTGAGTCAAGATCCTTTGACCACAGATATGAAATTCTTAGTTTAAAAAAATTGAGCTATGTGTAATGTAATCCTAGATGCTCAAGACCAAGGACTTCTCTGTAGAATCATCAGGTTGTGACACATCCTAGAGTCTCAGAGGCTAACTAAACAAATTCTTCTTGCCTAGGAGACCCTCTCATGCACATCTGGATGACCAACCACACTGGACAGTCAGATTTCATCCTCGTGGGATTCTTCCTCAATCTCAACACCCCACTCTGCTCGGTGTGGTCATCTTTGTGGTTTTCCTGATGGCCCTGTCTGGGAATGCCCTCCTGATCCTCCTGATACACTCTAAGCCCACCTCCACACCCCCATGTACTTTTTCATCAGCCAGTTGTCTCTCATGGACATGATGTACATTTCTGTCACCGTGCCCAAGATGCTCCTGGACCAGGTCTGGGCAGCAGTAAGATCTCAGCTGTTGGCATGTGGGATGCAGATGTTCCTTATTACTACTAGGGGTTCAGAATTTTTCCTTCTGGCTCAAATACATCTGTAGTGTGAGGATAGGATGATTGTGCAGTGCACACTTCAAATACATCTGCAGTGTGAGGACAGGATGACTGTGCAGTGCACACTTCAAATATATCTGCAGTGTGAGGACAGGATGACTGTGTAGTACACACTTCAAATATATCTGCAGTGTGAGACAGGATGACTGTGTAGTGTACACTTCAAATACATCTGCAGTGTGAGGACAGATGACTATGCAGTGCACTCTTCCAATATATCTGCAGTGTGAGGACAGGACGACTGCATAGTGCACACTTCAAATATATCTGCAGTGTGAGGAGAGGACGACTGTGTAGTGCACACTTCAAATACATCTGCAGCGTGAGGACAGGATGACTGTGCAGTGCACACTTCAAATACATCTGCAGTGTGAGGACAGAATGACTGTGTAGTGCACATTTCAAATACATCTGCGGTGTGAAGACAGGATGACTTTGCAGTGCACACTTCAAACATATCTTCAGTGTGAGGACAGGATGACTGTGCAGTGCACACTTAAAACATATCTGCAGTGTGAGGACAGGATGACTGTGTAGTGCACACTTCAAATATATCTGCACTGTGAGGACAGGATGACTGTGTAGTGCACACTTCAAATACATCTGCAGTGTTAGGTCAGGATGACTGTGCAGTGCACACTTCAAATATATCTGCATTGTTAGGACTGGATGACTGTGTAGTGCACACTTCAAATATATCTGGATTGTGAGGACAGGATGACTGTGTAGTGCACACTTCAAATACATCTGCAGTGTTAGGTCAGGATGAGTTTTACAGTGTGAACTTTCTCCAACTGTATATAATATAAACATGGTTTCTCTTTTCATTCATCCAATTTGTACTTTTTGATTTTTCTGTATTTTTATGTCATTATTTAAAGTAAAGCAAATATGCAAATTGAACACAACACTAAACATCACAGACTGTGACTGAGAGCAGAAACACACAGTGATGATGCAATGGAGAGAGAGTAGGTGAAGGACAGGACTCAGAGTCAGTCTGCCTCCCACTGGTAATTGATGATGGCTAGAACACATCAACCTTCAGATCCACAGCTGTGAAAGATAGCATGTCACAAAAGCTCAGGGTGGTTTATATGATCACACACACACACACACACACACCACAGAATCCACTCGGCACAGTGAACCAGGTGTGGACAGACAACTGCTGATGCGTGTTCTTCATGCTCTGGGTTGTTTTCTCAATGGGAGCTTTCAGATTATTGTTAACCCTACTTAAGAGTTCCACTAAGGGAAGAGGAGGAGTCGGGCTGCCTGTGTGGCTGAGGCTCTGCCGCACTCTCCAGCTCTCCCAGTCACATTCTTCCAGGTCCCAGAGGAGAGTTATTAACAAAACCCTCTGCTCTCACCCTGAAGGAGCAGAGCCAAGCCAGAGATGACGTCACTTTCTCCTGTTCCTTGTGCACTTAAGTGGCCACTGTGACTTGGCACATGTAGCCAAGGCAGCGGCAGCATGGAGGTGAGTTGGACCTTACAGGAGACTGCATGGGACGTGGAGGTCACCACTCCAAAGTGTTTGTTCTTCTTGACAGCTTTTATCTGACATCAGCTCATTTATGCAGGGGAAAGAAAATTTCTTTTTTTCCTAAAGTTTTCATGTGGCATATTTAGAACTGTTTCATATTTAGAACTGGCTTTTTTCTAGTAACTTATGAGCAAAACTATATATTCTACTTATTTAATTTATTTTTGTGCATTTGAGACAGAGCCACTCCATGTCACACACTTGCCTTAGAATCATGGTCCTCCTGCCTCCATCTCACAAACCTGAGGGAGCATTGCAGAGTCCCCACACACACGCCCAGCCTTCCTTCTGTGTTTTTAAACTGTCATATGACCACACAAGAATTTCTATAGCTACATATATAAAGTGACTGGTTTGATTTCAAGTGTTGATGACTTTTGAGGCATACACCAATGCAAAAATTAATGTCTCAATTAACATTTGTGCTTCGTCACATGAAACAGACAGCAGTGATAAACTCTAGCTAGACTACAGGAAGAGTGTTTCCAAGAGATCCCGGACAGACACCTGCTCTGAGCCCGGCTCTTCAGTTAGGCACACGTGCTCTCCATTAGTTGCGGGATGTCAGGCAGACATCCCAGAGCCTAATATTTCCTCTGTAAAAGAAGAAAGCACAGTGAGTACCTCAGGGAAAACATCAGAACCGTTCAGGTGCAGCTGCTTCGGATAACGTCTAGATGTTGTTCTACTGTTAACAGCAGTGTAGAAATGCACCAAGCTGTTCACGGAAATCCAGGAGCACAGTGAAGGTGAGGGTGAACCAGTGGCCAGTCCCCAAGCCCCTTGCAAACTCCACTCTCTAATCCTCTGCCTTGATGTCAGTGGTTCCCATTTAACAAAGTGCAGCACTGACTCAACAGGACCCCCACCCCCCACCTGCCCCTCACCTCCAGTCACTCAGCAACAGTGTTTAGGACTTCACGTGTTCTGTGACACCCTGGTCCCTGCTCACTGAGTCCACAAATATAAACTGTGTGAGTAGGCTAACTTATTTCTTGAAAAGTTTAAACATTTAGGTAATATTTTCCCAGATTAGACCGGCTGTAGCCTTCTTAGATCCAATCCAGTTGAATGTGTTCTTGAATTCCGTTCAGAGTCTAACACTGCAGGTCAGGAACACGGAGAAGAGGGAGCAGAGATCTGGAGTCAGAGATCTCAGATTTGTTCACTTTTCTCTCTGCTCCTCACATTCCAAGAAAAGATGGCTGTGACTGTCACCAAAGCAGATGGTGTTGCAAAGCCAGCCACGGCCTGACCTGGCAAGCTGCAGCAACATCTGGATCCTATTCCTGATTCGGAGAGTCAGAGCAAACGGTGGGACGACTGGGAGATGAGCTGGGAGAATAGACCTGGAAGGGTGAGGTTTTCCACTGCCTCTGTCTAATGAGGGTGAGAGAAGCACATGTGTTTACGTGTATTTGTATTTATATGTTCATATGAATGAGCTTATGTGGGTGTATATTTAAAGCATATTATTTGAATATGAAATAAGCATACCTATAAACAGAACACTTCAGACTCAATTTGTAACATGCATTAGTGACTTATTGTGGGTGGATCTTATTCTGTATTATTTTGAAAACTACATTCTTTTAAAAATAGTTTATATATTTTAAGTGTATTTTTACTGTGTTCATTGTTTTTTATTTTTTATTTATTTTAAATATATTTGGTTGTTATTAAACTTTTTCATATATCATCATTTCTTAATCTAATTTAGACTCATTTCCTTTTCCATGCCCCCCACCCCACCTGAGTTCATGCACTCTGCCATACGTGTCTTGCATCTTTTTCCAAGTCTTTCCAGAGATTTTTTCAAAGCAGAGCATTATTGTTTTGGGGAGAACTTCACTCTTTCAATCTGTTTTTTTTTTTGTCCTTTTGTTATTGTTCCCTGCAACATGTATTGCTTTAATGTTTGTGCATATATATATATATATATATACATATATATATATGAGTATGTGTATGTGTGTGAGACATATATATATATATATATATATATGTCTATACTAAAATTATGTCATCTGAAAACAAACTTTATGTGTCCAAATCATGTTTCTGGATTCACATTTTTCCATTTAGATTTTATATTATTCTAAAATAAGGACACATAACCTCTACTCATATATCAAAATTCCAAAGTCTGAAAATAAATTGTAAGTTAATTCTAGAACTTGTTAAGAGATTCACAATATAAGAGCGCAGTTGTTTTCAGATCATGAGGAATATAAAATTTATGTTGCTCAGTTTGCCTTACAACTAGGTAATTGGTGCTAGCATCCACAGATGAGGGATACTATTTGTGGTTTGTTTTTCTGGGACTGTGTGACTTCACTTAACATAAGATCTTCTAGTTCCATCCATTTACCTGCAAATTTCATGATGTCATCTTTCTTTAAAGTGTGTTTTTATGTATATCGCCTGCGTGTATGGAAGTGCACCCATGTCATCCAATGTCCTCAGAGGTCATAAGAGGGTGTCAGATTCCTGAAACTGGGATTAGGATAGTTTTTAGCTACCAAGTGGGTGGTGGGATTTGAACCCAGGTCCTCTTAATCAACTGAGGAGCCATCTCTCTGGCACAAAACTACATTATTAAATAAATAAATATGAAATAAATGAATTTTATGCTACAGTATTAACAGCCATTGCTAGAATGGTTCTTTAAAAATTAGTGTATTTATTTACTCTTTGCTAATGTGTATTTTTTTGTATTTGACAATAATCTAAGAATTTTCATTACATCATTAAATCTTTGCAAAATCTGGCATCAAATACTGGCATCTTCCTTTTATGTACAGTGGACAGAGGACTGCTGGGCTGAGTAGACTGCAGCTGAGTCTGGCCAAATTTGGCTGCTCAGCCCACGTCCTGCTTGGTCTGGGTCCTGCATCTGTGCACCTTGCTCAGACAGCACAGATTTGCCCAGTGTGGACAAGTCCCAGGGTAGAGGGACTTGACATGTTTGAAATTCATTTTTCCCAAAGCATGTTTTAATTGGACTTTCTTACACAGAATCCATGTCTGAGAAGTGCCCTTCTGTCCTTACATTCATATTACAGATCTCAAACTCAAAAGGACACATTTATGCCAGCAATCACTGTTTTTGTTAGCTCTGAGAAGTAATTCTGCAAATTTCAGGATTCTGTTTATGGGAGACTCCATTTGCCAACTGTGAATCTCATCACCCTTGAACTGTGTCAGCTTCATTCTGAATCAAGATCCTTTGACCATAGATATGAATTCTCAGTATAAAAATTGTTGAGTTATGTGTAATCTGTAATTCTGAGATCTCTCCAGGCCCAAAGAATTTAATCTGTTAGTATAATCAGGTTTGTGAATACATCACTAAGGAGTCATTCAGAAGGTCATATGACACTAACCACAAAACATTCTCGTTGCCTAGGAGACCCCTCATGAACATCACCACCTGTATGGCCAACAACACTGCACAGTCAGATTTCATCCTCGTGGGATTCTTCACTCAATCCCAACACCCCATTCTGCTCGGTGTGGTCATCTTTGTGGTTTTCCTGATGGCACTGTCTGGGAATGCCCTCCTGATCCTCCTGATAAACTCTGACGCCGACCTCCACACCCCCATGTACTTTTTCATCAGCCAGTTGTCTCTCATGGACATGATGTACATTTCTGTCACCGTGCCCAAGATGCTCCTGGACCAGGTCCTGGGCAGCAGTAAGATCTCAGCTGTTGGATGTGGGATGCAGATGTTCCTTTACTTACTACTAGGAGGTTCGGAATATTTCCTTCTGGCTGCCATGGCCTATGACCGCTACGTGGCCATCTGCCGTCCACTCCGTTACCCCATCCTCATGAACCACAGGGTGTGTCTCCTCCTCGCATCTGTCTGCTGGCTCTTGGGATCAGTGGATGGCTTCCTGCTCACCCCTGTCACCATGACCTTCCCCTTCTGTGGATCCAGGGACATCCAGCACTTCTTCTGTGAGGTCCCCGCTGTAACGAAGCTCTCCTGCTCTGACACCTCACTCTATGAGACCCTCATGTACCTGTGCTGTGTGCTCATGCTTGTCGTCCCTGTCATGGTCATCTCAAGTTCCTATTCCTCCACCTCCTCAGTGTCCACAGGATGAACTCTGAAGAGGGCAGGAAGAAGGCCCTGGCCACCTGCTCCTCCCACATGACTGTGGTCACCCTCTTCTATGGTGCTGCTGTCTACACCTACATGCTCCCTGCCTCCTTCCACACCCCTGAGAAGGACATGGTGGTGTCCGTGTTTTACACAATACTCACTCCTCTCTTAAATCCTCTCATCTATAGCCTCAGGAATAAGAATGTCACAGGAGCTCTGAAGAGAGTGTCAGGTGTGAGGCCTCTCTTTCAGGAAGCAGTGAAGTTAAGAACTGGGTAGGAATCTGTCCTCTTCTCTCTGCAAACTGTATGTTCAAGGTCTTATCCTAACATAATTCCTCAGGTGCTCATGCCAAGGTGTGTCTTCTCATTTTCATCCTTTTCAAGAACTGTTCCATTGTGCTGAAAATCATGCACACCTCCTCCACTCAGCATCCTTACAGAATCGTTCTCTTGATGTTACATTTTCTGAACTTAATGACTGCTGACTCTGTATTCAAATATTCATATTTAAGAAAAAGTGATGAAGTGCTGAACTGCAGACAGAGTATTGGTAGAAGTGGAGGTGTAGCAGTGAGTCTGGGTAAAGGGGATATGGGGGTGAATTCTATTCATTTCCATGCTACCTATCTGGAAATTAGAGATTATACCCAAATAAAGTGCTAGCCATGGAGTGTGCTGTCTTTTTTCTGTCTCTATTTTTGGTAGCACTGTGACTTATCTTAGAAACTGTGCTCAGAGAGTTGTTATTTTCTTTTTTTTAATTTTATTTATTTTTGTATGTGTATGAATGTACTGTCTGCATGTAGGTTTGTACACCCGTGTCGTGCAACACCGAGGAGGTCAGAAGAGGGTGTCAGATTTCCCTGGAATTGGAGTTACAGACGGTTCTCAGCCGCCATGTGGGTGCTGGGGATCAAGCTGGGTCCTCTGCAAGATCAGTCAGTGCTCTTAACCACTAGGCCATCTCTCCAGCCCAGTTATTTTCTGCCTTTATTTGAAGCCTCCTTTTCCTTGCAGGGGCCAACACTGAGGCATCCGGTGGAACCATCTGGAAGTCTCTAATATCCTGACAATTTGAGATCACATGTGGAGTGTGAGAATAGTGAGCCAGCATAGAAGGGGGATTCATGGAAGTTTTCCACATGAGATGAAATTTGAAGTCTTTAGCTCACTACAAGATAAGGGTCAGGGATGCAGTCACTCAGTTGTCCAGTAGACAGCTCTGCTGTAGGATTAGGTAGCGGAAAATGATAAAGGAGATTTAAATCTGAATATAAGCTTCTTATGAAGAGACATTTGAATTGAACTCATGGTCCTATGTGTCTATGACATCATAAAACACATTGTTCTGCTNAGAGAAATAATTTCTACAAAATTTCCCTAACACTCTCTGTCCATCTGTTAATCTCTTGGCCTTGAACAGTACCACATTCACTCTGAGTTTTTATACTGTGACAACAGTTATGAATTACTTAATTTCTGTAAAATATGTTAAAATTTATATTCTAAAATGTGGCAGAATTGGCTTTAATCCTGCAATGTCGAATTTCACAGGGACTCTGGTTGTATGTGCAGAGTCAGCTTGTGCACACAGACTAAACGTCTCGAGATCACATGACACTAACCACAAAGCATTCGTTGCCTAGGAGAATCCTCATGGACATCTGGATGACAACCACACTGCACAGCAGATTTCATCCTTGTGGGATTCTTCATCTCAATCCCAACACCCCACTCTCTCGGTGTGGTCATCTTTGTGGTTTTCCTGATGGCCCTGTCTGGGAATGCCCTCCTGATCCTCCTGATACACTCGCAGCCCACCTCCACACCCCCATGTACTTTTTCATCAGCCAGTTGTCTCTCATGGACATGATGTACATTTCTGTCACGTGCCCAAGATGCTCCTGGACCAGGTCCTGGGCAGCAGAAGATCTCAGTTGTTGGTATGTGGGATTCAGATTTCCTCTATAACTACTAGGGGTTCAGAATTTTCCTCTGGGTGCCATGGCCTATGACCGCTACTGGCCATCTGCCGTCCACTCCGTTACCCCTCCTCATGAACCACAGGGTGTGTCTCCTCCTGGCATCTGTCTGCTGGCTCTTGGGATCAGTGGATGGTTTCATGCTCACCCCCATCACCATGACCTTCCCCTTCTGTGGATCCAGGGACATCAGCACTTCTTCTGTGAGGTCCCCGCTGTAACGAAGCTCTCCTGCTCTGACACCTCGCTCTACGAGACCCTCATGTACTTGTGCTGTGTGCTCATGCTTGTCGTCCCTGTCACGGTCATCTCAATCTCCTATTCCTCCATCCTCCTCACTGTCCACAGGATGAACTCTGCAGAGGGCAGGAAGAAGGCCCTGGCCACCTGCTCCTCCCACATGACTGTGGTCACCCTCTTCTATGGTGCTGCTGTCTACACCTACATGCTCCCTGCCTCCTTCCACACCCCTGAGAAGGACATGGTGGTGTCCGTGTTTTACACAATACTCACCCTTCTTAAATCCTCTCTATCTATAGCTCAGGAATAAGAATGTCACAGGAGCATCTGAAGAGAGTGTGGGTGTGAGGTCTTTCAGGAAGCAGTGAAGTAGAGAACTGGGTAGGATCTGTCCCTTCTCTCTGCACTTCTGACATTCAAGGTTATGCAATTGTCTAGTCGCCAATCGGCCCTCCACGAAAAACAACTGTGATCCCGTAGCTTGTCAATTGATGTTTACAGTGGGATAAAAAGATCGACCTATTCACACAGTGCTTTTAAAATTCACTGGTTGGCCTCTTGGGGCTACCATTTGTATCTAGTGGTTCCTATCTAAAAAATTGATACCGATGAAACTCCTTTCTTATTCAGAACCAAATTGCTGTTCATGAAGTTGAGCACAATATGGCTAGTAGCAGATAAATTGATTCATAGAATGTTCAGCTCATGCATGTAAGAACACTGATGGTGACAAATGGCAATGTGCCAAACAGGAAGGAGATACCAGGGGTTGGGGTGGACTGACAATTTACAGTCTGTTCATTTGTTGAGGAGGAATTTGTAGATTTGACATTATAGCAAGCATAATAAACAAAGCAGACTATCAATTCTAGACTCTATTCGTAATATTGACATTGAATTATGTGTTATGGTGACGGGTGGACACAACGGCACCTTAGCATCATCAGGTCAATATCTTCAGGCATCATGAAATCAGTGATGGTCCGACGCGACTTTCCCTGTCAGACTGTCTCATTTCTTGTAGCATCCACACTCTGTAAGGGACATAGATCCTTGTCCCTAATCATTGAGCATGGCGTCATGAGAATCCCAGGTAGACTGAGTATTATACCAGATTTCATGGTGACTTTAGTAAAATAATAGCCCTGAGTAGAGGTTGTTGTATGGGGATTTGCCTGCCATGAGTGGAAGTGATCTGAGGATTTAGTCAAGATATGTTAAGCTTATTAGCACAGGCCAGGCAGAGGAAGTGGTGTTCAGAGTGTTTGAAGGTGTTAATGGCATTTCAGAGTGATTAGGTTCAAGCTAACTAAATTTTTTGCCATCAACAGACTGTTTTGTATGTTCTAAACATGCCTACAATAAACAGTGAATTCTGAAAACGTTAAACAACGTACAGTATTATGGAAGCACTGTTTTGTGAAAAAAATCTTTTACCATAATACCTGTGGTACAAAACTTGATTGAACTGCTACTACTCAAGCTATTTCTGTTACGAGAGGGGTAACAGAATCCTGATATCTGTTTTTCAAAATAGGTTCTAATTGTTAATTTTACAGATTCCAGATCTAGAAAAAATGATGAAGTTAAGTTCAGTCGCTAACGTTGTTTCTGATAGACACCTTCCTCTGAGGTTCATGAGCTTTGCTAATGGAAGACTTTGCGTTTCTGGAGTACAAGATAAATATGGATTTTCTTTTGTTACTATCCTAACACGTAAAATTTATTTATCCATGTTATAATATTGCACATACTGTGTGTTCATATCCTACCTAATGTCCCTAAATAAGTTCAAGGAGACAGGCCGAAATTACCAAGTAAGAAGCTCCAACATAACGATAATGGGAGTCAAAAAATCTTGTGTAGGTCTGGTCTTGAGATAGGATGGGAAACCTGGATCTCCTGGGGTAAGTATGTATTTCTCGTGGCTCGAGTTATCAGAGGAAGACAATATGACTATTGCTATTCTGTGGATTATAGTAGTTCATAAAAAAATTGGCATGAACGTAAGACAATACACTGTGGGAGGTGCTGCGGAACCAAATAGAAGTTGGACTGGAGAAGAGAATGATGTAGGGTGGACCAAACGTAGACTGCCTAAAAATCCTGGTCGGTACGGGATGCGCGTGGAGCGCAGCCAGCATGTGGGGGAGGGCTCATGATTAGCAGCTACCTATGTAGAATGAAAGTACAAAACGCCAACGACGCGCAAAAATCAATAGCCACCTAAACCTGTAATCCTCTAAGCTACTCCAACAAACTACAAATTGAGTGTGGCAGCTGAGATTAGCCTTGGGGCAATATGAATGCTAATTGATTTATTTGAGATTCTCTGTCCCTGGGGTGAGCTGACTGTGTCACTTCAATTGAATCTCCATACAAACACCGGAAAGGCCACTCACAAACATCACTGTGCTGAATTGGTAATATTCATCCCCTGACAGACGTGGAGGTCAAGCCTTAATCCGTAAACAGGCTCCTAACCGCAAAGGGCATTCTAGTTTGATTAGGACAATCAAATGACCTTGTAATTTAGTAAAATTAGTTATTAACTGTGGCAACAGACTTGATTTCACTTAAATCACTTTGGAGTTGTGGTGCCTTGTAAAAGATGAAAAAGCCGGTCAGAAGGAAAAAGTTGTTCCCAAATCCTCTTTTCACGTCATTACTGTATAAAGCTATGGCGGCGTAGTATGACGCAAAGAAAAGCATCTTTATCCTTTGGTTAACCAAAATCCCATTTGTCTAGTTGTTACTGTTTTAGTCATGGCTTTTGAGTGAGACATCCAAAAAGTATGTTAACACAAGAAGGAAGTATGCAGAGATGGTTTTCAACCTAGGTTTCCAGCCAGATTGTACCTGCAGATTCAGGTAGAAACATGACAGTCCCGTGTTCTCTTAGGGTGCTACAGAATACAAACAACGGACTCAGAAGGTGCTTGTTTGCCATTGCTGCCAAGGGTTATCCAGTCTAGGCTCAGTTATTGGAAACACTGTACAGTGCCTTTGTCCAATGTTGTTCCTTCAAAAGGCCAGTAGGCAACCGTTGAAAATCTGGTATCATCAACCGTTGGTTGAAAGGATTAAAATAGTAACTTTCTGGGAATTCCGGTTTGTGCGTCTCTATCTAGTCTCATCATGCTCTCAGCGCTGACTGTGCTCTGTGCGACACTAGTGACCCAGTGAGTGCAATGCCTCCTGGGGCTTTGTGCCGTTCTGATTACAGGAGATGGCTTTGTCGAATTCAGATC
This sequence comes from Rhizomys pruinosus, assembly GCA_009823505.1. NCBI lineage: Eukaryota > Metazoa > Chordata > Mammalia > Rodentia > Spalacidae > Rhizomys > Rhizomys pruinosus. The sequence goes on along the minus strand of VZQC01014244.1, from coordinate 1,086,368 downwards.
TTCATGATGGTAACAAACAAAAAACTTTTAGAATTGTGTGTGTTCTGCCAGGCAAAGTGGTGGAGTGCACCAAACCATATAGAAGAAAAGCTCCATAGCGCTTTGGGAGGCAGAGGAGAGCAGTGGTGTTCTGTTGAGTTCAAGGGCCAGGGCCTGTGGATCTGACCAAGCATGTTGCCAGGCCAGGCGGAGACTAAAGGGAGACCCTGTCTGTAAAAAAGACAGAAGAAAAACAAGAATTGTATTTGTTCTTATATTATTGAGGTAGTGCAGAGGTCCGGCCTTGTAGACCCGCAGCTGGCCAGTAATGCTCTATAGTCAACGAGGCTGGGCCGGGTGAATCGCGTCAGAGAGTCCTCCATAGGCCTGCCTGCTGTCCTCTTATGCGTAGGGACAAAGGGAGCAACCCCCCCACCTACATCTACTTTATTCTAAGATTGCCAAAATATAAGTCTTGTGTAACTTAATGAGGATTTAGTTGCAATCTGTTATGCTTCGTGTCTCTAGGACTCAATGATTTTAGTTTTTAAAATATTTTTTTGCCATTGTGTTATTACTTATTGAATCATATGCTCATTTCTCACCAGATTTAGACTCATATCGCTATGTTCATTGCCCTTCACACCCTCACACCCAATTCTGCTTACCACGGCTAGTATAGTCTTTATCTTTTTCTGACTCTTTTAAAAATATTTTCTATGCAATGGGTATTATTGTTATTAGGCGAATGACCAGTTTACATGACTTGGAGTGTTTATCTGTTGATCCTGGGCTTCGGTTGTTGTCGTTCCTCCAATTTGGAGGTCTAAAAGGTTAACAAACATACAATATGTGTGGGGTTGTCCACATAAAACACAGAATTATATAGGTCCCCATGAATAATAGACGGTAATATGTTCATATCCAAATCACGATTTTCAGAGATCGCCTGTTTGTTGCACCTTTATAATTTTATCTTGTCTGAAATATGGCATAACATACAACTCCACCCAATACCAAACATGTTACAAGTCGAAAGAAAAAAAGTAGAATTAATACTGCGCTGGAGCTTTAGTGATATCATTTTAAAAGGACGCACGCAGTTGCTTGCAGTAAGAAAAATAGAGACCAAGAAAACCATCTCAATTTGCAGAGGATAAGGCACCAACTTAAGTTGAAAGGGATGAGAAGAAAGGTATGTTCCAAGCAAATGGTACCAAAAAGAAAAGGGGTGTGGCTATTCTCATATATCAGACAAAATAGATTCAAAGTGAAAGAAATCAAAGAGAAAAAGAGGGCCATTACACATTATCTAAAGGAACAATTATGATGAAGATCTCACAATTATGGATATATACGCACAAAATATCGTGCACCAAACTTTATAAAGACAATTCTTCAGGATCCAAGGCACAGATAACCCCAGCACACTAATATAGGGGACTTCAATACCCCCATAACCCTAGACAGTCAACAGGACAAAAGAAAATCAAGAACATCTACTAAATGACACAATACATTAAATGGACCTCACAGACTCTATCAAATATTTCACCCTAACTACCAGAGGAATACACTATTCTACTCAGCACCCACGAACATGCTCCAAAATAAACCATATACTGGGACACCAGAAAAAACCACAAAATAAAAAAGATGAAAATAATTCATGCATTCTATCAGACCACAGTGCAATAAAACTCAAATATCAACACCGATAAAACCTACACTCCTACAAGAACACATGGAGACTAAAAAAAAAAAAAAAAAAAAAAAAAAAAAAAAAAGAAAGAAATAAAGAAGAAATAAAAACATTCCTGAACTGAATGACAATGAAAACTACACAACAAAACTATGGGGACACTATAAAAGCAGTCTAAGAGGGGGAAGTTTATAGCTCTGTGCCTACATTAAAAAAACAGAAAGAGCACAAGTGAATGATCAAACACTGACAGCTAAAAAACTTGAGAGACAACAAAAATGAACCCTAAAGGAGCAGACAAGAAGGAATAACAAAAATCAGAGCAGAGATTAATGAAATAGAAACAAAGAAAAACTATACAAAAAATCAATGAATCAAAAGTTGGTTCTGAAAGAATAAAAACAAGATAGACAGACCTCTAGCCCAGTTAACAAAAGAAAGAGGGAACAACTCCAAGATCAATAGAAATCTGTGATGAAAGGGGAAATATCACAACAGACAATGAGAAAGATCCAGAAATCTAAGGAATACTTCAAAACTTATACTAACTAAGTTGAAAACAGAAGAAATGGAATGAAACTGAATCCTGGGAATCAACAAAGCTCAAACAAGAAAGAGATCGACAGCTAAATTAACCAATAGATACAGGAAGAGATTGAAGATGTAATAAGAGCCATCCCCAACTAAAAAAGCCCAGGCCCAGAATGAAAAGGTTTCACTGGCAGAAGATAAAAAAAAAAGACTTATAGCCATATACTTAAATTGTTTAGAAGGAACAAGGAGGGAGCAATTCCCAGAATCCTTCTATGAAGCCCAGCATCTACCTATTACCAAAACCAGGAAAGATACAACCAAAACAGAGAACTATCGACCCATACCAGTAATGAACACAGATGCCAAAATTCTAAAACAGGGTAAATGGCAAAATCGCATACAGACCCACATCAAGAAAAACATCCACCATGACCAAGTTGATTCAACCAAGATGGCAGGGAGTGTCAACATATGAGAATCAATAAACAGGTCATCAAGACAATAAATAGACTGAAGACAAAAACCCACAATCATCTCAATGAGCGAGAAAAGCCTTTGACAAAATCCAGCATCCCTTCATGTTAAAGTCCTAGAAGGAATTGGAACTGGAGGGATCATTCCTCAATGGTAACAAAGCCATATACAGGAAACCCACAGCCAAATCATCCAAAGTGGGGAAATGACAGAAGCATTCCCCTAAAAGTAGGAACTTGAGCAAGGCTACCCCTGACACCACTCCTCTTCAATATAGGCGGAAACTTGCTAGGGCAATAAGGTAAAGAAAAGAAATTAAAGCAGTTCTAATTGGAAAAAAGGAATCAAGCTATCCCTTTTGCTATGATATATTGTTACTAAGGGATGCTAAAACATCCACCAGAAAACTCCTAGAAACGATTAAGAGCTTTGTAAAGTGGCAGGATACAAAAATAAATCTAGAAAAATCAGTAGCCTTTCTTTACAACCAACAACAAGCAACTGAAGAAGAACTCAAGGAGACCTTCCATGTCACAATAGTCTGCAAAAACAATAAAATAACTAGGAACAACACCTAACCAAAGACACCAAGAGATCTCCGACACAAAAATTTAAACCCCTGAAAGAAAGAAATTGAGAAGACATCAGAAGATGGACAAACCTCACATCTCATGATTGGGGAAATACAAATATTGTAAAAAGTTCCATCCTACCCAACTAGTGTACAATTTTAATGCAATCCAATCAAAACCCCAAGCGTTTCTTCACAGGCTTTGAAAAAAAAGTCCCTCAATTTCATTTGGAAAAAACAAAAGACCCCGAATAGCCTAAACAACCCTGGAAATGAAAAGAGCAAATACAGGGTGGAGGCTAGTATACGACATCAAACTATACTACCGGCGTTAGTCAAAAAAGCATCTGGTACTGGCACAAAAACAGACCGTTGACCAATGGAGATAAAACTGAAGATCCAAACTTGACCATACAATTTCAGTCACCTCAGATTTGACAAGGGGCCAAGAAACACAATGGAAAAAAGCATCTTAGCAAGTGGTGTTGTGCAAAACTGGATCACCACTTGTCAAAGAATGAAATTAAAACCCTACCTCTCAGCCCTGTACAAAGTCAACTCCAGATGGAAAGACCTCAACTGAACCCCAAACTCTGGAGGCGATAAGAAGAGAAATTGGCAGCAGACTACAAGACAATAAGCATAGGAAAAGACTCCCTAAATAAGACAGCAGCTGTGACAAGAAATAAGATCAACAATTGACAAATGGGACCTCATTAAACTCAAAAGTTCATGTACATCAAAAAAAAAAAATAAAGGAAGTGAAGAGAAAAACCCACAGAATGGGAGGAAAACCTTCACTGCAGATACATCTGACAAAGGCATTAATTTCCAGGATAAAGTACTCCAAAAAACAAAGAAGAAAGAAAACAAAAGATCACTCAAAAGATGGAGCAAAGATCTGAATCTTTGGAGACTTCACAAGTGAGGAATTAAAATGCCGAGAAACATCTTAAAAGTGTTCAAACGCTAATAATCAAAAAATGCAACACGGTTTAAGAGTACACTCTTCATAGGACCATTGTTCGATCCAGCACTCCATGGTTAATAATCGTTGTAAGTGTGTCCAAGCTTCCAGGAGACTTCACACGTTTGCCTGGGGAATCCAGATATCCGCCTTCGATCTCGCTATGGCATAGTCCAATTAAAGCAGCGCAGTTTCATAACGATTATACAAGAGGAATTATAAAAAAATTAAACCAAACAATATTCAACATGCTAAGATAAGCTACCAAATTAAGGTGGACGATGATCAATTACTACCAATCAAAAGCTCCGTTTAGTCAGTGGTAATGGTAGTTTAGACTTCAGGCACGGATAATTTGCCAGTATGGGGGAGGGGTACGGCACGTCATCAGGAAAGTCCATAGCAATTACGTAGACTAAAATTTGTCTGGCGTTCTCCGAGAAAGGCAAGAACATTACACGGCTTGGCAATACAATCTAAAAACTATAGATTAATACCCCATCATCTATCTACTTTGCGGCCTATTGGCTTGGGTAGGTCAACAATTCTTCTAAAATGTTTAGGCCCTTCACACTTCGGATCATTAAACGGGTGACGGAATTTCATACCGTTGTTGAGATTCTGGCCTCTGCACTTTGGGCGATAATATTTTAGTGAAGAGTTGGTTTATGCCAGAACATGTTTCCATGCATCTTGTTTTATGTCATTGAAGATTTGTTATGCTCGTCGGTCCGTGTGCAAGTTATAAGTCGCCATTTTGCTGGGTAAATGATGTCTGGGTTGGGCATCCATAGTCCTCTTAACACACGGAATGCTTTCTCCATGTTCTTTCTTGTTTTCATGGTTTGAGCGAGAAGTCAGTTGTAATTCTGATGGGTTCCCTTTGTATGGTGACTTGTTTTTTCTTTTGTGGCCCTTCAGGAATTTTGTCTTTGTTTTGGGCATCTAGCACCTTTAACTATGATATGGCCGTGGTGTGTTTTTTTTCTGGTCCTTGTCCTATTTGTGTCTCTATTTGCTTCTTGTACTTGTATGGGCTTTCTATTTTTAGTTTGGGGAAATTTTCATTATTATTCTGTTGGAAGATCTGATCAATACTATTCTCTTGGATCTTCTCCTTCCTCTATTCCTATGATGCAGAGGTTGGTGGTCTTTTACCTTCATGGTGCCAACAAAGGTTCTGATATAAGAGGACTTCCTTGCTTCACCACCACAATGAACAAGAGAAAATAATGGAACCAAGATTAGATAGAGGATCATCATCCCAAGTAAATTGGAGACAAACTATGTAGATGTAATCTCTTATGAAAAACCGTAAAAACTGCTTTCTTTAATTAATGGACTACTAGCCATGGAACTGTGAGAGGGAGTTACTCTCTGTTCAGAACGCAATATGAATACTAAAGTCGGCGAGGATTTTGCACTCAGGCACAAAATAAATTAGATGACAGGGAGCTCTTGACATCAGCAATGGATTGGGTTCTACCAGAGTGGAGGATGTTTGGCCAGGGATCACAAGGCACGCACAAAAAGGTAAGGGCTCGCTTGTCCTTAGAGTTGGGATACATGACAGAGGTATAGGGCAAATAAGACCCTAGGCTGGACCGGAGAAGGAAAGACAACTGACGTTCAACAAATGGAGGGAAATGTATTGAGGACCGACGCAGGAGCATGGGGCACAGTGACGAGTGATGGGGGAGCCTCGTGGAAGCCAGAGGAGCTTTACACAAGGCCCACTAAACCAATAAAGAAATAATGGGTCTCCCTGAGTCAAGCAAGACCCACCTCAGACACCAGCTACACCCTCACCTGCCTGGAAATACTGTGCAGCAGAGGCAGCCATTGTGCCTGTATATCCCAATTCTAATTGGCTATTGGCTCTCCCCTTGGAGAAATAAACCCATGGCTGATGCCCACAAGCTTACATCCTCTAACAGGTTAGAGGAGATGTTTAAGCCACCAGTAAGACCCTGTCATATTTAACAGGGGGAAAATTGAAATTCATGGATTAACATATTCCAAGACAGTGTGTCTAATGCTAAAGTAACCTACCATAACTATTAGTGCTGCTTAAATACCTATATATCTAATTGCTTGTTCTTCATTAGTAGGATCGAAAGTTATTCCTGGACAACTGTCAGCCCATGAAAGGAAACAGCCAGAATTGACCAGAGTCCAAGTCAACAGCTCCAGAGAGAGTGGACTGTTTTACCTCTCATCCACCTGTGCCCCTTTCTAACCTAGGGAAAAAACCTGCGGAAGAGGGGGCGTGTAGAATGTAAGGGCTGCGATTGCAATTGGGGTGATGGTGAACAACAGCAATGTAGTCTGGACACTCTTTGGTCAACTTGATTGAACAAACAACCTGTCACCCCCACTGGATGGTGGGCTTGGGGGTTTGGCACAACAGCCTGCAAGATAGGGTTTTCATGAAGGATGCTTGTACTCATGGATTATCACTTATATGCTAAAAATGAAAAAAAAAAACTGAGAGAAAGATGCAGCAAAGTTACAGGCAGAAATGCATGGTCTGAGGATGGGGGGGGGGGGAGGGAAAGGGACAATAAGCCTGAACTGAATTGGAAAAAATGTAATGAAATGCACAAAGCATCAATAAAAAAACTAATTAAAAAAAATAGTTGGGTTACTGGATAGGAATCACACAGAAGGGGCCGTAGTGTCAGCAGCAATCTGAGGCATTCTTCCCGTCGGGGAATCCAGAAGGAGGCTCAACGCCCTCTGACCAGGTAGAGACCAACAACATCACCACCGGTGGGGTACATCCTACTCACGGTGCAGAATGCCTGCACCCTCTCGAGGGTCTCGAGGGCCAATCAAGTGGTGGATGGAACACTCTGTGCGCGTGGAGAACATACAAAAGGATCCATGATCCCTTAGTTAGTGTTCAGAATTTGAGGAATATGACAAAGGTTTTTGATTTCAAAAAATGTTTTCATATATCTACTCTAAGCCCCCTTTGTTTATTTAAGGTTTTTTATTTTTTCACCCATGAGTTCTCAAAAAAACAGTTTTATTATACATAACCTATAGGGTTGAATCAAGGCACAGATTTCATCAAGTTTCACCCATGCTGTTTTGTGGTTACTGTATGTGATTAACTTGGGAAACAAGAAGTTTTATTTTTGAGTTAAATCACAAGGATGATGTTTGCCAGGGATCCAAGGCCCCCACAAAAAGGTAAAGGCTCCTTGCCTCCAAACTGGGAATCTGGCAAGAAGAGAGATGATAAGGCCATGCTGCTTGAAGACCTATATAAACATGGGGAAGATGTAGGGAAAGAAACATAGGGAGACCGCACATGCAACTATACAGGATGGTCTCTGGAATGCCAAGAGAGTGTTACCAAAGGGCCACTAAACCAATTAAAGCAAATATAGGTTCTCCTTGAGTCAACAAAAGACTCCTCCGTCAGCACCAGCTACACCGTCATCTGCCTGAATACTGTGCAGCAGTGGCAGCCATATGCTGTATATCCCAAATCTAATTGGCTATTAGCTCTCTCCTTGGAGGAATAACCCCACGGCTGATGCCATCCAAGCTTAGCATCCTCTAATGGTTGGAGATGTTATAAACCACATGAAGACCCTTGCCATACTTAACAGAAGAAAAATGTAATTCATGAATTTAACATACCATCCAAACATCGCATGTCTATACCAAAGTAACCTACCATAAAACAATTAGTACTGTTTTAAATACCTATATATCTTAATGCTATGTGCTTCATTAGTAGGATCGAAAGGTCTATAATGTTATACTGTTTAAATCCTTTATATCTAATTGCATGTGCTTCATTAGTAGGATCGAAAGGTAATGCCTGGCAAGCTGGCAGCCCATGAAAGCGAAAAAGGCCAGAATTGACTAAGGAGACAAAGACATCAGCTCCAGGAGAAAGTAAAAACTGTTTGCTTCTCACTCCACCTGTGCCCCTTTTCTAAGCCTAGGGAACAATCTGCAGAAAGAGGGGGCGTGTAAATGTAAAGGCTGCGATTGGGGTAAGTGTGAAAACTACAACAATATAGACTGGACACTCATTTGATCAACTTGATTGAACATACAAGCCTCCCCCCTGCTGATGTGTGGGACCCATGGAGCTGTGTGGGTTTGGGCACAACTGCTTGCAAATTGGTTTTACATGAATATATTCTCAACAAATTATCACTTATTGTTAAAAAAAGAAAACAAAACACAAACACAAAAAAGCAGAGAAAGATGCAGATTACAGAAGTACGCAAATGCATGATCTGGGATGGGTAGGGGTGGGGTGGGGGAAAAGTGGAGAGGGGATATACGCTGAACTGAATTGGAAAATTGATGTATGAAATAACAAACAAAGCACAATAAAAAAAAAATCAAAAAAAAATAAAATAATGCAGTTAGCTTTTTAAACAAAAAAAATAAATAAATAAATAAATAAATAAATAAATGCAAATAAAAACCACTTTGATATCATCTCACTCAAAAGACTGCGCTAGATCAGGAATACGAATGATACCAAGTGCTGGAGAGGTTGTGGGGAAAGGGGAACACTCATCACTGCAGGTGGAATGTAAACTTGTACACCACTATGGAAAGCAGTGTGGAGAACCCTGAAGACTCAAAATGAGCCTGCCATTGACCAGCTATACCACTCCTGGGTATGTACCCCACAAGACACATCTTACTGCAGAGATACATGACACAGCTATGTTTATTGCAACTCTGTTCAATAGCAAAAAGCTGGAACCAGTCCAGGTGCCCCTAACTGAACAAGTGGATAGAGAAAATGTGGTACATGTATACAATGGAGTTCTATGCTGCGGTAAAGAGGGACAACATCATGAATTTGCAAGTAAATGGATGGAGCATAGAAAACATTATGTTAAGTGAAGTAACACAGTCCCAGAAAAACAAACAACAAATGGTGTCCCTCATATGTGGATGCTAGTGCCAATAGCCCAGTTATAAATATTTCTCATGGAGAGGGATACATGGTAAAAGAACAACAACAGAAAGACTGCATCAGAAAACTGATTGAAATGGTGATTTGGGAAGGGCGGGAGGGGCAGGAGAGGGACACGGGTGTATATTTGATTAATGCATATTTAATTGACGTGAGTTCAACAAGTATCCAGTTTTGCTCAGACACTGTATACAGGTTACATGGTGTTTTAGGACTCAGAAAAGTAAATATGTGTATATTAAACAACATTGGTTTACAGGCTCTGATAAAAATGGTAATGCATCTGAGTTAAATGGAGATATAAATGCTGTTGTCCACGTTTGTTTTACTAAAATCTGTATAACAATAACTTTGGGATTGGCACATACAAATGTTCTCTATAATTTTTCTGTTGTACGGTGTCACCTCGTGGCATTCTCTTTCACCTATAAGATGATTTAATGAAAAAATTGTTTGCTTCCCAAGTTAATCACATACAGTCACCCAAAACAGCATGGGTAAATTTGATGAAATCAGTGCCTTGATTCCACCCTATGGGTATGTATAATACAACTGCCTTCTGGAGACTCATGGGTCAAAAAACAAAAACCTTAAAAAAAATTGGGGGATACAGATAGATATGAAACCTTTTTGTCAAAAACCTTGCAATTCAGGTCTTGAAACTAACTACGGGGAGAGATTTGTATGTTCCAACAGGTCAGAATGTCACCGACTTGACAGCTGAGAAAGAAAAGATGCAGCTTTGCATTGAGTAGGAGGTACCAGAAAGTACCAGCAGAGAGGTTGGCCTGTCTGAACACTGAAGGGAAGAAAGGCCTCAGATTGCTATGGACATCAGACCCCTGTGTGGATCCTACTCGTAACAACTATGTATAATGAGTCCTAATGAAACTTACCTTCTAGGTACCACAAAGGTTTTAATACGAGAGACTTTCTTACCTCCCACCCCCCCCCCCAGAACAAGGAGAAATATTGATGATGATGTGGTTCTCCAACTGTAACTTGGAGACAACTATTATAGAGGTAATCTCTTCTAAAATCAGTAAAACTGCCTTCTTGAATTGACTAATAGACATAGGACCTGTGAAAAGGATTATTCTCTATTCAGAACCAAATATAATACTAAAGTCTCCTTAAGCTATGCACTTAAGCAAAATATATAATGCAGGAGCTCTGAAATCAGCAATGGATTTTCTACCAAGGAGATGTTGGCCAGGGGACCCAAGCCCCCACAAAAGGTAAAGGCTCCTTGCCTCTAAACTGGGATACCTGCAAGAAGAGAGGTGATAAGGCCCTGCTGTCGAAGACCTGACGTTAACATGGGAAAGATGTATTGAGACCACACATGCAAGTGTACAGATGGTCTCTGGAATACCAGAGAGTGTTACCAAAGGCCACTAAACCAATAAAGCAAATATGGGTCTCTTTGAGTCAAGCAAGACTCCTCCGTCAGCACCACCTACACCTCACCTGCTTGGAAATACTGTGCAGCAGAGGCAGCCATATGCCTGTATATCCCAAATCTCCTTGGAGGAATAACCCACTGCTGATGTCACAAGCTTACACCCTCTAATGGTCAGGAGATGATATAAGCCACAGTAAGACCCTGTCATATTCAACAGAAAAATGTAATTCATGGATTAACATACCATCCAAATATCTGTGTCTATACCAAAGTAACCTATGATAACAATTAGTACTGTTTAAATACCTATATATCTAATTGCGTGTGCTTCATTAGTATGATCGAAAGTTTATTCCTGGACAAACTGTCAGCCCATGAAAGAAAACAGCCAGAATTGAGCAGAGTCCAAAACAACAGCTCCAGAGAAAGTAGACTGTTTGCTTCTCATCACCTGTGCCCCTCTTCTAAGCCTCGAGAACAATCTGCGGAAAAGGAGGTGTGGTAGAATGTAAGGGCTGTGATTGGGGTGAATGGTGAAACTACAGCAATATAGCCTGGACACTCATTTGATCAACTTGATTGAACATACACGCCCCCCCTGCTGGATGGTGGGACCAAGCGCTGTGTGGGTTTGGACACAACTGCTTGCAAATTGGTTTCACATGAAGGATGCTTGTACTCATAAATTATTACTTATTGCTAAAAAATTGAAAAAAAACTGAGAGAAAGATGCAGGACAGTTATGTCAGAATGCATGATATGGGATGGGGTGGGGGAAGGGAAGGGGAAATATGCCTGAACTGAATTGGAAAATGATGTATGAAATACACAAAGCATCAATTAAAAAATAAAAAATAAAAATTAAAAATAAATAAAATAGCAACACCTGCTTTCTTTTTGGTACCATTTGCTTGGAATATTTTTTTCCATCCTTTTACTTTAAGATGGTGCATGTCCTTGAAGGTAAGATGTGTTTTTTGTAGACAGCATATCAATGGGTTCTATTTCCTAATCCAATCTCCCAGTCTATGTCTTTTGATTGGGGAATTTAGTCCATTAATATTTAAGGTTATGACTGATAGGTTTGTGTTGCTTCCTTTTGGTTTATTATCCATTTACAGTTTTGGTTTAGGTTTTTGCTTCTGCAGTTATGTTTTTGTTGATTTCTCTTTCTAGGTACCTGGGGATGGTTGCTCCTTCTGTCCACTTTGAAAATATCTTCAAGTGTTCTCTGAGTGGTGGTTAAGCATTAGTCTTTATCTGTATGTCAATAGAAGGATTTTTCTCAGTAAAACGGAGTTTCCTGTATATATATTCCACTGTACATGTGCATATATGTGCATTTAATCTGCTTTAGTTCTCAAAAATTCAATTTCTGTTAGTCCAAGTGGGCTCTTTGCCAAGTGTCTACCTGCCCCCACTTGTCTATACATACTTATATAATATGTATATTTTTTGCCAAGGAAACAATCATCTTTCTAGCTAACATCCCGCCTTATCTTTGGTGACAATCTCTATCTCATTTTTAAATTAGCAGAGGGCTAAGACACGTGTATTCCTTTGGCAAAAAGTACCAAAAGATTTATAACACGGGAATGCTTGCTCCATGTTATTCATTTATGCACTTTTTCATCAGGTTGCCAACTATACACATGTGAAGGTGCCAATGTTTGTTAAGCTTCATTGATAGGTTTTAGACCCCAAAATAGATTAGATAGGTTCCACTCGGGGGTTGTTGCCCCTTTTTCTCTTGCGCCTTTAAGGATTTTGTCCTTTGTTTTTATGAGCGTGTGTGTTGTTCTGTGAGTTCATTCTATCATCCTTTGCTCATTAAGGTAATCCGGTTAACCTATGATTTGGCATGGGCAGAGAAGTTATTGCTTTCTTACTAATGGACCTAGTAAACTAAGGATTTTGAGTTTGAGTTCTATATAGGTGACTTATCGATAAAATTGCTAATGAGATATTGATCCAATAACATATTGGGGTTGTTCCACAATGTGTCTTATCTCATCTGTGTGGTGCTTGAGGCAATTCATATACCTATTATTATATCTCTGTCGTAAGGGAGTTTCTGAGAATACTATCCACTAGTGCTTACATTGGAGTTAATTAATTCCATTCCTCGACTCATTTCTGGTTTCCAAATATGGCCTAGTCCATAAATGGGGCGAGGTCACTTTCTGCCATCTAGAATGAAGCTGTCTCCACATTCAGTTGCCATGGGAGAGTTGAACCAATGCCTTTTATTGATAGTAATGTCTATATGTGGGAAAGTTATTTACTATTTACTCTCTTTATACTCTGATGATTTAGTGTAGTTGATCCTTTGTTATTAAATTGTATCTTTCCATCTATGTTCATTAGGAGGAAATTTCCATTCTCTTTTCCGATGCTGAGAGACATGTACCATCCAATTCAAGATCATTCCACTAGAGGTCTAAATGTACGCGATGACAAGCATTTGGCGTCGAATGTGAGAATGGATTACACTGCAGTATGTCATTTTCGCTTTTATCTCATCTCCTCTTCATCTTGAACTTGTTGCATTTATTTGAGACTTATATATTATCCTAACCTCTCTCTTTTTTCTTATGTTCTTATATCTCTTATATTATTGCCCCCTTTTAACTATTAGTTGGTTGTTTGGAGTAATAATGTGATGATTATAGAGTGAATTGATTATTTGTCTGCGATGCAGGGTTCTGTTAGCACCCCGTGTGTTGCAATGAGCCGCGGAGGTCAGAAGAGGGGTCTCGGATTCCCCTGGAACTGAGTTCTCCTGGAATTGGAGTTTCAGAACGGTTCTAGGCCGCCAGTGGGTGCTGGGGGATCGAAACCCGGTCCTCTGCAAGAGCGTCGGTGCTCTTAACCGCTAGGCTATCTCTCCAGCCCATCCACTTCCTTTTGGAGCTTCTCAATCTCTTCCTGTAGCTCTTTGCTTCACTGGTTGGTTTCCTTATCTTTTTCAGCATGGGATCTTTTCAGTGTTTCCTCTTCCTTCAGGGGTTTGTCATTCTCTCTCTCTAGGCCCTTCTTGAGTTCTTCATTATCTTTTCTGAGTTCTTTAATTTGATCTCTATAATCTTGTACTTCTTTAAGTATGTCCACAATTGTACTTCTTATATCTGTGTCCTGGGCCATCCCCAGGGGGATCCCACTGTAGGAATCTTCCACAGGGTTGGTAGAGCTTGGTGTGGGATTATCCTGCACCTTTCCCATGTTGTCTCTTCTTCGTGTCCCTGGAATAGGGGCTCCTCCTTGCCTGTATTCCAGTGTGAATCTCAAATGCCTCTTCACTGTGTTGAAGGCTTGCTTTGCTTGTTGTTTTTCTCCTTTACTCCTTCCTTATGGAGTGTTGACTTCTCTAAGCTCTAGGCTTTCTATTGGAAGTGCAACTCACTCTTCCCTTTCTGTTCTGAAGGTTCTCCAAAGAATGCACTTGGACACTCCTTTGGCACCTTCCTTTAGCAATCCCAGTTGGCGGGGGGGGCGCTGCTGTTTAGCTCCTACCTGTGCTTCAGGTGGTCTTGGGAGATCCCGGATCTCAAGACTCACACAAACCCACATTTTATACCAGCTGGGAGGACAACTCCACCCCCACAGCCACAAAAGCTGATCAAGCCAAAGACAACTAAATTAAATCAAACAACAAACAATCCACCTTGCTGAAGCACCCAGCTTCAGGTGGTCTTGGGAGATCCCCAATCCAGGACTGTTTTTAAAGAATCTGTTCTAGTTTGTCTTCCATTGCTGTGACAAAACACTGACCAACACCAACTTGGGGAGGAAAGGGTTTATTCAGCTTACATTTCCTGGGTCACAGTTCATCACTCAGGGAGCCCAAGGCAGGAAATCAGAGCAGGAACCTGGAGGCAGAAGCTGAAGCACAGACCATGGAGGAATGCTGTTCACTGGCTTGCTCCCCTGGCTCATGCCCAGCCTGCCTTCCTATGCGGTACACAACAACCTTCCCACGGTGGCACCACTCATTGTGAGCTGTGCCCTCCCACACTGCTTGACCATCAAGGCTATACTCCACAGATGTGGCCACAGGCCAGTCCAATGGAGCCAATTCCCCAATTGAGGCTCCCTCAACCCAGGTGTGTCAAGTTGACACTAAAGCTATCCAGTACAGTATCCCATAGGTTTTATTGTATTGTATTGTAATTTTTGTTTAGTTCTAGGAATGTTTTTATTTCTTTCTTATTTCTTCCTTGACCCATTCATTATTCAGGAGCATTGTTTAGTCTCCATGTGTTCTTGTAGATAGTAGGGCTTATCCTGGTGTTGATATTGAGCTTTATTGCACTGTGGTCTCATAAAATGCATAAAATTATTTCAATCTTTTTGTATTTGTTGAGGTTTTTCTGTGTCCCAATATGTGGTCAGTTTTTGAGACTGTTCTATGGGGTGCTGGGTAGAAAGTGTATTCTCTGGTGGGAATATTTGGGAGATGTCTGTGAGTTCTATTTGATATATCATATTGTTCAGTTCAGATGTCACTCTATGGGGTTTGGGGTGGGGTGTGTGAGGGCAGGATGACTATGTAGTATACACTTCAAATATATCTGGAGTGTTAGGTCAGGATGACTTTTAATTTTTTTATTTTATTTATTTTTTATGTGTATGAATGTACTGCCTGCATGTAGGTTTGTGCACCCGTGTCATGCAATGCCGCAGAGGTCCGAAGAGGGTGGTGTCAATTCCCCTGGGAGTTACAGATGGTTCTCAGCCGCCATGTGGGTGCTGGGGATCAAACCTGGGTCCTCTGCAAGAGCAGTCGGCTCTCTTAACCACTAAGCCATTTCTCCAGCCCAGGATGACTTTTAAAATGTGAACTTTCTCCAGGTATATGTAATATAAACATGATTTCCATTTTCATTCATCCAATTTGTACTTTTAAATTTTTTCTGTAATTCTTATGTCTTATTTAAAATAAAACAAATATGCAAATTGAACACAACACTAAACATCACAGACTGTGACTGAGAGCAGAAACACACAGTGATGATGCAATGGAGAGAGAGCAGGTGAAGGACAGGACTCAGGGTCAGTCTGCCTCCCAATGGTAATTGATGATGTCTAGAACACATCAACCTTCAGATCCACAGCTGTGAAAGATAGCATGTCACAAAAGCTCAGGGAGGTTTATATGATCACACACACACACACACACACACACACACATACACCACAGAATCCACTGTGAACAGTGAACCAGGTGTGGACATACAGCACCTGATGTGTGTATTTCATTGTCTGGGTTGTTTTCTCAATGGGAGGTTTCAGATTATTGTTAACCCTAGTTAAGAGTTCCACATTAGCAACCCTGGGAGATTAAGCAAAAACAAGGACTCGGTGTGCCCTGTGTGGCTGAGGCTCTGCCACACTCTCCAGCTCTCCCAGTCGCATTCTTCCAGGTCCCAGAGGAGAGTTATTAACAAAACCCTCTCCTCTCACCCTGAATGAGCAGAGCTAAGCCAGGGATGACGTCACTTTCTCTTGTTCCTTGTGCACTTAAGTGGCCACTGTGACTTGGCACATGTAGCCAAGGCAGCGCCAGCATGGAGGTGAGTCGGACCTGACAGGAGACTGCACAGCAAGTGAAGGTCACTACTCCAAGAGTGTGTTTCTTGTTGACAGCTTTTACCTTACATCAGCTCATTTATGTGGGGGAAAGAAAATGTTCTTTGTCCTAAAGTTTTCATGTGGCATATTTAGAACTGTATCATACTTAGAGCTGGCTTTTTCTAGTAACTTATGAACAAAACTATATATGCTATTTATTTCATTTATTTTTGTGTGTTTGAGACAGAGCCACTACATATCACACAGTTGCCTTAGAATCATGGTCCTCCTGCCTCCATCTCACAACTCTGAGTGAGCATTGCAGAGTCCCCCCACACATGCCCAGCCTTCCTTCTGTGTTTTTTTTTGGGGGGGGTTATTTATTTATTTATTTATTTATTTATTTATTTTGGTCTTTTTCGAGACAGGGTCTCCCCATAGCCCCAGCTGTCCTGGAACTCACTCTGTAGACCAGGCTGGCCTTGAACTCACAAAGATCCGCCTGCCTCTGCCTCCTGAGTGCTAGGATTAAAGGTGTGTGCCACCATGCCCAGCTCCTTCTGTGTTTTTAAAGTGTTGTATGACCACACAATTGTGTAGATAGATGATAGATAGATAGATAGATAGATAGATAGATAGATAGATAGATAATAGATAGATACATAGATAGATATAGTTTCAATAGATAGATAGATAGATAGATAGATAGATAGATAGATAGATAGATATAAAGTGACTGATTTGATTTCAAGTGTGGATGACTTTTGAGGCACGCACTAATGCAAAAATTAATGTCTCAATTAATATTTGTGCTTCATCACATGAAACAGACAGCAGTGATCTAAACTCTAGCTAGACTACAGGAAGACTGTTTCCAAGAGATCCCGGGCAGACACCTGCTCTGAGCCCAGCTCTTCAGTTAGTCACACGTGCTCTCCTTAGTTGTGGGATGACAGGCAGACATCCCAGAGCCTAAGATTTCCTCTGTGAAAGAATAAAGCACAGTGAGTACCTCAGGGAAAACATTGGAACCGTTCAGATGCAGCTGCTTCAGATAACGTCTAGATGTTGTTCTACTGTTAACAGCAGTATAGAAATGCACCAAGCTGTTCACGGAAATCCAGGAGCACAGGGAATGTGAGGGTGAACCAGCGGCCAGTACCCAAGCCCCTGGAAAACTCCGCTCCCTAATCCTCTGCTTTGATGGCAGTTGTTCCCATTTAACAAAGTTAAATGGGAAAAGTTTAAACATTTAGGTAACATTTTCCCAGGTTAGACCGGCCATAGCCTTCTTAGATCCAATCCAGTTGAATGTGTCCTTGAATTCCATTCGGAGTCCAACACTGCAGGTCAGGAACACGGAGAAGAGGGAGCAGAGATCTGGAGTCAGATATCTCAGATTTGTTCACTTTTCTCTCTGCTCCTCAGATTCCATGAAAAGATGGCTGTGACTGTCACCAAAGCAGATGATGTTGCAAAGCCAGCCACAGCCTGACCTGGCAAGCTGCAGCAACATCTGGATCCTATTCCTGATTCGAAGAGTCAGAGCAAATGGTGGGATGACTGGGAGATGAGCTGGGAGAATAGACCTGGAAGGGTGAGGTTTTCCACTGCCTCTGTCTAATGAGGGTGAGAGAAGCACATGTGTTTATGTGTATTTGTATTTATATGTTCATATGAACATGCTTATGTGGGTGTATAATTAAAGCCATTTAAATATGAAATAAGCATACCTATAAACAGAATATTTCAGACTCAACTTGTAACTGCATGCATTAGTTACTCATTATGGGTGGATTTTATTCCATATTATTTTAAAACTACATTCTTTTAAAAATATTTTACTTGTTTTAAGTGTTTTTTTTAATGTATTCCCTGCATGTATGGAAGTCCACTGGTGTCTTCCAATGCCCTCAGTGGTCATAAGAGGGTGTCAGACCCCTGAAACTGGGATTAGGATGGTTGTTAGCCATCAAGCAGGTGCTGAGATTTGAACCCAGGTCCTCTTAACCAACTGAAGAGCCATCTTTCCAGCACAAAGCTACATTATTAAATAAATTAAAAGTACAAAATAAATGAATTTTATGCTACAATATTAATAGCCATTTCTAGAATGGTTCTTAAAAAAATAGTGTATCCATTTACTCTTTGCTAATGTGTATTTCTTTGTATTTGACAATAATCTAAGAATTTTCATTACTTCATTTAATCTTTGCAAAATCTGGCATCAAATACTGGCATCTTCCTTTTATGTACAGTGGACAGAGGACTGCTGGGCTGAGTAGACTGCAGCTGAGTCTGGCCAAATCTGCCTGCTCAGCCCACGTCCTGCTTGGTCCGGATCCTGCATCTGTGCACCTTGCTCAGACAGCACAGACTTGCCCAGTGTGGACAAGTCCCAGGGTAGAGGGACTTGACATGTTTAAAATTAATTTTTCCCAAAGCATGTTTTAATTAGACTTTCTTACACAGAATCCATGTCTGAGAAGTGCCCTTCCATCCTTACGTTCATATTTCAGATCTCAAACTCAAAAGGACACATTTGTGCCAGCAGCCACTATTTTTGTTAGCTCTGAGAAGTAGTTCTGCAAATTTCAGGATTCTGTTTATGGAAGACTCAATTTGTCAACTGTGAATCTCATCATCCTTGAACTGTCACAGCTTTACTCTGAATCAAAATCCTTTGACCACAGATATGAATTCACATTATAAAAAATGTTGAAGCTGGGCATGTTGACACACACCTTTAATTCTAGCACTTGGGAGGCAGAGGCAGGCAGATCTTTGTGAGTTCAAGGCCAGCCTGGTCTACAGAGTGAGTTCCAAGACAGCTGGGGCTACAGGGAGATCCTGTGTTGAAAAGACCAAAAAAAATTGTGGAGTTATATGTAATCTGTAATCCTGAGACCTGTCCAGGCCCAGGGAATTTCCTCTCTTAGTATAATCAGGTCGGTGCATACATCACCAATTAGTCATTCAGAGGGTCATATGACACAAAATATTCTTGTTGCCTAGGAGACCCCTCATGAACATCACCACCTGTATGAATAACCACACTACACAGTCAGATTTCATCCTCGTGGGATTCTTCACTCAATCCCAACACCCCACTCTGCTCGGTGTGGTCATCTTTGTGGTTTTCCTGATAGCCCTGTCTGGGAATGCCCTCCTGATCCTCCTGATACACTCCGACGCCCACCTCCACACCCCCATGTACTTTTTCATCAGCCAGTTGTCTCTCATGGACATGATGTACATTTCTGTCACCGTGCCCAAGATGCTCCTGGACCAGGTCCTGGGCAGCAGTAAGATCTCAGCTGCAGCCTGTGGGATGCAGATGTTCCTCTATGTGACATTAGTAGGTTCGGAATATTTCCTTCTGGCTGCCATGGCCTATGACCGCTACTTGGCCATCTGCCGTCCACTCCATTACCCCATCCTCATGAACCACAGGGTGTGTCTCTTCCTGGCATGTGTCTGCTGGCTCTTGGGATCAGTGGATGGCTTCCTGCTCACCCCTGTCACCATGACCTTCCCCTTCTGTGGATCCAGGGACATCCAGCACTTCTTCTGTGAGGTCCCCGCTGTAACGAAGCTCTCCTGCTCTGACACCTCGCTCTATGAGACCCTCATGTACTTGTGCTGTGTGCTCATGCTTGTCGTCCCTGTCGCGGTCATCTCAAGTTCCTATTCATCTGTCCTCCTCACTGTCCACAGGATGAACTCTGCAGAGGGCAGGAAGAAGGCCCTGGCTACCTGCTCCTCCCACATGACTGTGGTTACCCTCTTCTATGGTGCTGCTGTCTACACCTACATGCTCCCTGCCTCCTTCCACACCCCTGAGAAGGACATGGTGGTGTCCGTGTTTTACACAATACTCACTCCACTCTTAAATCCTCTCATCTATAGCCTTAGGAATAAGAATGTCACAGGAGCTCTGAAGAGAATGTCAGGCACGAGGCCTCTCTTTCAGAAACCAGTGAAGTAAGGAATTTGTTGAGAATGTTATTTTTTCCTTCTCTTTTACACATGTGATATATTCAAGATGTTTTTTTAATTTTATTTTCATTTTATGTGTTTGAGTGTATTACCTGCATGTGTAAGTGCAGCCATGTGTACAATGCCCTCTGAGGTCGGAAAAGGGTATCAGATCCCCTGGAAATGTAGTTAAGAACAGTTGTTAGCCAGTCTGTGGGTGCTGGGAATCAAACCTGTATTCTCTGCAAGAGTAGAGAGTGCTCTTACCCACTGAACCTTCTCTCCAGCACTGATATTCAAAATCTTTGGTGAAGTAATTCCTCAGACACTCTCATTGTGGCATCTCTTCTCCTAGTCATTCATTTTCAAAAACTTTCTCTGTCCTGCAAAGTCCTTCATCTCCAGACTCTTCGTCTGATCTAATTGCATTGTATACATGTTACATGTTCTCAAGTTGATAACTGCTCTGTATTTCTTTAGGACAATGTCCGTAATATCAGAAGACATATTAGCAAGATATTTATGGACAAATGTTTATAGAGTGTTCAACTGTTAGAGAGAATTGATAGCAAAACAGGTAATGTTTTATGTGTTAACATAAGAGAGACCAGGGCTGGAGAGATGGCCTAGCAGTTAAGAGCACCGACCGCTCTTACAGAGGACCTGGGTTCGATCCCCAGCACCCACATGACAGCCGAGAACCATCTGAAACTCCAATTCCAGGAGAACTCCAGTTTCAGGGGAATCTGAGACCCTCTTCTGACCTCCGCGGCATTGCACAACACAGGTGCACAAACTTGCATGCAGGCAGTACATTCATACACATACAGAAATAAATAAAAAATTTTTTAAAAAAATTTAAAAAAGAGAAGGAGACCAGCTGAGGGCTATACTGGGAATTAATTCTGTTCATTTTCATGAAGGTTTTCTCTATATTTAAGATTATAAACTAAAAGAGCAAATTTTAGAGAACCATAAAACACAAAATATCAATGTTGTCTCTTTTTCTTGCTCCTATTTTCTGGTTTGCCGCAGTATGGCATAGCACCCTGGGAACAGGACCTTTCCTTAGAACTGGAAGAAGCCATTGAGCTTCTGACCATGTTGTTTCTGAAGCATCCAACCCTGGAGACCCTCTAGTCATTCCTCCCCCAGAACCACTACCACCTCAGCAGAATCCTGAGCTAGACAGAGCATTCAAGATCACACATAGATTTTAGGATGAACAGAATCCACTAGTAGAGAGTGCTTTAGGACAGCTTTCTAAGTGATATGAAACTGAGCTGAGATTTGAAGTCTGTAGGTCATTATACAACCAAGCAGAGCAGGGGAGGGGAGGGGAGGGTGGGATTCAACACATAGTCCTTCATGTACGGCAAACATGTCTACTACAGTGTAATGTAGTAAATTAACAGATAAAGGAGATTAAACCTGAATAATATAAGCCACATGATCAGGGCATTTGAACTGAACTTGTGGGAACTACATGCATTTCAGCGTTTGTTACAAAGCACACATTGTTCTAATGTTCCTTGGAATGGAAACAGCTCAGGAGGAAGCAGCAGCTGATTTCCTGTAAACTGATGCTGAGTCAGATCTTACAGACCAGTTTTGAATAGGGACTAGAAACTATGTTCAGATGAGTGAGGGACAGGGACACCAGGGCCAGGGAGCACGCTCAGTGACAGGACACCAGGAGGAAGACAAAAATGTAGAGGGCTGGCCACCCAGGACAGGTCAATGCTCCAAGGGTTTCTCCTTATTTTTTGAGATGAGGTGTCGGACTCATAGTAATCTTCCTGCCAAGTACTGAGAATATAGGAGTGCACCACTGTGTCTGGTTTCAATTTATTTAGTCTCATATTTTGTCCAGGATGGAGGCAGAGCTCAGAGATATTGTTGGTTTGGTTCTAGAATTCCACAACAAAGTGAATATCACATTAGAGAAGGACACTTGTGGGAAAATTTAGTTAAGTTGGCTAGCATTGTAAACCAATGGGACCTCCCTGGCCACGCCCATGAGGTAGAATGTAGTGATGTAAAGGTTTAGGATGTGGCCCTGGGAGTTGAGTCCCACTGGCTATACAAGGTGGCCATTTTGGAATAAAACTCTCTGTATTTGGAGACCTTAACATGCATCCGTGTGCTGTACTTAACATGCATCCGTGTGCTGTACTTTCCTGCATGTGTTTTCTACATGGTTCACCCTGGGAATAAATGGGACACCCCACAAATGGCACTCAGATGTGTGGCTGGAGAAAACCCTGACAAATTTGGTATTCAAACCTCCAAATCTTGCCTTTTTCTTCTCAACTCTCTCTTCTCTCTCCTAACATTTGTCTTTTGCCATGGAACAACCTCTCCTGCTTGTTTGAGTGGGTGGGAGGCCAATCTGGGAACACATGGCTTTGCACGCATGGAGGAAACTGGCCTATCCCTGGCCTGGTTCTTTTTTGTCTGCACACTTGGAAGCCATAGAGACCAGTTTGGCTTGGGAATGAGCATCCCATCTTCCCAGGCATTGCCTTCTAACTTAGACACTCCTGCAGGCTATAAAAGCCAGTGACTTCCAGGCTGAATTTAATATCAAGGCTTAGCAGCCATGTTTTGGCTTAGACTCATTTTTCATAATTTTATAGGCCTAAAACAAAACTTTGGGGTTTTCATTTCCAAAAATTTATCTTGATCTCCTACTGCGAGAAAACGTTTTCTCAGGCTCAGCTTCAGCTTAATTCTTTCATATACTAATTCCCCCAGGCATGCTCTAGTGCTCTGCTCAGATCATCAAGTTTCTGTGATGTAAATTTAGGACTATTCACCACTTAGACACAGTTTCCTTAGGAACAAACATTCTCTGGAAAGTTACTTAATTCTAAAAGGGGGGGGTTGTTATTTTTTTAAATCTCCATTTCACCTGCTTTTAGATAAAATTGTATTGCTGTCTTGGCTTCTTGTGGATTTTTTTTGGTAACTATTTCTGAATCTCTAACCCTTCCTAAACCTGCCAGCTACTTGTGGAACCATAATTTGGGTTCAGCTAGCTTTATCACTTAAGTAATTCAAATCCATCTCAGCATGCTTAACTTAAGATGTAATATTTTTACTTAACCCCAGGTACTCTAGATATCTTTTGAGTAAAAATATGTGCACAATTAAAATTAGTTGGTTGATTTAAATTTTATTTTGATCTTTTTAAATGTGTTTCACCTTAAATATTTTTCCCACAGAATTCCTGATTACCCATGCATGGGTTGTGCTCTGGCACCACCTGCCTGCTGTGCGCATACCAGCCAGGGAACTGAGCACATATTGTCTTAACAATTTATCTAAATCATGCCTAAATTTAAACTTTTAGAATTTGACTTAAAGTAACACAATCTTTTAATTTCAGCATTTGGGAGACATAAAGAATGGATTTCTTTTTTTTTTTTCATTTTTTTTAATAATAAGTAATAAGTTATGAGTATAAGCATCCTTCATGTAAAACCAATTTGCAAGCAGCTATGCCCAAACCCACACAGCCCAAGGCTCCCACCATCCAGCTGGAGGGGCTTGTATGTACAATCATGCATGAGCAGTGAGTCTGGGTAAAGGGGATATGGGGGTGAATTCTATTCATTTCCATGCTACCTATCTGGAAATTAGAGATTATACCCAAATAAAGTGCTAGCCACAGAGTGTGCTGTCTTTTTTCTGTCTCTACTTTTGGTAGCACTGTGACTTATTCTAGAAACTGTGCTCAAGAGAGTTGTTTTCTTACTTTTTTTTTTTATTTATTTTTGTTTGTGTTCAATGTACTATGTTGCATGGCAGGTTCTGTGCACCCGTGTCATGCAATTGCCATGGAGGTCAGAAGAGGGCGTTGGATTCCCTGAAACTGGAGTTTCCTGGAATTGGAGTACACTATGGTTCTTTCAGGCACCCATGTGGGTGCTGGGGATCAAACCTGGGTCCTCTGCAAGATCAGTTGGTGCTCTTAATCGCTAGGCCATCTCTCCAGCCCAGTTATTTTTTTTTTTACCTTCATTTGAAGCCTCCTTTCCCTTGCAGGGGCCAACACTGAGGCATCTGGTGGAACCATCTGGAAGTCTCTAATATCCTGACAATTTGAGATCACATGTGGAGTGTGAGAATAGTGATCCAGCATAGAAGGGGGATTCATGGAAGTTTTCCACATGAGATGAAATTTGAAGTCTGTAGCTCACTACAAGGAAAGGGTCAGGGATGCAGTCACTCAGTTATCCAGCAAGACAGCTTTGCTGTAGGATAGTAGTACGGATAAATGAAAAGGAGATTTAAATCTGAATATAAGCTTCTTATGAAGGAGAACATTTGAATTGAATCTCATGGTCTATGTTCTATGACATCATAAAACACATTGTTCTGCTCTGCTGTGCTATGGAAAATGCTCAGGAGGTCGTAGCAGCCCCCTCCCCTGTCACAGTGGAGTCCCAGTAGGTGCTTCTGAGTCAGACCCTGTGCATCAGACTTGGTGTGAAATAGAATCCTTCCTCAGATGAGTGAGTGACACTAGGGCCTGGGAACATATGTGCTCAGTGACAGGACACCATGGGGAGAGGCAAAGGTAGAGGCTGGCCCCGTGGGACAGGTCATGCTCTAAGGGGTTCTCCCTTCTGATTTCCTACACTCATGTCTAGTCCATGTTTTGCAAACAGCAGTGGAACCATCGGGCCTGCATTTTGGAAATGTGACTTGTGTTGTAATCAGTGGAGACCTGCATGAGGCCAGGGAAAGGGGGCAAGTGAGAGAGCACTGTGAACTGAGCAGGGTCACCTGAGGGGCCACGTCCAGGGGAAGTGTGAAATTTCCCATATGCTCTGGGGCAAGCCAGATTGACAATTAAAACTGGCCACCATTTGATAAACGTGTTGCTGATCTTTCTTCACTTCAAATTCTGTCACTTCAACTTTTGATCATAGCTAATATCTTGATGGGCATTTAAAGATATTGCTATGTAACACCATATCAGCCACAAAGGGTGGGCTTTGCCTCTAGGGTCCAGACCCTCCTGCCTTCCCCCTCCTCATACATGTGGACTGTCTCCCCCTCACCTTCTCCCTCCTCATACATGTGGACTGTCTCCCCCTCACCTTCCCCCCATACATGTGGACTCTCTCCCCCTCACCTTCCCCTCCTCATACACGTGGACTCTCTCCCCCTCACCTTCCCTCTCCTCATACATGTGGACTCTCTCCCTCTCACCTTCCCTCTCATCAAGTGGACTGTCTCCCCCCACCTTCCCTCCCTCATACTTTGTGACTGTTCCCCCTCATCTTCCCCCTCCTCATACATGTGGACTGTCTCCCCCTCACCTTCCCCTCCACTTCCACTCACTGTGACTTCTCATCTCCCCTCACCATTTCCCCCCTCCTTACAATGTCGACTATTCTCCCCCTCACCTTCCCCCCTCCTCATACATGTGGACTTTCTCCCCCTCATTTCCACCTTCCCCCTTACTCACTCATACAGTGTGCAACTTTCTCCCCCGTCACCTTCCCCTTCATCTCATGGCACTTCCTCCCTTCATCTTCCTACCGACTCAGTATCGGCACTTCTCTCCCCTCACCTCCCCTCCTCATACATGTGGACTCTCTCCTCCTCACCTTCCCCTCCTTGTACATGTGGACTTTCTCCCCCATCCTTCCCCCTTTCATACATGTGCACACTCTCCTCCACAGTGCTTATTTCTTTTCTCACTAGCCGCTCGTACTTTGTTTTCTTACTCTTTTTATTCTGCGGGAAGTGGCTACACATAAAGTCCCTATCGTCTTCCTCCATTCTCAGATCACTGATCAGTTTGATTATTTTCTTATCTTGTGGAGCATCAGTGGTCACTTTAACATTCTTCACAGATATAGGAAAAAATATAGCATATTCTCTATGGAATTGTAAAAGACCCCAGATAGCCAAACCAATCCTGTGCACAAGGAACAATGCTGGGAGGTTTACTATACCAGATCTCAAACTATATTCCAAAGTTATAAAAAAATCAGCATGATACTGGCACAAAAACTGATGGGTGAATGGAACACAATAGAAGACCCACACATGAGCACACGTATTTACGGCTACCTGATACCTGATAAAGATTCCAACAGCCCAGTGCAGTGGCACATGCCTTTTATCCTAGCACTTGGGAGGCAGAGGCAGGTGGATCTCTGTGAGTTCAAGGCCAGCCTGCTCTACTGAGCGAGTTCCAGGACAGCCAGGACTAAAGGGAGACCCTGTCTCAAAAAAAAAAAAAAAAAAAAAAAGATTCCAACAATACACAAGTGAAGTAAGACATCATTTTCAACAAATGGTGCTGGGAAAACTGGATGTCCACATGTAGAAGAATGAAATTAGACCTCTCTCACCACACTGCACAAAAATTCACCTCTAAGGCCAGGCGTGGTGGTGCACGTCTTTAATCCTAGCACTTGGGAGGCAGAGGCAGAATTCAAGGCCAGCCTGGTTTACAGAGTGAGTTCCAGGACAGCTGGGGCTACAGGGACCCTGTCTCAAAGACAAGAAAAAAATCACCTCTAAATTGGTCAAAGATCTCAATGTGAATCCTGAAATGCAGCTGTTAGAAGAAGCATGGGCAGTGCTGCCCTGGGCGGGATGCGGAGAACGACCTTCTGAGTCTGATGCCCCTCGCCCAGGAATTAAGGCCAACAATCAAGAAATGGGGCCTTGTAACGCTAAAAAAAAAAAAAGCCTCTGTGCAACATAGGAAACAATGGAGTAAAGAAGAAACTCACAGAGTAAAGGGGAATCTGCTCCGGCTATGCCCCTGACAGCAGTTTAGTTTCCAGAATCCACCAAGAACTCGAGAGCAAAGAACCAAGGGAACAAAGGGCCCGATTGAAAAACTGGCTACGAATTTGAGCAGAGTTCTCAAGAGAAGAGATACCGACGACTAAGAAATATCTTTTCTTATTTTATTTATTTTTTATGTGTATGAGTGTACTGTCTGCATGTAGGTTTGTGCACCCGTGTCGTGCAATGCTGCGGACGTCAGAAGAGGGTCTCAGATTCCCCTGGAACTGGAGTCAAAGATGGTTCTCAGCCGCCATGTGGGTGCTGGGGATCAGACCCGGGTCCTCTGCAAGAGCAGTCGGCGCTCTTAACCGCTAGGCCATCTTTCCAGCCCCAGAAATATCTTTAAAAGCATTGGACACCTGGGGCCATCTGGGAAATGCAAATTAAAGCTACTTTGAAATTCCATCTTTCCCCATTCAGAAAGATTAAGTCCAAGAAAAGAACCAATAGTCAATGTTGAAGAATCATATGGGGACAGGAAGCCTTCATTCACTGCTGCTGGCATGCAAGCTGTGCCACCACTGTGGAAGCCAGCGTGGAGAATTCTCACAAATCTACAGGTGGAGCTATGAGCTGCTAGGCCACTCCTAGTACACACACAGGACCCAACATCCTGCTGCGGAGACACTTCTCACCCATGTTCTTGCTGCTCTGTTCACAGCAGTTAGGAAATGGAAACAACCTAAATGTCCTTTAACTGGTGAATGGATAGTAAAATGCACTGTGGAAATAGAATTCTATTAAGGTGTTAATGAGATATGAAACCATTAAATTTGTAGGAAAATGGATGGAACTGGAAAACATTGTACTTAGTGAGGTAACTCACACCCACAGAGACAAATACTGCATGTTCTCATGTGTAGATCCTGGCTCCAAATCGTTAGAAGTGATTATCTAAACCTCCATAACTTCAGAAGCCAGGAAAGTAGAAAGAGTCCATGGGGACCCCGGGGGGAGGGGGGAGGGAAGCCATGAGAGATGGAGCTCTAGAGAAGATGGCAGTAGGACACAGGTGCTATCAGGGGCAAATGGGAGATGCAGGGGTGAGCTCTAACTGAGGGGGAGGAGGGAAGGAGGGAGGAGGGAGAGATGCATAACACCAAGGATGACTGAAAAGAACACAGGGAAACATTATTTATAAGCATATTTAATAACACTCAGACACATATACACACCAAACACACACATACACACAACACACACACACACACACACAGTAATTTCAAATAGAGTCACACCACAAGGAATATTAAGCCTCCTTGACCCTAACTATCTAATAAAAACCCCAGTACTGGGTATGGGAACCTCTTTTGAAGTGTCAACGCAGCCAAAGAAACCCCCATTGCCCTTGGTTGCCACCCAGTATTTGAAGGTAAGACCCTGTTGTTGATGACACCATACACTTTGGGCACAGGACTTCTAGGTATCGAGCTGGAACGGACCTGGAAGCCTCCTTCCTGAAGACCAGCTCTCAGAAGCTTCTGTGGAAGCCAACAAGGGTAAAAAGCAATCAAGAGTCCTAGCCAGCTGTAAAGCGTACAAATCACAACAATGACAGGTCCAGGAAGATACCCCCAAAGCTGTGATAGGGCACTTTTACCTTAGGGCACTTTAAAAAAATGAGACATGCCGGGCATGGTGGCGCACGCCTTTAGTCCTAGCATTTGGGAGGCAGAGGCAGGCTGATTTCTGTGAGTTCAAGGCCAGCCTGCTCTACATCATAGTGAGTTCCAGGCCAGGTGGAGCTATAGGGAGACCCTATCTCAAAAACACCAAAAAAAAAGTTGTGGCTCCAGAGTGTGGGCCTGCAGTACAGGACTGTGTGCACTGGGGTGGCAGGAGGGCACTCGGGGTTATGGGAAAGTGATCGAAAAGCTTTAGCATAGCCACACAGAGGGGACGCAAAAGAATGCGGCTGAAGGTCAGGAGGATGAGGCTGGGTCTGCCTTCCTCCCTCTTCTAGCCCTTTTCAACTGCATGGAATATACTTCAAATATGCCCCACTTTGAGCAAGGTGTGCCTTTCTAAGGTCTGAATTTCATTCAGGCAAGTACAATATAAGTGTATTTATATTTTAATTGATACAATTTATACTTTTAGATTCTCCTGTAACTTGCATGTCACTAAAGCAAAAGAAACATGAAAATTGGCAGCAACACTGAACATGGACAAGAAGTGCAGTGTAAGGGGTAATGTCCAAGACTGGCCAAGACACAGCAGCTGAACCCCAGGCTCCAGATTCCATACCTGTGAGGAAGAACAGGCCTCAAAAATTATAGTAAGTTTATAACACACACACACACACACACACACACACACACATGTACACACAATGCAAACGCATGCATTCACCCAGTATTGTGTACAGGAAACAGGGTTGATTCATCTATTCCATGGAAGAGAATTTTTGACAGTGATGAGATGTAAGGTTATTAATACTGGCTCACCAGCAAAGCTTCCTTATACAGCAGATGCACACAGGAGGCCACATCTGGCCACATTTTGAAGAATAAAAGACTTCGGAGTGTGTGTCCCTGGATAGCACTACTCAAGGACCCTTGTGGAAGATGGGGAGGAAAGACTGGCAGAGCCGGTGCTGGTTCATGAGCACAGGGAAGCAGAGGCTTCAGGCCAGGTGCTGGTTCATGAGCGCAGGGAAGCAGAGGCTTCATTCCAGGTGCAGGTTCATGAGCGCAGGGAAGCAGAGGCTTCAGGCCAGGTGCTCATTCATGAGCGCAGGGAAGCAGAGGCTTCAGGCTACTGGAAGCTTGCTCACGTGAACTTTTGGCAATGATAGCATTGAGCACAGGACCTATGACAACTCAATCAGACAAGGGCCCAAAGTAGAGAGAGAGAAATGTGCGGCAGGCCAGCCCTAATCTGGGAACTATCAGAAACTGACCACTGCTGGGTGAGGGAGAGTAGACTTTCTCATCTCTAGATAGGCTGACTAGATTCCAGTGGATGAACTTGCACTGAAGGACATCTGGGCACAAATGCCTGACTGGACAGGACATAGCATGGACAGCAGAATGCATAAGGTCCAGTGGGGGTGGGTGGGATGGACGGGGGGAGGGGTCTAAATTTGATTAAGAACTGTTGTATGAAATGTATAGAAGCTCAATAAAAAATTAAAAGAAAAAGATTTCCACTTTGACTAAACTGGGAGCTCTAAGAGCCCAGGAGGACTCGGCCTGCGCTGTCCTGCAGAGGCCTCTGTCGGGTCACCTGGCTCTCCTAGTTACATCCTTCAAAGCTCTGGGGGAGTTATTAACAAAAGCTGTCATCTTGTCCTGACCATGAGCTATTGGCGCGACTTGTAGGAGAGGTTGAGCTCTGCGATCTCTGACCAGCCAGCATCGTGATCGTGCGATGTTAGCAAGGTGATCGAGTAGTCTGACCTGACCACAGATTCACATTCGTGGCCGAAGGTGAAGTATACCTGACCTATTGAAGAGCATAGCGCACAATTGCGCATAGGGTGAGTCTCGAGGACTCTGTAAGCCACACAGCCATACTGGTGGATGCGTCGCACATCGTTGGGACTAGACTAGTCTCCTATGTCGCTGACAGTACTATGGTCTAGGTATCGCATTGCTTCTTCTCGTACACCACTCACTATATGTTGATGTGGTAGACATGAAAAGTTTGTCCACTATTGTTTAAGCAGAAAATTTCTATGATTTGAAAACTTTTGTGCATTGTCACTAGAAAGACTTTCTTATCTCGTCTATAATATAACTTATCCTCCACGAGCTCTTCTTTCCGACTTGAGCCTCGTCACCACCATCAGGCCACAGAAAGCGCCCCAAGGTAGGCTACAGTCCGAGCTGAGGCTCGCCTACATAGCAATAGGAGATCTATTTCGCTTCGATTATCGGTCGAGACGTTCTTTTACTAGAGGCTCTTTCAGTGGCATCGAAGGGTTCACTCCGAGGTTTTGAGAGCTACGAAAGTATTCACGCATGTGTTAAAATCAGTCCTTTTGTCAGTCTCTTTTATTAATAATTTGGTTTGATGTTGTGCAGCTTTCTCCAATTCTATGTCAACCACTTCACCAATATAACTCGAATATATCACAATAATCAAAGTTTCGTTCAGCCAACTACTCAATATTTTCCTAGAACCCTCTCTCTCCCTAGCGCATATTATCTAGTCTTATGATCCACCCACCCAATAGGGTATCGTTCCCACTCATTTCCTTTAAGGCTGCTTCCTACCTACTGCGTCTTGCTCTTGTTTTCCTACGAAACTCTTTTAGGTGCCACGATTGTTTGTATATCGAGTGTCTCACTACAGTGCATAGTTCCTAGTTCAACATCTATTTCAGCACGTCCGCCCATAGGTCTCATATCGTCCACCTGGAATTCTAATAGCCTATTACACCCAGATGAGAAGCGTCTACCTTCTCACCTCAACCCAGTTAGTGGTCAGGTTTTCTGATAGGCTGTCAGCCAGATTTCAGGCGCCTCCATTCGAGACTCCATTGGTCACTCGGAGATAGCCATCATATTTTCGTATGTCCTGAAAGTCAAAGCACTTGAATCGCCACGCTGTCGCTCAGTGTCGTCTCCCTCAACCATTTCATACGCCGACCTACGTGTTTAGTGAAGTCATCATCGAGAAGTTTGTGTAGTTTTGTTAATTATTGTAGATACTATACTCTGTTGCTCAGACTCATGGCCTTATGAATTGTACTAGTAAGTAACCTCAAATATTAAGATCCCGTGTTACCCACCCAGCTCTGACCGCAAGCCCTATCCCACAAGAGCTCATGCATT
Organism: Rhizomys pruinosus; assembly: GCA_009823505.1. Taxonomy (NCBI): domain Eukaryota; kingdom Metazoa; phylum Chordata; class Mammalia; order Rodentia; family Spalacidae; genus Rhizomys; species Rhizomys pruinosus. The sequence continues at coordinate 1,054,618 of VZQC01014244.1, read as the reverse complement.
CTGCCAAAACATGCTTTTCATCTCTGTTCCCTCTAGATAGTCTCAAAATCGCCCGTGCCTGGCGTTGAAAGTTGACTCGTTTCTTGGAGCACGAAGTCCTACTGAGATATATTCAGTCAGGATATTCTTTTGAGCAGCCCTTTTGGTGTGTTTGTCTTCTGTATGTGTGATATGTTGTTGCGTCTTCCTTAATGAGTGCACTCACTCCTTTGCCAACTGCGTGTCTCGCGACATACACTCAGCAGAGAGGGCCTGGAGCTCGACATGCGAAGTGAAATAGCAAGAGTTAGGCTATAGCTTGGCCACTAAGCTATCACACCAAGCCTGATGCCGAAGTGGACTATCCATTCCGTCCATTTGAGTTATTTTCTGGGAACCTGTGATTACTTCACTCACCAGCGCTAGTGTTGGAACGTCACTAGGCTCTCCCAGCGAGTAACTTTCCTTCGTGCATACGAGCGATACCTGATGCTCAATCCATCTGGTTGCACTTCGCTGCAATGTACGATACTCCATTGCTGTATGATGTCCCCACACATTTCTTTTCCTCTCAGCACAGCGTTGTTGTCCATGTGAAAGTAGTGGGGCTATTAGTTGGGCTTGAGGTTCCAGTACACATTTAGCTATCTCGCGATAGAAGGGTAGCTGAAATAATACATGATTCATATTTCAGCAATTGGTATGCCTCACTGCGACAATGTCTGTGAGGGACGAGTCTTGTGGGTAACTGCTAGGGTAGTAGGGCTGGTAATGCTTCTCGAAGTGGCTTGAGTCGAGTATGAGAAAGAGAGGCTCTCTATTTCTCGCAGAGGGCTTCCAAGTGGTATGCATCAACTGCTTTACACATAGGTGATGATAACCAGCCTTACTTTTAACCCCCAAGCAGTGGATGAGTGTCTCTCCACTTCACCTATCAGAGCCGTTCCTCAACAACTTAGAGATTACATTTGTGCTCTTTCTGTATCTCTGAGGCTAGGGATCTAAGTTGGAAGTGTACGAATGATATCTCTAGAGAGTGGTTCTTAACTCACTGTCGTTTATCCCTAACATTATATTAGATCGAGGTTGGTATGAAACAGTCTTAAGATTGGCCTGTTGCCTCATCAGCCATTGCTCTAAATTGCCTTACCACTTGTGTTGGAGTAGGTCTCTTGTCAGCTGTTCTGATGTGTTGCGTTGTCGCTTCTTTTATGGGAGAGTCGATTTCGTTTTGTTTCTCATATTTCATCTTTGGTGTTTTTTTGAGATAGGGTCATATTTCTCTTGCGCATACGTACAGATGCCTTCCTGTTCAGAATGTTTCTGAGCACGTGTTGTGAAGTTTCAACATTGCCCATTCTGTTGGGAAGCATTCTTCGGGTTTAGTCATCTGAGCTCTCTTGTTGCTCTTTGGACCCAGTGTCTCATCGATATGGGCTTGTTAGCAGTATTATAATGAGAAGCCGCTCCATTTGTCAATTCGTCGATCCTTTATATCTTGGCATGCGCCACACGTTCTCTCGGCCGTCTCGATTATCAGAGAGAAGTCTTTTTCTCCTATGCCTATGTCCTTGTAGTCTGCTGCCACTTTTTTCTTTAATCGGCCATTCAGAGTTTGGGGAGTTCATGCTATGGAGGTCTTTTAACCGATCGTGGAGTTGACTTTGACATGTGTCCGAGGTGGTTCGAGGTGCTGGGGCGGGGCCGCGAGTGTATAGTCAGATATGGGGTTCTTAATTTCATCTTGCTACCAGTTGTGTGATTAGTGCGCTATTTTGCTCAACCCAAACACTTGCTCCTACACTGGCTGAGATCATATATTCCTCCATTGGGCTTCGTGCCCCTGTCAATATGAAATGTTGCTGAATATTAGGTAATAGGTGTATCAAGTTTGGATCTTTCGAGTATTATTCACATGTGAATACAGCAGAGTTACATAGTATTTTTGTACCATGTATCTCTATAGTGTGTTTATGTACAATTATGGACCTGTAATAATGATATTTTGTAGTCATGGACGTATTATTAGACAGGCAGAAAGACTCCCCTCTGCTCGTCTCGCATACTTTTGGTCAGATGCTCACATGGTTGTATTATGGTCTTATGTACGGGGATCGTTATTGATTTTATTCCATATGATTTCTATTGAACAAGGATCTTGAATGTGTGCTCCAAAGGCCATGTTGAGAGAGCTGTTATGAGGGGGACTATGTAAATCTGACGATTGAGGCATTACATACTATGTACATCATCGCAGTTGGCTGTAGGAACTGGATCATTTTTAACAAAGTACACTGCTATTCCCTCAATTTCGCATGCCACCAGGCATGTGAGCGCTTCTTTCATCATCCTGTAGTGTTCTTTCTTGTCAAGCCTTATTTCTTTCTGTTAAGGTAGTTTAAAAATTTGTTTGTAAGTAGGAGATTCTTGTATGGTCTTTGGTTAGTAATTTTCTGCTTTCCTAGGTTAATTAATTCCATTGTCCGTTATCAAGTGTCGATCTGTACAGCTGTGGCCTAGAGGCTCTCAGCTTGACATTCCTATTCGTCTCAGGTTGCACTCTGTACTCGTCTAGTGCTGGATAAAAAAGTGCGCATGCCAACTACCATCTTCTTCTGGAGGTCTACATTTGATTTATTCCTCTGCCACTTTTGATTTGAAGGTGCTCTGTTTATTTCGTTGTTTGGATGGAGGTTGGTCTCGTGCTGCTCGCTCTTTATAGATTCACCTTTAAGTGTAAAGCATTCAGTGAGTCCTGAGTCAACGCTCAATATTTTATATGAGTATATGACTTGACTCCCTTGTTAGTCCAATGTATGGAAACCATCCTTGTATACTAACCTATTCCAGATATTTATACTCAGTTCTTACCTCTCGCGTCCTTATGCCGGCTCATATTGCTGTTTCAAACATATGTAAGTTACGATAGGCGGTGCGCCAATCCCGGCCTGTCTCATTTTTATGTAAAAGAGAGGTGTGCACGTATGAAGGTAGGCCTATTATGCTGATGTATCACTACGCTTATCGCGGTGGAAGAGTGAATTCGTTATTCCTGCTTGCAATCTTGTCCTGTCTTACATATATATGTGATGCAGTATATCCGCTTTGGGTGCTGTAGTTGGCTAGGTCCTCGCTACACTTATGGTATGAGTTCACATTTTGAGCGGATGATCCCTCTTCTCTCATATTTCTTGCTAATTCACGATAGAATATGAGAGCTGGTGCTCAGGGAGGCTGTATCTAAGCGATGTGAAGGTTGTGCAGGCTTCGCACGATTTCTTGATACAAGATACGCCGCTTTGGTTGTTCTACTGCTAGCGTGATGTGGAGAATGTAGGTGTGGGTAGTCTAGGGTCACTGATTGTTGTTTGGTCACTTCATCAGTTCTAATGTGTGTAAGTGCGATGCCTTGATAAGGGCAAGTTGGGGAGGTTGCATTGCTGAGTGTTGAGAAACAAGCTCCATCCACATAGCAAGATATCTGGTCCTGCATCATATAACTCTGGCTACGTATATACGTGAGGTGATTGTTATTATCTTCTCTATGAAATGTGAGTCCATGTGTAATGTGGATGTTCACTATGGAGAGGGTTTATCGCTGTATAGAAATTATTGTGCTATTCTGTTGTTGCATTAACTCGAGATGTGGGAAGCTCTTATAGCTCTTCATCTTTCTGTATTATTGGTTGTTACTTTGGCTTGTTGTTGTGTTTGGGTAGATAGATTTAGAGATTGGGCTGCTTGTCATAGGAGAGTGTAGTTTGGGGAGATATTGCTTCGTCTGTGTAGTAGTCTTCGCTAACTTTAGGTTGTTCAGTGATTATGGATGGTAGAGTTCCATTATATAGCTGAATATGTTTTCATAGATAATTCTGGTCCATGAAACCATATGAGTGGCCTGTGGCTATATTATTTATTTAGAGTTGGGAGGCCTTTTACTACATCTTCGCAATTTCTTCATCAACATTATGAGCGCGTTCTGTGTTTATAGGCTGTTATGATCCCTCTTCTTGGGTGATCGACGTTTCCGAGGTTGACTCCCAGCGCACTTTTTCGAGGATTACTGTCTCATTAGTGCACATTTCTCCTACGTGTCTCTTTTCAATACTCTCGGTCGCAGTATTCACCGGGCTTTCTCTTATATGTCTAACTATCCATCACTTGTACTTGGCTGGATCTCTCTTTTCCTGTCTTACTTTCACGCGTCTTTTTATAACGGCACTGTCGTTATTGATCTGGAGTTTGCCTTTCTTTCCCATCTTTCTCTTCCTGTTAACCCGGAGCCTAGAAGGTCTGTCTATGCTTGTATTGATAGCGCTATCCACGCACCACACTTTGGACCTTCGAGATAATTTTTTTGTGTCATATTATGTTCTTTCGTTGTCTTGTTCTCTACTTTCCATTGATACTTGCTACTCGGAGTCCTTATGTCTATTGTTCTTTCCTGTCTCCGTATGCAGTTAGGGTCTTTCCCATCTTTGTTGTGGCCTCTCAAGTGCTTTTAGCTGTCGTGTTGGATCATTCACTTGTTCTCTTACTGTCTTTTCTCTAAATTGTAGCGCGATGAGGCTAATCCCAAGGCTCCATGAGAGACCTTCCTCTCTACCATACTGCCTTTCTAGAGGTAGGTCCTCATAGGCTTCTTGGGTTGTGTGTTGTCATCCTTGTTTTCATTGTCCTATTCAACGTTCCATGGATATGCCTTCCTAGTTCTTTTTCGGTATCGCTTTACCGTGACCGTATTTTCATGGTAATTTCAGAGTGTGTTCGTTTTTAGTCCCATCGGTTGAATTTTCTTGTGAGGGACAGGTAAGGGCTATTCGCGGGAGTTCTTCATATGCTGAAGACTCTTAATTGCCGTGCATGTGAGTCTTGATAGTACTGCATGTAGAGATGTGATGTTTGCTCTGGTTTTTGTATTGTGGTTTGGAGGTTTTCTTCCTGTGTCAATACTGTTGGATCGATTTACTGGAGATGTTCGCATGGATTGCTTGATGTCTAGATTGTCTGTATTCTTCGGTATTAGGGTGGAATATTCAGTTAGACAGTTCTATGGATGTGGTCCATCTTGCGTGTAACACTCATATATGGTTTCATTTTAATAATTGGGATGTATTCGATCTTCATCTTTCCTATTTTGATTCTTTATGTCTCTTGTTGACTGTCCAATACGTCGCATTCTCAGCTGGGATCAGTTGGATTGTACCCTACTATAGATGTGTATCTGGGTTACCGTGTGGTGATTATGGTACAGTGTCCTGGGAATTTGATGCTTTTATTGATAAGTTTGGTGCTATTCCAGCAGTTATTGTAGTGCATCATACTCATTACCATGGAATTGTCTGGAGAGTGGATCAATCATACGTTGGGCGTGAAATGATGTCCATATTGAGAAGAGAATGGGGTTATGGGCCTTCTTGTGTCTCTCTCGAAATTCTCTAGGTTTACATTTTGAAGTCTATTGGGTCCTGTTTTGTTCTGATAGGTTGTATAGATATCTAGACGGGAAAATCTGGCTGCGTCTTGCATGTCTTTTCGAGTCGTACTCATTACGCTGTAATATTTGTATTCTGTGTATGCCTTAATATTTCACGCCGGTGCGTCTAGCCTTCAGTCTGCGGGAGGTGTGGACGCTGATTGCTATTGTCTTGTAGACAGGCAGACTAGTGCGAACTTGGGTGACTCTGGTCTCACGCTAGATCTCTTATATTACGTATCCGAGCGGTCTTATGCTTTTAGATGTGGTGGTAGTATTTATGTCTCCTTATTTGTATATTATGATTTTTTGATAATGGGGGATAGATTGAATTGTTCACCTGTATTGATGTTATTTGCTTTCGCATGGTGTTACTCTCTCTTTCGCCTTATTTTAAATCACGATTATGTGGTGTTTGGCTTTGGAGAGCTTTGTAGGGCTTCTGGCTGCTTTGAGGTGCTTTTTAATATGATTGCCTCGTCATGTGCCTGCGGCGAATGGGTGCGGTCTGCTATTTCCCTATGCTGACTCCTCTTGACAATTGGCGGTCGAAAGTATACCTTTTCTCTGTAATGGAGGCTCCGGATAGTTTTCTTCACTGGGACATAGTATGCGACTCTTCTATTCTTGTGTTGATGTCCATGGAAGGTTTCCGCATCTCGTCTACTCCCTATGAGCACTCGGGCTTCTTTGTAGCGCCTATCACCCGGTTGGCGTTGTAATCCATCAAGTCTATGGATATTTTTTACAGAAGTAAATAGCATAACTTCTCTCTTAGCTCGCCCAGTGGTTGCGTCATGTCCCCTGTAGTTTTCTCTCTAGCTCTCCAGGGCGCAGAATGTGCCTCCATACATCATGCTATTTACGTCTTGTCTCCCCTGGGAGGATCTGTGTCTCTTGTGAGTTTATTCGCACCACAGTTTCCTCGTGGCTGATGCTCAAGCACCTTTGCCCACAAGTAGACTGAAGTAATTGGCGTCGAAGTCTTGAGTGTAGTCTGTATATTCCACTCGCGTCGGTCCTACGTGGAGCATTAGCTCGAGATCCTCCTTAGGGCTCATGGGTGAGCCGTGTGATGATTTTATATGTAGTGTAATGATATACTCTCTAGAAGACCATCCGCCGCGGCTTGTTCCCATCTCTCCTTGAGATGATGCGTCTTGGCGCAGTCTGAGTCAGCTTAGTATAGTGTCTTGTCATTGCAATCTACTTTTGTCAGTGTATATGTCTTTCACTGTTTGTAGTTTGCGGCGGATGATGGTAAATCCAAGGCAGCCGGAGAATTGGGATCAGTCTATGTGAGTATTGATGGATTGGTGGCCGATAGGAATCGCGGGATGAAGGACCTTCTAGGGACGTAAGGGAGGGAACTAAATGCGGTGGAGCCGCACTGAGCGGAGAGGATGTGCGGCTCTCTATCGCTTCTCTCTGCCCGCATCCCCGCACCTAAGCCGGGCTGTGCTTACGCATACACTAGTCTTCGGCCAGTGATGAGGGTTGCTCTCTCAGATGCAGTCGTCATGCTAGGTCCTACTAGTCGAGTTGAGGTCTCATACTCTACGATTGAGATGATTCCTTCGAGTCGCCTAACTTGGAACGCGATGGCTGATGTGTAGTCTCACACCGTAACCTTCCCACATCCAGTTGTCTTGAGGTTTTATTCAGCTAGTTTCTTCGGGACTGCAGCTTGTGAGGCTGCCCACAAGCTATATTCTGGAATCACTCTGCAAAGCTTCGAGTGGCCTTACACACTATATGAGAGATCTTCACGATACGATTTACGGCATGTGTTGCCAATCACTAACTCTCACAATTTGTGCCTAGAGGAGTATATTCAGAACACAGCACACGTGTGCAGGACCTCATCTCATCTGGGTACTGGATTCTTGAGCGTTGACCACTTTTCGAGCCATGACAGTGTTGACTGGTTGTTATATGCTAGTATGGCTTGTTATAATTGAAATTTGAGAACTGACTCGTTTTCTCTTTCTATAACATATAATTTAGTGATAGGCAACATACATATTTTTGCACTCAGCTACATTGTATTTGTTCATAATTTTGTCATTTCTTCTAGAGATTCTAACTTTCTCTGTTTCAAGCTTCTGTGTGAATCTTCTATTATGTGGGGGAGTCCTTGATCTTCAACTTTGGGCTCATGTGTGATATCGGGGAGGCCGGCGAGGGGAGGCTCGCTGCTCCATGTTCCTTTAAAGCGTTAGCCGGTGCATGGGAGTCTACGCTGAGCATAACTACCCGCGAGCTCCTTTTCTAGTAGCACTGAGCATTTAGGTCAATCTGGTTGCCGTTTTGTTTTTGTTTGATATTTATCTAGCTTATGGAAGTGGATCGCACCTTTTTAGACACGCTCAACACGAGTCTCCATTAATCTAGTGATCTGAGCATAGGCTTGAGGCAATAAGAGAGCCTATGTCAATAAAGTCAAAGCATGGCCAAGCCTGCTGGCCCCCAAACTGTATGCAGAGGAATCTTCTGCTGTCTAATCTGAAAGCGTCATTTAAGGAGTGTATGCCTGTAATATATAACATGTGGTGCACTACACAACCAAATGGTGGTCGTGCCGTGATCCCTCTTACTGTTAATATTATTGTTGTTCCGTTATTCTCTCCAAATACGCTGATTACTCACTGTGGTTGTGCTTCCCAAGTTCACTCAATATGATTGAATTCTAGGGCTACTTTTATAGTTACGCTGGACATCCTTATGGTAAAAGGGAGTAATTTCTTGCAAGTGAGCCTTTCTGGCTTTTTACGCACACCCTCGTTGGGCCGCCACCACCCGAAGGGCACAGTTTAGAGGTCAGTCCTCTCATGACCAACAAGACCAGGCACATTTGAGTGTGCATGGCTCTAATACATGGGGGTAACTTGTGGTAGACCTTAATTTCTATCAAACATGTCATGTAGGAAGGTCATATGTTCACGTTCACTCACCTTGTATATTTATGACGCCACTTATAGGTCCTTGTGCCGAGCACGTTAAGAGGCAGCGCTGTACCTGTGCTTGCCTCATTGCTTCATCGCAAGAGGAGATAGAAAAGGAAGGTTCTATACTATCTTTGATCAGTGAGGAGCTGTGGTCTTGCAGAATATGAGGGAGGATTGACGTTAGGACCCTCTTCAGTAAAATTGTTGTTATGTCCAGCGGTGTATCACCGCAGAATATATTTAATGAGGATATGACAGATATACACATAAAGTTACCCGAGACGGACGTTATAGTGATGAAGAAAAATTAGCAGCAACTGTGAGGCACGCGTAAGATATGACAGAGCTTACATGTATTGTCAAGTCTATGTAATGAGCGGTGGAGGAGATGTTAATGGATAATGGAGTATAATGAAAGTCTGATGCATGTTTGTCATTGCACCTTAACTCTACGTGGGGCAGGAGCATAAGGGAGAGGAGAGAAAGTTCCTATCATGTTTCCATATGGAGAAACAGCAGAGGAGGGACCGGAGAAGCGTGCGAGAGGTGCGCGTGGGAAAGGTAGGGGATCCTTGCGAACGGATATGTCTCACGGTGAATGTGATAGTCGTCAGGAGCAAAATTTTGTCACACAATGTGAGAGTGTGTTATTACGCTAGTGAGCTATCAGCTGTACTGGGTTATATGTAAGTGTAACCTTCATGTCATGCAGAGTTAGAGGGTATCCAGATTTTCCCCCATTTGCGCGGTTGTTCAGCTGTGGGATGCTAGAAATGATCACTGGAGTCCTCTGCAAGAGCAGCCAGTGCTCTTAACGCGGAGCCATCTCTCCAGCACCAATGGATTTCTAAATGAAACAATGGTATCTTAGAGCTTCCAAGGCGCCCCCCTTATTAAACAACCCTTTCTTAGCAATGAAAAAAGAAAAGGGAAAACATGGGACATGTGTCTTTCTGGTCTGGGTGATGTCACTCAGAATGGCGGTGTCTAGCTCCATCCATCAACCTGAGAACTTCATGGCTTTGTTTTTCTTAGCAGCTGAGTAATATTCCATGACGTAAACACATCACATTTCCATTACCCATTAGGCAGTCAGAGGACATCCGCTCTATTTTCATTTCCTGGGTGTCACAGAACAGGGATCTGTGGTGGGATATAGACTCTGGGTATACGCCGAGTGGCAGGGCTGGATCAAGTGAAACCACGCTGATCTCCATAATAGACGCAGCAGTTTGTTCTCTTTACAAACGAATGAGAGTTGGACAGTTTGCGACTCCCGTTTACCTAGATATTTTCTGTTTTTGGATTGTTGGTTGTGGTTCGTGCTTATCCATTGCTATAGAGATGTAATGAGTAAGGCATTGTTAAATGTGCACCTTTTCGCGCTAGGAGTGAGCTAGAGGATGAGGAGCAAATTATGGTATGAAAGGAGGTAACTTGACCCAGATCTTTTCTTTTAAGTGCATAGTTTTGAAGTTTTGACATATAATGACAAACCATTAAATCAATAAGACAATAAGACAATGGTCATGTCCATTACGTTCATAAACTTCCTGTTCTCCATNTGTGTTTCCTTTAGTACCTCCATTTCCGTTTTGAGCTTCTCAATCTCGTCTTGGTCTTCTCACTCTCTTATTGGTGCTCCTTTTCTTCTTTGGTTGGCTTCCCTTTTCAGTGTTTCTACTTCCATTCGGAGTGTTTTTTCTCCCTCTATTTCTTTCTGGAGTTTGTCATTCTGTTCCTTTAGTTCTTTCTGAAGTTTATCATTGTATCCCTCTATGGTTTCCTTGTTGCGTTTTCATTCCCTCTCTTTAGTTCCATGACTTTTTCTTTATTTTCTTCTAATTTCTTTGCGTATGTCTGCAATTATTCATCTAAGCTCTGTTTAATTGGGGGATCTTCACTACACGGGGATCCCATTGTGGCTATCCCCTCCAGGTTTGGTAGGGCATGGTGTGGGAGTATCCTGTGCCTTTCCCATGTTGTCCCTTCGTCGTTGTCACTGGCCATATGGATTTCCCTTTTGTTGTTCAAGTCACAAACGACTTTTCACTATATTAGCGGATGGTTTTGCTGCCTCCTTCTGATGCTTTTTTTTTTTTATGGTGTATTGACTTGGTTAGGTTTCAGGTTTTCAGTTTTGTGTATATATTGGATGTTGTAAGCCTAAGTTGTTCTTCTCTTTCTGTTCTGAAGGTTCTCCAAAAGGAAGACCACTTGAATTATCAGCAATAAAACTTGGCGAGGGGGGGCGGTCTCTTTGTGTTGCATGATCTTAGCCTGAGCCCTCAGTTCCCTCTGGGCCGGGGACCCCATAAACGGGTTCACAGCGAGACACACTCCCAGCTGCCCCCCGCCAAAACCCGCCTAGAGCTGTAGGAGCTGGGGGACCTGGACCGGGCGCATAGGGCGTGCGAGAGTGGGGCCGGGAATGTAAACATGCGTCCAGGGGAGGGACGGGTCCGGCAGGTGGGTGCAAAGGGTTGCACCCCTGGGACGATAGGGGACACCACACAAAGGGGCACGCATTGAGGGTGGGGCGGCGAAAACCCGGACAAGGTGGGATGCATCAAACCCCCAAAGTCTTGCCTTTTTCGGCTCCAAACGTGCTCGCCGATATCTCCTAACATTTGTCTTTTGCCATGGAACAACCTCTCCTGCTTGTTTGAGTGGGTGGGAGGCCAATCTGGGAACACATGGCTTTGCATGCATGGAGGAAACTGGCATATCCCTGGCCTGGTTCCTTTTTCCTTTCTGCACACTTGAGAAGCCATAGAGACTCAGTTCTGGCTTGGGAATGAGCATTCCCATCCCTCCCAGGCATTGCCTTCTAACTTAGACACTCCTGCAGGCCATAAAAGCCAGATGCCTGCCAGGTCTGAATGTGAATCTCAAGGCAGTGTCCAGCCATTGCGTTGGCGGAGACGCAGGTGGGCATAATTGTAATAGGCCGAAAACAAAAACGGGGTGTCATTGCCAAAAAGAGTATCTTTGAGTCTTCCTAATGCGATGAAACGTGTTCTCAGGCTCAGCTTCAGGCGGTAATGCTTGGAGAGCACGAATGGCCCACAGGAATGCCTCTATTGCGCTGCTCAGATCATCAAGTTTATGTGATGTAATAGTTAGGAATATTCAACACTAGACCACAGTTTCCTTAGGAACCAACATTCCTCTGGAAAGTTACTTAATTCTAAAAGGGGGGGGTTGTTATTTTTTTAAATCTCCATTTCACATGCTTTTAGATCTAAAATTGTATGCTTGCTTGGCTTCTTGTGCATTTTATGTTTGAGTAGACGCAGTAAGCAAGTGGCGATCTCGATAACTTGCCTACCAGAAGCCTTAGCTCAGCGCCCCCCCCCCGCCCGCTCTCTCGCCCAAACACAGACAGGAAAGCGTATACGTCCCCCGCCTTCCCCTCCACGCATCCGATACCTGTCCGTAGACTACCATTGTCAGGTATCTGTGTCAGTGGCTGGAGCGGGGATAAATGTTAACGAAAGTATGGGTGCTACGCCACGAACTCGGGAGCGTTATATCATCATTAAGGACGGGCAATCCATGGGACGCAAGGCTATGTAAGTAGAACACGGGAAGGCCGAAGACAGAGGATCGTCACACACGAAACACGAGGACTAGAGGATAACTGATGGAGAGGGAAGATGGAGATTTGGAGTGCAACATGGGGAAGAGAAAGCAGTGAGGAGGTAGGAGCATAAGGGTAGGAGGAGAGAGAGGGGGATTGGATGGGTGCACCTTTAAGGATTGTTTCCCACAGAATTCCTGATTACCCATGCATGGGTTGTGCTCTGGCACCACCTGCCCGCTGTGTGCATACCAGCCAGGGAACTGGCACCATATTGTCTAAACAATTTCTCTAAATCATGCCTAAATTTAAACTTTTAGAATTTGACTTAAAGTAACACAATCTTTTAATTTCAGCATTTGGGAGACATAAAGAATGGATTTCTTTTTTTTTTTTCATTTTTTTTAATAATAAGTAAATATTAACATAAAGAAATCTTTAAAAAAAAAAAAAAAAAAAAAAAAAAAAAAAAAAAACCCACACAGCCCAAGGCTCCCACCATCCAGCTGGCGGGGCTTGTATGTACAATCATGTTGATCAATAAGATGCCAGTCTATATTACTGTAGTTCACATTCACTCAAATCACAGCCCTTACATTCTACCATGCCTCCTCTTCCATAGATTGTTCCCTAGGCTTAGAAAAGTGGGCACAGGGTGGCAGAAGCAAAAAGGTCTAACTTTCTCTAGGATGTCATTTTGGACTCTGAATCAGTCAGGCGGTTTCCTTTCATGGGGTGGCAGTTTGTCCAGGAATAACTTTCAATCTTAATGAAGCACAGAGCATTAGATATATCAGGCATTTAAACAGTACCAAATTATTATGGTAGGTTACTTTGGTATAGCACAGATGTTTGGATGCATAGTTAATCCATGATATTATTTTTTCTGGCAAAACAGATGACAAGGTCTTACTTTGGCTTATAACATTCTAACCAACTCAGGACTGTAACTTGTGGCTATAAGCCTATGAAATTATTCCTCTAAGGAGAGAGTAGCAATAGTGCCAATTATGATTTGGGATATACAGACATAGGCCTGCCACTGCTGCACAGTATTTTCCCGGCAGTGTGACGCATAGCTGATAGCTAAGAGAGGAGTCTTTGCTTGACTCAAGGGACCAATATTTGCTGTTATTGTTTAGTGGCCCTTTGGTAACACTCTCTGGAATTCCAGAGACCAACTGTACACTTCAAGTGTGGTCTCATACATCTTTCCCATGCTTAATCAGGTCTTTCACAGCAGAGTGCCTTAACACCTCTCTCTCTTGCGGTATCCCGTTTACGGAAGAAAACTGCATTTCCTTTTTTTGTGTCGGCTTGGATTCCCCTGCTGGCCAAACATTCTCCTGGCAGAATAATCATCATTTGCTGATATCAGAGGCCTCCTGTATTAATATATTTTGCTAAGTGTGCACAGGCTTTAAAAAACTTGTTAGTATTATGATTTTTGTCTTTCTGAACAGAGAATTAATCCTTTTCTAAAAGTTCCTACATGCTCATTAGTCAATGCGTAAAGCAAAGCAATTATATCCAGTTTTTTTTAATGAGATTTACCTCTATTACAGTCTGCTCTTAATTGTATAGTTACTTTCTGAGACTGGACTTCATTTTTACATGCATGTTTTTCTTTGTTTCTATGAAATACGGAAGTAAGAAAGTCTCCCATGTGTAAAACTCTGTGGCAACTGTTAGGTAAGGTTCATTAGAACGCATTTTAAATATAGTTGTTACAAAAATAGGATCCACATGAGATGTTTGGTGTCTATAGCAGTCTGAGGCTTTCTTTCTTTCATTCTTTTAAGTTATAGATGGGCCAACGTCCTCGCGGGTATTTCTTGGTATCAATCCTGAAATTGTTCGTTCATTTAACAAGTACCAATCATTAGTCCAACACCTATTCTACAAATATAATGGCATTTAGTGAGCTTAGTAAAAGTAGAAATGTCTATTTTAAACAACATCGGTTAAAAAAGGTTTTTTAGCCAAAAACATGGTAATAGCATTAAAGGTTAATTGGAAATAAAAATTGCCTGTCCACATCTGTTTTTACGGTTAAAATCTGTATGAACAATAAACGTTGGGATTTAGGCATACAAATTTCTCCTTAATTTTTGTGTTATACCAGTACATCTACACACACACACACACACACACACACACACGTAATTTCAAATAGAGTCACACCACAAGGAATATTAAGCCTCCTTGACCCTAACTATCTAATAAAAACCCCAGTACTGGGTATGGGAACCTCTTTTGAAGTGTCAACGCAGCCAAAGAGACCCCCATTGCCCTTGGTTGCCACCCAGTATTTGAAGGTAAGACCCTGTTGTTGATGACACCATACACTTTGGGCACAGGACTTCTAGGTATCGAGCTGGAACTGACCTGGAAGCCTCCTTCCTGAAGACCAGCTCTCAGAAGCTTCTGTGGAAGCCAACAAGGGTAAAAAGCAATCAAGAGTCCTAGCCAGCTGTAAAGCGTACAAATCACAACAATGACAGGTCCAGGAAGATACCCCCAAAGCTGTGATAGGGCACTTTTCCTTGGGGCACTTTAAAAAAATGAGACATGCCGGGCATGGTGGTGCACGCCTTTAGTCCTAGCATTTGGGAGCAGAGGCAGGCTGATTTCTGTGAGTTCAAGGCCAGCCTGGTCTACATCATGGTGAGTTCCAGGCCAGCTGGAGCTATAGGGAGACCCTATCTCAAAAACACCAAAAAAAAAATAGTTGTGGCTCCAGAGCGTGGGCCTGCGGTACAGGACTGTGTGCACTGGGGTGGCAGGAGGGCACTCAGGGTTATGGGAAAGTGATCGGAAAGCTTTAGCATAGCCACACAGAGGGGACACAAAAGAATGCACCTGAAGTTCAGGAGGGTGAGGCTGGGTCTGCCTTCCTCCCTCTTCTAGCCCTTTTCAACTGCATGGAATATACTTCAAATATGCCCCATTTTGAACAAGGTGTGCCTTTCTAAGGTCTGAATTTCATTCAGGCAAGTACAATATAAGTGTATTTATATTTTAATTGATACAATTTATACTTTTAGATTCTCCAACTTGCATGTCACTAAAGCAGAAGAAACATGAAAATTGGCAGCAACAGTGAACATGGATGAGAAAGAAGTGCAGTGTAAGGGGTAATGTCCAAGACTGGCCAAGACACAGCAGCCGAACCCCAGGCTCCAGATTCCATACCTGTGAGGAAGAACAGGCCTCAAAAGTTATAGAAAGTTTATAACACACACACACACACACACACACACACGTACACACAATGCAAACGCATGCATTCACCCAGTATTGTGTACAGGAAACAGCGTTGATTCATCTATTCCATGGGAGAGAATTTTTGACAGTGATGAGATGTAAGGTTATTAATACTGGCTCACCAGCAAAGCTTCCTTATACAACAGATGCACACAGGAGGCCACATTTGGCCACGTTTTAAAGAATAAAAGACTTCAGAGTGTGTGTCCCTGGATAGCACTACTCAAGGACCCTTGTGGAAGATGGGGAGGAAAGACTGGAAGAGCCGGTGCTGGTTCATGAGTGCAGGGAAGCAGAGGCTTCAGGCCAGGTGCAGGTTCATGAGCGCAGGGAAGCAGAGGCTTCAGGCCGGATGCTGGTTCATGAGCGCAGGGAAGCAGAGGCTTCATTCCAGATGCTGGTTCATGAGCGCAGGGAAGCAGAGGCTTCAGGCCAGGTGCTGGTTCATGAGCGCAGGGAAGCAGAGGCTTCAGGCCGGGTGCTGGTTCATGAGCGCAGGGAAGCAGAGGCTTCAGGCCGGGTGCTGGTTCATGCGAGGGAAAAAGTAGTCTGTTCAACAGGGAAGAGAGGCTTCAGGCCGTGTGGGCTCTGCTGGTTCATGAGAGCAGGGAAGCAGATGCTTCATGCCAGGCTGCTGGTTTCATGAGCGCGGGAAGCAGAGGCTTCATTCAGGTGCATGTTCAAGTCGGACAGGAAGTGGAAGAGAGGCTTCAGGCTCAGTGTGCTGGTTCATGAGCGCAGGGAAGAAGAGCTTCAGGGGGTGCTGTTTCATGAGGCGCAGGGAAGCAGAGGCTTCAGGCCAGATGCTGGTTCATGACGCGCAGGGAAGCAGAGGCTCAGGCCAGTGCTGGTTCATGGAGCGCAGGGAAGCAGAGGCTTCAGGCCAGGGTGCTGGTTCATAAGCGCAGGGAAGCAGAGGCTTCAGGCCAGGTGTCTGGTTCATGAGTGCAGGGAAGAGGGGCTTCAGGCCAGGTGCTGGTTCATGAGCGCAGGGAAGCAGAGGCTTCACGCCGGTGCTGGTTCATGAGCGCAGGGAAGCAGAGGCTTCAGGCCGGGTGCTGGTTCATGAGCGCAGGGAAGCAGAGGCTTCAGGTCCGGTGACTGGTTCATGAGCGAGGGAAGCAGAGGCTTCAGGCCAGGTGCTGGTTCATGAGCGCAGGGAAGCAGAGGCTTCAGGCCAGGTGCTGGTTCATGAGCGCAGGGAAGCAGAGGCTTCAGGCAGGTGCTGGTTCATGAGCGCAGGGAAGCAGAGGCTTCAGGCCAGGTGCTGGTTCATGAGCGCAGGGAAGCAGAGGCTTCAGGTCCAGGTGCAGGTTCATGACGCGCAGGGAAGCAGAGGCTTTCAGGCCAGGTGCTGGTTCATGCGTGCAGGGAAGCAGAGGCTTCAGTCACGTGCTGGTTCATGAGCGCAGGGAAGCAGAGGCTTCAGGCCAGATGCTGGTTCATGAGCGCAGGGAAGCAGAGGCTCTCTAGGCCAGTGCTGGTTCATGAGCGCCAGGAAGCAGAGGCTTCAGGCCAGTTGCTGGTTCATGAGCGCAGGGAAGCAGGAGGCTTCAGGCCGGGGTGCTGGTTCATGCGCGCAGGGAAGCAGAGGCTTCCAGAAGCAGATTCGCGGGTGCTGGTTCATGAGCGCAGGGAACCAGA
>VZQC01014244.1:998104-1021929 GCA_009823505.1 Rhizomys pruinosus | reverse complement strand
TGTTTGGTTTTTCGTCTTATCCATTCTGATTGGGGTAAAATGAAATCCCAAAGGATTTTTAATTTGCCTTTCCCTGATGGCTAAGGATGATGGAATTTTTAACTGTTTTTCAGCAATTTATACTTCATCTTTTCTTTTAAGTGCACAGTTTTGAAGTTTTGACATATAATGACAAACCATTAAATCAATAAGACAATAAGACAATGGTCATGTCCATTACGTTCATAAACTTCCTGTTCTCCATTTTTACTTCCTTGCTCAAACTCAGGGCTAACCTTAAGACACAATTGCTGATTAGCTTTCTGACATATATTACCCTGAAATGTTACATAAGAAAGATGGTGTTGAGCACAGAACCACAGAAATGTGGAGAGAATAAGAGGCACACACACACACACACACACACACACACACACGTATTATGCCCCATGAATGGGCATGGACAGGCAATAACTGACTTGTGTTCCACGGACCAGACTTTTTAATATAATTTTTATGTTTTGAGAATTTCAGGCATGAGCATAGTATTTGCATGACGTCACCTCCAAGCACATCCTGCAGGTCCTCCCCTGTCCCAAACTCTCAATTGATTGTCCTCTTTGATTATTATTCTTACATATGTACAAACACTTTTATAAACATAAATATACATATATATACATATAAAGCACTGAGTCCACTTAGTGGTGCTCCTGGGGACATGGGTTCAAAGCTGTCCACTGGGATGAGATAACCTCTCAGGGAGCTAGACCCTGAAGAAGACTATTCTCCCTCCTCCAGCACTCATTGACCATCTCCAGCCCTGGGTCTTGAGGTGGGGCCTTAGCAAGTTTGCCCCTATCCACATCAGCATGTCACTGGTTTGTCATCTGCAGGTCTTGTTAGGCTACTGTGCAATGGAGATTTCATGGTGAGGCTGGGCTGTCACATCTAGAATGCTTATCTACCGGCAGGTGTCTTCTTCCTCAGGCTCTTACTATCCCACAAATCCCCATCTGCTGTATTCTCTGAGCCTGAGGTGTAGAGGTTACATTGTAGATGTATCACTTAGGGCTGAGCACCTCACAGCCCTTTATTCTCTATAGTTTGACCAGTTGTATAACTTCGTAAAAATCACCATCTGTCCCAAAAAGAAGCTTCTTTGATGAGCGATGAAGGTTGCACTTGTTTGTGAATTTGAGGATACGAATTTACAACATAGTAAATCATGTTGGTCTAGGAAAGTGACAGTGGTGGGTTCTTCTTTAGGGTCTATGACGTCTCCAACCATGTATGCTTGGCTATGCTTACAGTTCCATGCATGGATTCCCTCCTATTGAGCAGGCCTGAAGTCCAATTAAATAGCTACTGATTCTCCTCAAGATAAGAGTACCACAATTGAAGCCAGGCATGGTGTGACATGCCTGTAATCCCAGCACTTGGGAGGCAGAGGCAGGCAGATCTCTGTGAGTTCCAGGACAGCAGGGACTACAAGGAGAATTGTCTCAAAAAACAACAACAAAAAAGTACGACTTTCCCCTAGATAATTTGCTGGGCCAGCCTTTGCTGTGCTTCACAGACCTCACAGCTGGCTGGACCAGTGACTCCTTTCTCCCTCAGGGGCTTGTGCAGAGCCTTCTGATGTGAGCGCTAGCTCTTGGGGAGGAGGCTTCTGGGTCAGTTCCGGGTCAATTGCTGTAAGTCAGGTGTCCAAATTATATCAAGTCTTCAGCAATAGGTCTTGCATTCAAGGTCTTGAAGGCAACTAAGGGCTTTGGCCTATAATATTTTGATGGACCAAAAACTTTTGACAATGGTGAGATTCTAGAGTATTGTTAATATTGATTTAGATTTTCACATTAAGAAAACTGAGAGATTAAAATGGACAGGAGTTTTAAGCCTGCGCTGTTTGGCAGAGGTGTCTGTCAGTTTCCCCAGCTCTCATCCTTGCATTCCTCCCTGAGGGACATTATTAGCAAACTCCTGTCATCATCTCCTACATGGGTAGAGTTGAGCCAGGGTGATGTCACTTTCTTCTGTTCCTTGTGCACTTAACCAGCCACTGTCCCTTGTCCCATATGGCCAAGGCTGGAGTCGACATCGGAAGGTGAGTCCGACCTGATAGGAGACAGCACACGGAGGTCACTTCTAAGCAATCTTCACGGTATTTGTTTTATTTTCTATCACTGCATCTTTACTGGAAGAAAAATAATGGTTTCTTCTCAAAACACACATATAACACATTTGTGCTCATATGAACACATCCATAGGCACACACACATAACACATTTGTATTTATATGAACACATTCATAGGCACACACATAACACATTTGGGCTCATATGAACACATTCATAGGCATACATATAACACATTTGCACTCATATGAACAAGTAAACTCCTTTAGAGTTTACTTGCTGTAATGAATTCAAAACATGGGTTTCTTCTAATAAGTTATGGACAAAAAATATGTGTTCCATTTTAAAATTATTTATTTTGGGTGTTTTTCAGAGAATATCTCTCTCTCTCTCTCTCTCTCTCTCTCTCTCTCTCTCTCTCTCTCTTTCTCTCTTTCTCTCTCCTCTCATCAGCCCCAGTGTTCTGTGACGACCCTAATCCATGCTCGTGCTGTCCACAGATTTACACAGAGTAGGCAGGTGAATTTACAGGATTCTTTTTTGGTATGTTTAAAAAAATAAGCCTCCTCCACCAACAACTTTGTGGAAAAAAGAAAACTATTGGCCTAGATCCATTTCTGACTGTTGATCTTTGTTTCACAGACCTATTCAAATATTCTGCTTCAAGTCACATTTCTATGAAATTAAAGAAAAAAAGTTATCAGTCTTACTGCGATCTCATGTCTGTGCTCTTGTGTCGGCCTCACAATTGCTAGGATTACAATCCTCCACCACCACACCCAGAGTTCCTTCTTTATTTTAAACTATTGTATGATTTCTCATTAATTTTCTGGGCTAATATATATATTTAAGGGATTCACATTATTTTTTAATATATATTTTGTACAAGATTATCAAATCTAGACCCATGTCCCCCACCCTATCCCCACCAGAGCTCATATACTCTCAGGCTAGTATATTTTACATAGAGATAGTAACTAATTTTATTTCAAGTGTAAATGAATTTTGAACGTTATAAAATGCAAAAATTAATTGCCTAAGGCATATTCATGTTTTTTTAAATGAAGCAGACAGCGTTGATCTAAACTCTCACTTGACGACTGGGGACAATGTTTCCAGATGAATGCAGGCAGGTATCTGCTCTGTGCTCTGCTCTTGGGTTGGTCTGGCAAGTTCTCTGTTACCTGTGTGATGTCAGGCAGACACCCTAACATCCAGGGTTTTTCCTCTGCAAGAGAAGGAAACACCTCAAGTGCCTCACATACAGACATCAGAACCATTCAGATTCTGCTGCTTCTGACAACATCTAGATGTTGCTCTACCATTCACAGCAGTGCTGGAGATACACCCAGCTGTTCACTGAAATGCAACAGGACAGTGACAGTTAGAGTGAAGGCACCCCACAGCCCCAGAGTCCTGAGCAGACTCCATTTCCTAATCCTGTGCCTTGATGTCAGTAGTTCCCATTTAACACCATGCAGTACAGACTCAACACCCGTCCTACCCCTCACCTGCCCCTGACCTCTAGTCACTCAGCCCCAGTGTTCTGTGATGACCTTAATCCACTCTTGTGCTATTCACAGATATACACAGAGTCAGCAGGTGAACTTACAGGATTCTTTTTTGGTTTGTTTAAAGAAATAAGCCTCCTCCACCAACTAGTTTGTTGAAAAAGGAAAACTATCAGCTAGATCCATTTTTGACTGTTGATCCTTATTTTGCAGACCTATTTAAAGCTTCTACTTCAAGTCACATTTCTATATTTTCACATATAAACTGACAGTACCCTCTAAATACAATTAGCTGTAGGGTGTCCTTGAATTCCTTTCAGAGTGTACAACAAAGGCAGGCTGTTCATGGACAGGAAGGAATGGGAACCACAGCCAGGGACATCTCAGGCTTGTTTGGTTTCTTCTCCTCCTCAGATTCCATGAAAAAGTAATGGAAGGTCAAGATAGCAGATGACGTTACCAACCCAGCCACAACCTGGCCTGCCTCTCAGAGGACACTGATCCCTAATGAATGCTGTTCCTCTGTCTGAGATTTAGGGCAAATGACGGATTTGTGGGGAGGTGAAGCTGTAGAAGCCGAGTCCTGAAAAAGGTGAGATTTTTCCACTGAGTGTCTTTAGTGAGGGTTAGAGGAGCAAATGGTGTGTGTGGTGTGTGTGTGTGTGTGTGTGCTTTGAATGGTCATTCCCGTTTGCACAATGTGTTATGTGTACATACCTATGAATGTGTTCATGTGAGTGAAAATGTTATGGTGTGTGCCTATGAATATGTTCATACGAGTGCAAATGTGTTATGTGTGTGCTATGCATGTGGTTAATTATGAGTGCAAATGGTTATGTGTGTGCTACAAAATGCTTCATAAGAGAAACAAATTTGTTTATATGTGTGCGATGAATTTGTCATCCGGAGGCAAATGTGTTTATGGTGTGCCAAAAAGTGTTCATATGAGTGCAAAATGTGTAATGTGTGTGTGTCTGTGAATGTGTTCATAGGATTGCAAATGTGTTATGTGTGTGGCTATGAATGTGTTCATAAAAGTGCAAATGTGTTATATATGTGTACATATGAATGTGTTCATATGAGTGCAAATGTATGCTTGTGGCCCATGCATGTGTTTAACTGGAGGAGACAAATGTGTTATGTGTGTAGCTATGAATGTGTTTATCTGGTGTATGTTCAACAGCGTGTGCATTATATATGCAACATCAAATACAATTTAAAGGCGGGATTGTACAGAGTCTTTGTTTGATGATTTTCCCCCATATTCTGTTGACAAAGAAAAATTATATTCTTAAATACTAATACTGGAGAACTACAGAACACACATCATTACATCACAGTGTCTACAGCCATTGCTACGAAGGTGGCGAAGAACAGGACATTAGCTCTTTAATGATGGCATTTGTTTACATTTGGATGTGAGAGTACTTGAAGAATCATTGCTTTACTTCATTTTAAATCTTGGCACATCTGAATTTCAATTAAATTGTCTTCCTTTTAAGAACAGAGTGGACAGGGAATGTTCGAATGTGAGGTAGTGGTCCCACGGCTGCCTCTTGCCGCCATATGGCTTCTGTCCCCATACCCTCAGGTCTCTATGCATTGTCCTTGAATCTGTGTCTGTGGCCCTAGAACCAGGCTTGCCTAGAAGCTGGCAAGATCCTACAGTGCAAGGGCTCATACCTTAGAAATTAATTCTTCCAAAATTGTGTTTCAATAGTAGGCATTTATTACACAGAACCTTCCTCTGACAAATCTCCTTGATCCATACATCAGAGAGAAAGACTTATTCAGATTTCAAACTCAAGACATTGCTTTCATTTTTTTCTGTCTCACCTCACTATTTTTGTAAGCTCAGGGAAATAATTCTACAAAATTCTAAACACTCTCTGTCATCTGTTAATCTCTTGGCCTTGAACAGTACCACATTCACTCTGAGTTGTTATACTGTGACAACAGATATGAATTCTTAGTTTTTAAAATATGTTGTAGAATTACTTAAAATATGTAATCCTGACGTCTGAATTTCAAGGGAGGGAACGTGTCAGCCGGTCAGTTGGTGCACCACATGACCTAAACAATCCCTTCAGAAGATACATGACCTAACCCCAGGAACATTCTGTTTCCTAGGAACACTTCATGGACATTCTGGATGGCCAACCACATGGACAGTCAGATTTCATCCCTGCGGTGGATTCTTCGCCAATCCAGCAATCCCCATTTATCCTCGGTGTTGGTTTATCTTTGTGGTGGTTTTCCATGCTGGTGCCCTGTCTGGGAATGCCTCTGATCCTAACTAACAATCCGACGCCCACCTCCACACCCCCATGTACTTTTTCATCAGCCAGTTGTCTCTCATGGACATGATGTACATTTCTGTCACCGTGCCCAAGATGCTCCTGGACCAGGTCCTGGGCAGCAGAAAGATCTCAGCTGTTGGATGTGGGTTCCAGATATTCCTCTATGCAATACTGGCTGGTTCAGAATTTTTCCTACTGGGTGCCATGGCCTATGACCGCTACATGGCCATCTGCCGTCCACTCCGTTACCCTGTCCTCATGAACCACAGGGTGTGTCTCCTCCTGGCATCTGTCTGCTGGCTCTTGGGATCAGTGGATGGCTTCATGCTCACACCTGTCACCATGACCTTCCCCTTCTGTGGATCCAGGGACATCCAGCACTTCTTCTGTGAGGTCCCTGCTGTAAGGAAGCTCTCCTGTTCTGACACCTCGCTCTATGAGACCCTCATGTACCTGTGCTGTGTGCTCATGCTTGTCGTCCCTGTCACGGTCATCTCAATCTCCTATTCATCCATCCTCCTCACTGTCCACAGGATGAACTCTGCAGAGGGCAGGAAGAAGGCCCTGGCCACCTGCTCCTCCTACATGACTGTGGTCGCACTCTTCTATGGTGCTGCTGTCTACACCTACATGCTCCCTGCCTCTTTCCACACCCCTGAGAAGGACATGGTGGTATCTGTATTTTACACAATACTCACACCTTTCTTAAATCCACTTATCTACAGCCTCAGAAATAAGAATGTCACCAATGCTCTGAAGAGAATGTTGGGGGTGAGGAATCTCAGGGAACAGTGAAGTAAAGAATTAATTGGCGTGGTTTCTTGTCCTTGTCTCTGCACTTCTGACATTCAAGGCTTATGCAATGCTGTCCTCGGCCCACTCCACGGTGTCCCTGCTTGTCATTTGTTTCACTGGGATGAAAAGTCTGACTATTTCACACAAATGCTTTTATAATTATGTTTCATCTTGGCTGCATTGTATCTATGGTTCCTATTCTAAAATTAATATCAATACCTCTTCTCTCTATCAGACAGTATCTGTTCATGGAAGTGTGCAACAATATCTTAGAGATGAATGTTCATAGAATGTTCAAGTCATGATGGAGAGAACATTGACAGAAATGGCAATGCTACCAACAGGAAGGAGTCCAGGTTGGGGTGGACTGAGATTTCATTCTGTTCATTTTTGAAGAATTTTATAGATTTGAAATTATACACTAATAATCAGCAGACTATCAATGTTCTATCTCTTTCATTGTTTCTACTTGATGGTTGGTGACAGGGTGACACAGCACCTTAGACACCATGGTCATATCTTCAGGAATCAGAGAATTCAGTGTTCTGCCACCTTTCCTTCAGACTGTCTCATTTCTGTAGCATCCAACTCTGAGGACATAGTCCTCACCCTGAATCATTAGCATTTCACAAGAATCGCAAGGTAGACTGAGTATTCTAGATTTCATGTGGACTTTAGGAAAATAATATCCCTGAGTAGAGGTGGTTTAGGGGAGTTTCCTGCATGATGTGAAAGTGAGGTGGGATTTTCAACTATGTAGCTTATTACACAGCCAGGCAGAGGAAGGGTGTCAGATGTTTGAAGGTGTTTGCATTTCAGAGTGATTAATTCAAGCTAAATAAATTGCCATCACACAGACTGTTTTGTATGTGCTAAAACATACCTACTCAGTGATTCTGAAACATGTAAGCACTACTATTTATGGTAGCACTGTTCTGTGAAGAACATCTTTTCCATATACCTGTTGTCAAACTTTGATTAACTGCTACTCTCAAGCTATTTCTGTTACTATGGTAACTCCTGTTCTGTTTTCTAGTTCTAAATTTTGAATTTTACAGATTCCAGATCTAAGTGGGATTGTCTCAGCCTTGTTTTCTCTGGACAGACCTTCCTCTAGGTTCATGCATGTTGCTAATGACAGACTTTCTTTCTGGATTACAGTAAATGGTTTTCTGTTGTGTACGTATCCTACACTTTATCTATCCATTCACACACTGTGTTAATATCCTACCTAATGTCCATAAATGTTCAATGAACACAGAAGTCCAGGTAGGGCTCCAACTTACTAATATCAAATTCTTTGTATATCTGTCTGGAGATAGGATTCCTGGATCCGGGGGCAGTTGTATTTTCTGCTAGATGTAAGACATGCATTCTGCCATACATGTCTTGCATCTTTTTCTGACTCCTTTAAAAAATTTTTCTATGCAGAGGATTATTGTTTTGGGGAGAAGTTTACTGTCTCAGTCAGTTCTTTGTCCTGGGCCTTCTATTGTTGTTCCCTTCAATTTGTATTGCTTTGTATATACATATATATGTATATGTCACACATAAACTAAAATGACATTGTCTGAAAGTAGACTATATGTTAATTCCAAATTATATTTCAGAATTCACATTTTCCCTTTTAATTTTATAGCATACATACTCTCCACCCATATACCAAAATTACTAAGTCTGAAAATAACTGGTAGGTTAATTCTAGAGCCCATTAAGGGATATACATTATAATAGCACAGTTGCTTTCAGATAAGAAGAAATATAACATTAACACTGCCCAGTTTGCCTTACAACTAGGTACTTGGTGTTAGCATCCACAAATGAGGGATACCATTCATCTTTTGTCTTTCTGAGACTCTGTTACTTCACTTAAATAATATTTTCTAGTTCCATCCATTTACCTGAAAAGTTCCTGATGTCATCTCTCTTTACCACTGCACAGAACTCCATTGTGTAGATGTACCACATTTTCTCTATCCACTCATCAGTTGAGGGGCACTTGGGTTGTTTCCAGCTCTTTGCTATTGTGAAGAGAGCTGCAGTAAACATAGCTGTGCATGTATCTCTGTCGTAGGATGAGTCAAGAAGTGGTATGACTGGATCAGGTGGTAGGCTCATTTTGTGTATTTTAAGGGGCTTTCCGCACTGCTTTACATAGTGCATATACAAGTTTACATTCCCCCCAGCAATGGATGAGTGTTCCACTTTCCCCACAACCTCTCCAGCATTTGGTATCTTTTTTTTCTTGATCCTAGCCAGTCTTATTAAAGTGAGAAAATAAAGTGGTTTTAATTTGCATTTCCTTAATTATTAGTGATGTTGAACACTTTTTAAGATGTTTCTCAGCCATCTTTACTTCCTCATTTGTGAAGTTTCTGTTCAGTTCTTTACTCCATCTTTTGAGTGAGACATTTGTTTTCTTAGATCTTTGTTTTTTGAGCAATTTATATATTCTGGATGTTAATGCTCTGTCAGATGAGAGTTTCCTCCCACTCTGTGAGTTTTCTCTTCAATTCTTTGATTGTTTCTTTGGTATACAGAAGCTTTTGAGTTTAATGAGATCCCACTTGTCAATGGTTGACCTTATTTCCTGTGCACCTGCTGTCTGATATAGAAAGTCTTTTCCTACATCTGTATCTTGTAGGTCGCTGCCAACATTTTCTTCTATTGTCTTCAGAGTTTTGGGTTTCATGTTCTGGTCTTTGATCCTTTTGGAGTTGACTTTTATACCAGGTGAGAGGTAGGGGTTTAATTTTATTCTTCTACAAGTGGTGATCCAGTTATGCCAACACCATTTGCTGAAGATGCTGTCTTTCCTCCATTGTGTCTTCTTGGCCTCTTTTTTGAATATGAGGTGGCTGAAATTGGATATGCTCAAGTTTGGATTTTCAGTTTTGTTCCATTGGTCAGCAGGTCTGTTTTGTGCCAGTACCAGGCTGTTTTTATGACTATAGCCCTGTAGTATAGTTTGAAGACTATTATAGAGACTCACACTGTATTGCTCTTTTTCCTCAGGGTTGCTATGGCTATTTAAGTCTTTTGTTTTTCCATAGGAAATTAAGGAGTTTTTTCCAAAGCCTGTGAAGCCTGTGCACCACTCCAAAATATGCATATATGCATGCTACATATATCTTTTAGCATCTTTAGCTTATGATGAAAGTTTCCTTTTTTTAAAGATTTCCTATACTTCTTCTTTTTTCAATTTTTTATTGAGTGTTTATATATTTCATACAGAGTTTCCTAATCAAATTTAATCTCCCCATGCCCAGCCCCCCCTCCAATCAGAACTCATGTCTGACATCATCCAAATTCAGTCCTAAACAGTCAAGCTCTTGAACCCAGACATCCTGTGCAAATTCAACCACTGGAGTCTAGTAGGCACATCTAGAGATTTTAAGTAAGGCAAACTCTCTGTCCCCTAGCAGTAAACACTCTCCAATAGTTCTCAGTCCAGGAGCAGTCCATCACCCATTTCTCTTGTCCACTCTGAGATCTTGTCTGAGTTGGCACAGTTCCCATACCTGATGCCAACACTGCCACAAGTTCATGTGAAAGCTTCCAGTAGTTTAGTCTCTATGACTCTTGCTCTTACAATCTTTCCACCACTTCTTCAGCAATGATCCCTGGACCATGGGTGGGTGAGGTTTAATGTAGGAGTCCTATTCAGGGACACGTCCCCTGGAAGCTCCCATTTTTTGAGGCTCGGCCAGTTGTGGCCTTGTGTTTGCATTGCATTCTACTGTGTCAGGAAGCTTCACTGTGAGGATCACGGGATGAGGATGGAGGGATGAGGATCAGGGGATGAGGATCAGGGGATGAGGATCGCGGGATGAGGATCGCGGGATGAGGATCAGGGATGAGGATAAGGGATGAGGATGGCGGGATGGGCTCATGTTCTCTCCGCCCCTCATCCCGCTGTGTTCCATGAGTCTTGGGTGGAGAGGCTCAGCTGTAGATGTGTCTCCTAGGATTGGGAATCTTTCAGATTTATATTCTCCATGTTGACCAGCTGTGGGAGTCTACAGTAGCCTCCATCCAGTTGCAAAGAGAAGCTTCTTTCATGAGTGGTGTACAGTATGCTTGTCTGTAAATATAAGATTCCATATTTAGCATGTGGTAAGAAACTTCATTTGTTTAGAGATACGACACCAGTAGGGTTTTCTGTAGGATCTTCGTCCTCTCCAGCCCATACTGTTTCTTTACTGTAATGAATTGAGAACTGGTATTTCTTCTAATAACTTATGAACAACAGAACATATTTTGCATTTAGCATTTATTTCTATTTCTTTTTAGATTCCTTTTCACTCTGTATCATAGTGGAGCCTTGAACTCACTTGGGCCAAGGGAGCGGGGGGCGGGGGGGCATGTCATGCCTAAGCTAGGGTTGCAGGAGTCCAGCACTGCACCCAGTCTTTTTTCTACATTTTACTTGTTGGGTTTTTGTTTTGTTTTCATTTGATTTGCTTTTAAGACAGAGTCTCATTATCTAGCCCTGGCTGGCCTAGGACTCAATAAGTAGGCCAGGCTGGCCTCAAACTCACAGAGATCTGACTGTCTCTTCCTCTTGAGTGCTAATTAAAGGTGCGTAGAACCAGGCCTGACCTCTACTGTATTTTGTAATCCAAAATGTGTTTGTCAAGGTGGCTTCTCTCACTCCTCTTGATTCAGGGCACTTTTAGTGCTGCTTCCTCCTGAAGGAGAATCCTTCTGTGAGCCTTGCTTTTCCACCTGTGGGCTGACAGAGGACAGTGGAGCAGCCAACACACAAGACTGCCATTTGTGCATGGCTAAAGATCTTGGTGATTTTATAACATCCTGGGCATTTCACATCCATGAAATAGGAATTGGGGCTCTGCACCAGGCACTGCTTCTTGTGTTTCTTCTTCTCTTCTGGAGAGGGATAAAGGAGGTTCTTTGTGAGAGGCATGTTCTTGTAGGGAGGTCCTCACCCCCTGAAAGGCTCTACTGTATTTTTAATTGTACATTTAATGAAGCATTCATTCTCCAGAGTCATATATATTACAGAAGGCTAGTGACAGATTTTATTTCAAACTTGAATGCTTTGTAAGAATTATAATAATGAGTTCAAGGCCAGCCTGGACTACAGAGTGAATTCCAGGACAGCTAGGGCTACAGGGAGACCCTGTCTTGGAAAGATCCAAAAAAATAAATAAATAAAAAGAATTATAATAATGTAAAAAGTGTTTTGTCATATGCAGCTTAAACACTAACTTGACTACTAGGGGAAATGTTTCCTAGAGAACCCAGGAGGTACCAGCTCAGCCTCTGCTCCTGGATTAGGGACTCGTGTTCTCTGTACACTATGGCATGTCAGACATCCACAGAGCCTGAGCTTGTCCTCTGGCACCATGCTGTTTACTGTTATATGTAAGTGTACCCATGTCATGCAAAGCCCATGGAGGTCAGAAGAGGGTATCAGATTTCCCCCATGCCCCGGCTGGTTGTCAGCTGATCTGCGGGTGCTAGAAATTGATCTTGAGTCCTCTGCAAGAGCAGCCAGTGCTCTTATCCACTGAGCCAACTCTCCAGCACCCCTCAATGGATTTTCTAAATGAAACAAATGTATCTAGAGATTCAAGGCTAACATCGTCACATTAAGAAGAAACATGGGACATGTGTCTTTCTGGTCTGGGTGATGTCACTCAGAATGGCAGTGTCTAGCTCCATCCATTAACCTGAGAACTTCATGATTTTGTTTTTCTTAGCAGCTGAGTAATATTCCATGATGTAAACACATCACATTTCCATTACCCATTAGGCAGTTGGAGGATATCCGCTCTATTTTCATTTCCTGGGTGTCACAGAACAGGGAATCTGTGGTGGGATATAGACTCTGAGTATATGCCGAGTGGCAGGGCTGGATTACGTGAAACCTGCAGGTTGATCTCCATAATGGACACAGCAGTTCGTTCTCCCTCAAACAGGAGTGCTTTCTCCCTTTTCTCTAGATCCACATCAGCATTGGTCATTTGGTTTTTTTGTCACATCCATTCTGATTGGGGTAAAATGAAATCCCAAAAGATTTTTAATTTGTTTTTCCCTGATGGCTAAGGATGATGGAATTTTTAACTGTTTTTCAGCAGTTTATACTTCATCTTTTGTTTCAAGTGCACAGTTTTGATGTCTTGACATATAATGACAAACCATTAAATCAATAAGACAATAAGACAATGGTCATGTCCATTACATTCATAAACTTCCTGTTCTCCGTTTTTACTTCCTTGCTCAAACTCAGGGCTGACCTTAAGACACAATTGCTGATTAGCTTTCTGACATATATTACCCTGAAATGTTACATAAGAGAGATGGTGTTGAGCGCAGAACCACAGAAATGTGGAGAGAATAAGAGGCACACACACACACACACACACACACACACACACACACGTATTATGCCCCATGAATGGGCACAGACAGGCAATAACTGACTTGTGTTCCACAGACCAGACTTTTTAGTATAATTTTTATGTTTTGAGAATTTCAGGCATGAACATAGTATTTGCATGACGTCACCTCCAAGCACATCCTGCAGGTCCTCCCCTGTCCCAAACTCTCAATTGATTGTCCTCTTTGATTATTATTCTTACATATGTACAAACACTTTTATAAACATAAATATACATATATATACATATAAAGCACTGAGTCCACTTAGCGGTGCTCCTGGGGACATGGGTTCAAAGCTGTCCACTGGGATGAGATAACCTCTCAGGGAGCTAGACCCTGAAGAAGACTATTCTCCCTCCTCCAGCACTCATTGACCATCTCCAGCCCTGGGTCTTGAGGTGGGGCCTTAGCAAGTTTGCCCTATCCACATCAGTGTGTCACTGGTTTGTCATCTGCAGGTCTTGTTAGGCTACTGTGCAATGGAGATTTCGTGGTGAGGCTGCGCTGTCACATCTAGAATGCTTATCTACTGGCAGGTGTCTTCTTCCTCAGGCTCTTACTATCCCACAAATCCCCATCTGCTGTATTCTCTGAGCCTGATGTGTAGAGGTTACATTGTAGATGTATCACTTAGGGCTGAGCACCTCACAGCCCTTTATTCTCTATATTTTGACCAGTTGTATAACTTCGTAAAAATCACCATCTGTCCCCAAAAGAAGCTTCTTTGATGAGTGATGAAGGTTGCACTTGTCTGTAAATTTGAGGATACGAATTTACAACATAGTAAATCATGTTGGTCTAGGAAAGTGACACTGGTAGATTCTTCTCTAGGGTCTGTGACATCTCCAACCATGTATGCTTGGCTATGCTTACAGTACCATGCATGGATTCCCTCCTATTGAGCAGGCCTGAAGTCCAATTAGATAGCTACTGATTCCCCTCAAGATAAGAGTACCACTATTGAAGCCAGGCATGGTGTCACATGCCTGTAATCCCAGCACTTGGGAGGCAGAGGCAGGCAGATCTCTGTGAGTTCCAGGACAGCAGGGACTACAAGGAGAATTGTCTCAAAAAACAACAACAAAAAAGTACGACTTTCCCCTAGATAATTTGCTGGGCCAGCCTTTGCTGTGCTTCACAGACCTCACAGCTGGCTGGACCAGTGACTCCTTTCTCCCTCAGGGGCTTGTGCAGAGCCTTCTGATGTGAGCGCTAGCTCTTGGGGAGGAGGCTTCTGGGTCAGTTCCGGGTCAATTGCTGTAAGTCAGGTGTCCAAATTATATCAAGTCTTCAGCAATAGGTCTTGCATTCAAGGTCTTGAAGGCAACTAAGGGCTTTGGCCTATAATATTTTGATGGACCAAAAACTTTTGACAATGGTGAGATTCTAGAGTATTGTTAATATTGATTTAGATTTTCACATTAAGAAAACTGAGAGATTAAAACGGACAGGAGTTTTAAGCCTGCGCTGTTCGCAGAGGTGTCTGTCTCTTTCCCCAGCTCTCGTCCTTGCATTCCTCCCTGAGGGACATTATTAGCAAACTCCTGTCATCATCTCCTACATGGGCAGAGTAGAGCCAGGGTGACATCACTTTCTTCTGTTCCTTGTGCACTTAACCAGCCACTCTCCCTTGTCCCATATGGCCAAGGCTGGAGTCAGCATCGGAAGGTGAGTCTGACCTGACAGGAGACAGCACACGGAGGTCACTTCTAAGCAATCTTCATGGTATTTGTTTTATTTTCTATCACTGCATCTTTACTGGGAGAAAAATAATGGTTTCTTCTCAAAACACACATATAACACATTTGGGCTCATGTGAACACATTCATAGGCACACACATAACACATTTGCACTCATATGAACAAGTAAACTCCTTTAGAGTTTACTTGCTGTAATGCATTCAAAACATGGGTTTCTTCTAATAAGTTATGGACAAAAAATATGTGTTCCATTTTAAAATTATTTATTTTGGGTGTTTTTCAGAGAATCAATCTCTCTCTCTCTCTCTCTCTCTCTCTCTCTCTCTCTCTCTCTACCTCCCTCCCTCTCTTTCTCTCTTTCTCTCTCCTCTCATCAGCCCCAGTGTTCTGTGATGACCGTAATCCATGCTCATGCTGTCCACAAATTTACACAGAGTCAGCAGGTGAATTTACAGGATTCTTTTTTGGTATGTTTAAAGAAATAAGCCTCCTCCACCAACAACTTTGTGGAAAAAGGAAAACTATCGGCCAGGATCCATTTTTGACTGTTGATCTTTGTTTCACAGACCTATTCAAATCTTCTACTTCAAGTCACATTTCTATGAAATTAAAGAAAAAAAGTTATCAGTCTTACTGTGATCTCATGGCTGTGCTCTTGTCTCAGCCTCACGATTGCTAGGATTACAATCCTCCACCACCACACCCAGAATTCCTTCTTTATTTTAAACTATTGTATGATTTCTCATTAATTTTCCAGGCTAATATATATATTTAAGGGATTCACATTATTTTTTAATATATATTTTGTACAAGAATATCAAATCTAGACCCATGTCCCCCACCCTATCCCCACCAGAGCTCATGTATTCTCAGGCTAGTATATTTTACATAGAGATAGTAACTAATTTTATTTCAAGTGTGAATGAATTTTGAACGTTATAAAATGCAAAAATTAATTGCCTAAGTCATATTCATGTTTTGTCAAATGAAGCAGGCAGCGCTGATCTAAAGTCCCTCTTGACAACTGGGGACAATGTTTCCAGATGAATGCAGGCAGATATCTGCTCTGTGCTCTGCTCTTGGGTTGGTCTGGCAAGTTCTCTGTTAACTGTGTGATGTCAGGCAGACACCCTAACATCCAGGGTTTTTCCTCTGTAAGAGAAGGAAACACCTCAAGTGCCTCACATACAGACATCAGAACCATTCAGATTCTGCTGCTTCTGACAACATCTAGATGTTGCTCTACCATTCACAGCAGTGCTGGAGATGCACCCAGCTGTTCACTGAAATGCATCAGGACAGTGACAGTGAGGGTGAAGGCACCCCGCAGCCCCAGAGTCCTGAGCAGACTCCGTTTCCTAATCCTGTGCCTTGATGTCAGTAGTTCCCATTTAACACCATGCAGTACAGACTCAACACCCGTCCTACCCCTCACCTGCCCCTGACCTCTAGTCACTCAGCCCCAGTGTTCTGTGATGACCTTAATCCACTCTTGTGCTGTTCACAGATATACACAGAGTCAGCAGGTCAACTTACAGGATTCTTTTTTGGTTTGTTTAAAGAAATAAGCCTCCCCCACCAACTAGTTTGTTGAAAAAGGAAAACTATCAGCCTAGATCCATTTTTGACTGTTGATCTTTATTTTGCAGACCTATTTAAAGCTTCTACTTCAAGTCACATTTCTATATTTTCACATATAAACTGACAGTACCCTCTAAATACAATGACCTGTAGGGTGTCCTTGAATTCCTTTCAGAGTGTACAACAAAGGCAGGCTGTTCATGGACAGGAAGGAATGGGAACCATAGCCAGGGACATCTCAGGCTTGTTTGGTTTTTTCTGCTCCTCAGATTCCATGAAAAAGTAATGGAAGGTCAAGATAGCAGATGATGTTACCAACCCAGCCACAGCCTGGCCTGCCTCTCAGAGGACGCTGATCCCTAATGCTGTTCCTCTGTGTGAGGTTTAGAGCAAATGATGGATCTGAAGGGAGATGAAGCTGGAGAAACAGAGTCCTGAAAAAGGTGAGATTTTTCCACCAAGTGTCTTTAGTGAGGGTTAGAGGAGCAAATGTGTGTGTGTGTGTGTGTGTGTGTGTGTGTGTGTGCTTATGAATGTGTTCATTCCAGTGCAAATGTGTTATGTGTACATACCTATGAATGTGTTCATGTGAGTGAAAATGAGTTATGTGTGTGTGCCTATGAATATGTTCATACGAGTGCAAATGTGTTATGTGTGTGCCTATGCATGTGTTCATATGAGTGCAAATGTGTTATGTGTGTGCCTATAAATGTGTTCATAAGAGTGCAAATGTGTTATATGTGTATGCCTATGAATGTGTACATAGGAGCACAAATGTGTTATATGTGTGCCTATGAATGTGTTCATAGGAGTGCAAATGTGTTATATGTGTGCCTAAGAATGTGTTCATAGGAGTGCAAATGTGTAATATGTGTGTCTATGAATGTGTTCATAGGAGTGTCAATGTGTTATATGTGTGGCTATGAATGTGTTCATAAAAGTGCAAATGTGTTATGTGTGTGTACATATGAATGTGTTCATATGAGTGCAAATGTGTTATGTTTGTGCCTATGAATGTGTTTATATGGGAACAAATGTGTTATGTATGTAGCTATGAATGTGTTTATATGAGTGTATATTTAAAGCGTGTGCATTTATATATGCAAACATCAAATACAATTTTAAAGGTGGATTGTACAGTTTATTTGTTTGATGATTTTCCCATATTATGTTGAAAATTATATTCTTAAATACTGAAACTGGAGAACTACAGAACACACATCATCACATCACAGTGTCTACAGCCGTTGCTATGAAGGTGCTGAAGAACAAGACATTTGCTCTTTAATGATGGCGTTTGTTTACATTTGGATGTGAGAGTACTTGAAGAAATTCCATTGCTTTACTTCATTTAATCTTGGCCAACTCTGAATTTCAATACATTGTCTTCCTTTTAGACAGAGTGGACAGGGGACTGTTGGATGTGGGGTAGCTGGTCTCACGGCTGACTCTTGCTGCCATCTGGGCTTCTGTCCCCACACCCTCAGGTCTCTAAGCATTGTCCCTGATCCTGTGTCTGTGGCCCTAGAACCAGGCTCACCTCTAAACTGGCAAGATCCTACAGTGGAGGGGATCATAGCTTAGAAATTAATTCTTCCAAAATTGTGTTTCAATAGTAGGCATTTATTACACAGAAACTTCCTCTGACAAATCTCCTTGATCCTTACATCAGAGAGAAAGATTTATTCAGATTTCAAACTCAAGACATTGCTTTCATTTTTTTCTGTTCTCTACTTCACTATTTCTGTAAGCTCAGGGAAATAATTCTACAAATCTCTAAGCACTCTCTGTCATCTGTTAATCTCTTGGCCTTGAACAGTACCACATTCACTCTGAGTTGTTATACTGTGACAACAGATATGAATTCTTAGTTTTTAAAATATGTTGTAGAATTACTTATAATATGTAATCCTGACATCTGAATTTGGAGGGAACTTGATCAGCAGAGGCAGGTTGGTGCACACATGACTAAACAATCCCTCAGAGGATCACATGACACTAACCACAGAACATTCTTGTTCCTAGGAAACACTTCATGGACATCTGGATGACCAACCACACTGGACAGTCAGATTTCATCCTCGTGGGATTCTTCGCTCAATCCCAGCACCCCACTCTGCTCGGTGTGGTTATTTTTGTGGTTTTCCTGATGGCCCTGTCTAGGAATGCCCTCCTGATCCTCCTGATACACTCCGACGCCCACCTCCACACCCCCATGTACTTTTTCATCAGCCAGTTGTCTCTCATGGACATGATGTACATTTCTGTCACCGTGCCCAAGATGCTCCTGGACCAGGTCCTGGGCAGCAGAAAGATCTCAGCTGTTGGATGTGGGTTCCAGATATTCCTCTATGCAACACTGGCTGGTTCAGAATTTTTCCTACTGGGTGCCATGGCCTATGACCGCTACGTGGCCATCTGCCGTCCACTCCATTACTTCGTCCTCATGAACCACTGAGTTTGTCTCCTCCTGGCATCTGTCTTCTGGCTCTTGGGGTCAGTGGATGGCTTCATGCTCACACCTGTCACCATGACCTTCCCCTTCTGTGGATCCAGGGACATCCAGCACTTCTTCTGTGAGGTCCCTGCTGTAATGAAGCTCTCCTGTTCTGACACCTCGCTCTATGAGACTCTCATGTACCTGTGCTGTGTGCTCATGCTTGTCGTCCCTGTCACGGTCATCTCAATCTCCTATTCATCCATCCTCCTCACTGTCCACAGGATGAACTCTGCAGAGGGCAGGAAGAAGGCCCTGGCCACCTGCTCCTCCCACATGACTGTGGTCACCCTCTTCTATGGTGCTGCTGTCTACACCTACATGCTCCCTGCCTCTTTCCACACCCCTGAGAAGGACATGGTGGTATCTGTATTTTACACAATACTCACACCTTTCTTAAATCCACTTATCTACAGCCTCAGAAATAAGAATGTCACCAATGCTCTGAAGAGAATGTTGGGGGTGAGGAATCTCAGGGAACAGTGAAGTAAAGAATTAATTGGCGTGGTTTCTTTTCTTTGTCTCTGCACTTCTGATGTTCAAGGCTTATGCAATGCTGTCCTCAGCCCATTCCACGGTGTCCCTCGTTGTCATTTGTTTCACTGGGATGAAAAGTCCGACTATTTCACACAAATGCTTTTATAATTACGTTTCATCTTGGCTGCATTGTATCTATGGTTCCTATTCTAAAATTGATATCGATACCTCCTCTATCAGACAGTATCTGTTCATGGAAGTGTGCAACAATATCTTAGAGATGAATGTTCATAGAATGTTCAAGTCATGATGGAGAGAACATTGACGGTGAGAAATGGCAATGCTGCCAACAGGAAGGAGTCCAGGTTGGGGTGGACTGAGATTTCATTCTGTTCATTTTTGAAGAATTTTATAGATTTGAAATTATACACTAATAATCAGCAGACTATCAATGTTCTATCTCTTTCATTGTTTCTGCTTGATGGTTGGTGATGTCTAAGGGTGACACAGCACCTTAGACACCATGGTCATATCTTCAGGAATCAGAGAATTCAGTGTTCTGCCACCTTTCCTTCAGACTGTCTCATTTCTGTAGCATCCAACTCTGAGGACATAGTCCTCACCCTGAATCATTAGCATCTCACAAGAATCCCGAGGTAGACTGAGTATTCTAGATTTCATGTGGACTTTAGGAAAATAATATCCCTGAGTAGAGGTGGTTTAGGGGAGTTTCCTGCATGATGTGAAAGTGAGCTGGGATTTTCAAATATGTAGCTTGTTACACAGCCAGGCAGAGGAAGGGTGTCAGATGTTTGAAGGTGTTTGCCTTTCAGAGTGATTAATTCAAGCTAAATAAATTGCCATCACACAGACTGTTTTGTATGTGCTAAAACATACCTACTCAGTGATTCTGAAACATGTAAGCACTACTATTGATGGTAGCACTGTTCTGTGAAGAACATCTTTTCCATATACCTGTTGTCAAACTTTGATTAACTGCTACTCTCAAGCTATTTCTGTTACTATGGTAACTCCTATTCTGTTTTCTAGTTCTAAATTTTGAATTTTACAGATTCCAGATCTAAGTGGGATTGTCTCAGCCTTGTTTTCTCTGGACAGACCTTCCTCTAGGTTCATGCATGTTGCTAATGACAGACTTTCTTTCTGGATTACAGTAAATGGTTTTCTGTTGTGTATGTATCCTACACTTTATCTATCCATTCACACACTGTGTTAATATCCTACCTAATGTCCAAAAATGTTCAATGAACACAGAAGTCCAGGTAGGGCTCCAACCTACTAATATCAAATTCTTTGTATGTCTGTCTGGAGATAGGATTCCTGGATCCTGGGGTAGTTGTATTTTCTGCTAGATGTAAGACATGCATTCTGCCATACATGTCTTGCATCTTTTTCTGACTCCTTTAAAAATTTTTTCTATGCAGAGGATTATTGTTTTGGGGAGAAGTTTACTGTCTCAGTCAGTTCTTTGTCCTGGGCCTTCTATTGTTGTTCCCTTCAATTTGTATTGCTTGAACATATACATATATATGTATATGTCACACATAAACTAAAATGACATTGTCTGAAAATAGACTATAGGTTAATTCCAAATCATATTTCAGAATTCACATTTTCTCTTTTAATTTTATAGCATACATACTCTCCACCCATATACCAAAATTACTAAGTCTGAAAATAACTGGTAGGTTAATTCTAGAGCCCATTAAGGGATATACATTATAATAGCACAGTTGCTTTCAGATAAGAAGAAATATAACATTAACACTGCCCAGTTTGCCTTACAACTAGGTACTTGGTGTTAGCATCCACAAATGAGGGATACCATTCATCTTTTGTTTTTCTGAGACTCTGTTACTTCACTTAAATAATATTTTCTAGTTCCATCCATTTACCTGAAAAGTTCATGATGTCATCTCTCTTTACCACTGCACAGAACTCCATTGTGTAGATGTACCACATTTTCTCTATCCACTCATCAGTTGAGGGGCACTTGGGTTGTTTCCAGCTCTTTGCTATTGTGAAGAGAGCTGCAGTAAACATAGCTGTGCATGTATCTCTGTTGTAGGATGAGTCAAGAAGTGGTATGACTGGATCAGGTGGTAGGCTTATTTTGTGTATTTTAAGGGTTTTTCCACACTGCTTTACATAGTGCATGTACAAGTTTACATTCCCACAAGCAATGGATGAGTGTTCCACTTTCCCCACAACCTCTCCAGCATTTGGTATCTTTTTTTTTCTTTATCCTAGCCAGTCTTATTAGAGTGAGAAAATAAAGTGGTTTTAATTTGCATTTCCTTAATTATTAGTGATGTTGAACACTTTTTAAGATGTTTCTCAGCCATCTTTACTTCCTCATTTGTGAAGTTTCTGTTCAGTTCTTTACTCCATCTTTTGAGTGAGTCATTTGTTTTCTTAGATCTTTGTTTTTTGAGCAATTTATATATTCTGGATGTTAATGCTCTGTCAGATGAGAGTTTCCTCCCACTCTGTGAGTTTTCTCTTCACTTCTTTGATTGTTTCTTTGGTATACAGAAGCTTTTGAGTTTAATGAGATCCCACTTGTCAATGGTTGACCTTATTTCCTGTGCACCTGCTGTCTGATATAGAAAGTCTTTTCCTACATCTGTATCTTGTAGGTTGCTGCCAACATTTTTTTCTATTGTCTTCAGAGTTTTGGGTTTCATGTTCTGGTCTTTGATCCTTTTGGAGTTGACTTTTATACCAGGTGAGAGGTAGGGGTTTAATTTTATTCTTCTACAAGTGGTGATCCAGTTATGCCAACACCATTTGCTGAAGATGCTGTCTTTCCTCCATTGTGTCTTCTTGGCCTCTTTTTTGAATATGAGGTGGCTGAAATTGGATATGCTCAAGTTTGGATTTTCAGTTTTGTTCCATTGGTCAGCAGGTCTGTTTTGTGCCAGTACCAGGCTGTTTTTATGACTATAGCCCTGTAGTATAGTTTGAAGACTATTAAAGAGATTCCCACTGTATTGCTCTTTTTCCTGAGGGTTGCTATGGCTATTTAAGTCTTTTGTTTTACCATAGGAAATTAAGGATTTTTTCCCAAGCCTGTGAAGCCTGTGCACCACTCCAAAATATGCATATATGCATGCCACATATATCTTTTAGCATCTTTAGCTTATGATGAAAGTTTCCATTCTTTTTAAAGCTTTCCTATACTTCTTCTTTTTTCAATTTTTATTGAGTGTTTATATATTTCATACAGAGGTTCCTAATCAAATTTAATCTCCCCATGCCCAACCGCCCATCAGAACTCATGTCTGACATCATCCAATTTCAGTCCTAAACAGTCAAGCTCTTGAACCCAGACATCCTGTGCAAATTAAACCACTGGAGTCTAGTAGGCACATCTAGAGATTTTAAAGTAAGGCAAACTCTCTGTCCCCTAGCAGTAATCACTCTCCAATAGTTCTCAGTCCAGGAGCAGTCCATCACCCATTTCTCTTGCTCCACTCTGAGATCTTGTCTGAGTTGGCACAGTTCTCATACCTGATGCCAACATTGCCACAAGTTCATGTGAAAGCTTCCAGTAGTTTAGTCTATATTATTCTGGCTCTTACAATCTTTCTACAACTTCTTCAGCAATGATCCCTGGACCATGGGTGGGTGAGGTTTAATGTAGGAGTCCTATCCAGGGACATGCCCTTGGAAGCTCCCATTTTTTGAGGCTTGGCCAATTGTGGCCTTGTGTTTGCACTGCACTCTACTGTGTCACAAGCTTCACTGTGAGGATCAGGGATGAGTATGGAGGCATGAGGATTGCGGGATGAGGATCGTGGGATGAGGATCGCGGGATGAGGATCGGGGGATGAGGATCAAGGGATGAGGATCGGGGGATGAGGATCACGGGATGAAGATGGAGGGATGAGGATCGCGGGATGAGGATCATGGGATGAGGATCGCGGGATGAGGATCGAGGGATGAGGATCGCAGGATGAGGATGGAGGGATGAGGATCGCGGGATGAGGATGGAGGGATGAGGATCGCGGGATGAGGATGGAGGGATGAGGATCGCAGGATGAGGATGGAGGGATGAGGATTGCGGGATGAGGATCAGGGGATGAGGATCGGGGGATGAGGATCAGGGGATGAGGATGGAGGGATGAGGATCGGGGGATGAGGATCACGGGATGAGGATCAGGGGACGAGGATCGCGGGATGAGGATTGCGGGATGAGGATGAAGGGATGAGGATCAGGGGATGAGGATTGGGGGATGAGGATTGGGGGATGAGGATCGGGGATGAGGATCGGGGGATGAGGATCACGGGATGAGGATCACGGGATGAGGATCAGGGGATGAGGATCGCGGGATGAGGATGAAGGGATGAGGATGAAGGGATGAGGATCAGGGGATGAGGATCGCGGGATGAGGATCGGGGGATGAGGATCGGG
>VZQC01014244.1:894714-997195 GCA_009823505.1 Rhizomys pruinosus | reverse complement strand
CTGTTCCATGAGTCTTGGTGGCAGAGGCTCAGCTGTAGATGTGTCTCCTAGGATTGGGATCTTTCAGATTTATATTCTCATGTCTGACCAGCTGTGGGAGTCTACGTAGCCTCCATCAGTTGCAAAAAAGAGAAGCCTCTTTATGAGTTCGTGTACAGTATGCTTGTCTGTAAATATAGATTCCATATTAGCTGTGGTATGGAGAAAAAACTTCATTTGTTTAGAGTACGACACCAGTAGGGTTTTTTGTAGGATCTTGTCCTCTCAGCCCATATTGTTTCTTTACTGTATGAAATTGAGAAACTGGTGTGTTTCTTCTAATACCTTATGAACAAACATAACATATTTTGCCTTTAGCGTATTCTATTTTTTTTAGGTTCCTTTTCCTCTCTGTATAATATGGAGCCTTGACTACTTGGGCCAGCGGCCAGGGGGGGGGGGGGAGGGTGTCATGCCTAAGCTTAGGGTTGCAGAGTCCAGCACTCACCCAGTCTTTTTTCTACATTACTTTGTTGGGTTTTTGTTTTTGTTTTTATTTGTTTTTAAGAAACAGAGCTTCATTATCTGCCTTGGCTGGCCTAGGACTCAATAAGTAGACCAGCTGGCCTCAAAACTCCACAGAGATCTGCCGTCTCTGGCCTCTTGAGTGCTAATTAAAGGTGCAACAACCAGCCTGACCTCTACTGTATTTTTAAATCAAAATGTGTTTATCGAGGTGGCTTCTCTCACTCCTCTTGATTCAGGGCACTTTTAGTGCTGCTTCCTCCTGAAGGAGAATCCTTCTGTGAGCCTTGCTTTTCCACCTGTGGGCTGACAGAAGACAGTGGAGCAGCCACACACAAGACTGCCATGTGCATGGCTAAAGACGTGGTGATTTTATAACATCCTGGGCATTCATCCATGAAATAGGAATTGGGGCTCTGCACCAGGCACTGCTTCTTTTTTCCTCTTCTCTTCTGGAGAGGGATAAAGAGGTCTTTGAAGAGGCGTGTTCCCCATAGGGAGGTCGTCACCCCCAGAATTTTTAAGTGTACATTTAATGAAGCATTCATTTTCCAGAGTCATATATATTACAGAAGGCTAGTGACAGATTTGATTTCAAGCTTGAATGCTTTGTAAGAATTATAATAATGTAAAAAGTGTTTTGTCATATGCAGCTTAAACTCTAACTTGGCTACTGGGGGAAATGTTTCCTAGAGAACCCAGGAGGTACCAGCTCAGCCTCTGCTCCTGGATTAGGGACTCGTGTTCTCTGTACACTATGGCATGTCAGACATCCACAGAGCCTGAGCTTGTCCTCTGGCACCACGCTGTTTACTGTGTATATGTAAGTGTACCCATGTCATGCAATGCCCATGGAGGTCAGAAGAGGGTATCAGATTTCCCCCATTCCCCGGCTGGTTGTCAGCTGATCTGCGGGTGCTAGAAATTGATCCTGAGTCCTCTGCAAGAGCAGCCAGTGCTCTTAACCGCTGAGCCAACTCTCCAGCACCCCTCAATGGATTTTCTAAATGAAACAAATGTATCTAGAGATTCAAGGCTAACATCGTGGGACATGTGTCTTTCTGGTCTGGGTGATGTCACTCAGAATGGCGGTGTCTAGCTCCATCCATCAACCTGAGAACTTCATGGTTTTGTTTTTCTTAGCAGCTGAGTAATATTCATGATGTAAACACATCACATTTCCATTGCCCATTAGGCAGTTGGAGGACATCGCTCTATTTTCATTTCCTGGGTGTCACAGAACAGGGATCTGTGGTGGGATATAGACTCTGGGTATATGCCGAGTGGCAGGGCTGGATCACGTGAAACCTGCACGCTGATCTCCATAATGGACGCAGCAGTTTGTTCTCCTTCAAACAGTGAGTGCTTTCTCCCTTTTCCCTAGATCCACATCAGCATTTGTTGTTTGGTTTTTCATCTTATCCATTCTGATTGGGGTAAAATGAAATCCCAAAGGATTTTTAATTTGCATTTCCCTGATGGTTAAGGATGTTGAAATTTTTAAACTGTTTTTCAGCAGTTTGTACTTCATCTTCTTTAAGTGCACAGTTTTGATGTTTTGACATATAATGACAAACCATTAAATCAATAAGACAATAAGACAATGGTCATGTCCATTATATTCATAAACTTCCTGTTCTCCATTTTTACTTCCTTGCTCAAACTCACAGCTAACCTTAAGAAACAATTGCTGATTAGCTTTCTGACATATATTACCCTGAAATGTTACATAAGAAAGATGGTGTTGAACACAGAACCACAGAAATGTGGAGAGAATAAGAGGCACAAACACACACACACATACACACACATGCACACACATGCACACACATACAGACACATACATGCATGCACACATGTACACACACACACATACACACACACATACACACACACATACA
Organism: Rhizomys pruinosus; assembly: GCA_009823505.1. NCBI lineage: Eukaryota > Metazoa > Chordata > Mammalia > Rodentia > Spalacidae > Rhizomys > Rhizomys pruinosus. The sequence goes on along the minus strand of VZQC01014244.1, from coordinate 994,790 downwards.
CATACACACATACACACATGCACACACACATACACATACACAAACACACATACACAGATTCATACACACATACACACACACACACATACACACACACACACACGTATTATGCCCCATGAATGTGTATGGAACTGACTTATGTTCCACAGAACAGACTTTTTAGTATAATTTTTATGTTTTGAGAATTTCAGGCATGAACATAGTATTTGCATGACATCATTGTATTTGCATGACGTCACCCTCCAAGCACGTCCTGCAGGTCCTCCCGTGTCCCAACCTCTCAAGTTATTGTCTTCTTTGATTATTATTCTTACATATGTACAAACACTTTTATAAACATGCATATACATATAATGCACTGAGTCCACTTAGTGGTGCTCCTGGGGACGTGGGTTCAAAGCTGTCCACTGGGATGAGATAACCTCTCAGGGAGCTAGACCCTGAAGAAGACTATTCTCCCTCCTCCAGCACTCATTGACCATCTCCAGCCCTGGGTCTTGAGGTGGGACCTCAGCAAGTTTGCACCGTCCACATCAGCGTGTCACTGGTTTGTCATCTGCAGGTCTTGTTGGGCTACTGTGCAGTGGAGATTTCATGGTGAGGCTGCGCTGTCATGTCTAGAATGCTTATCTACCAGCAGGTGTCTTCTTCCTCAGGCTCTTACAGTCCCCCAGATCTCCATCTGCTGTATTCTCTGAGCCTGAGGTATAGAGGTTATGTTGTAGATGTATCACTTAGGGCTGAGCACCTCTCAGCCCTTTATTCTCTATATTTTGACCAGTTGTGGAACTTTGTAAAATCACCATCTGTCCCCAAAAGAAGCTTCTTTGATGAGTGATGAAGCACTTGTCTGTGAATTTGAGGATACATATTTACAACATAGTAAATCATGTTGGTCTAGGAAAGTGACAGTGGTAGGTTCTTCTCTAGGGTCTGTGACGTCTCCAACCACATATGCTTGGCTATGCTTAAGGTACCATGCATGGATTCCCTCCTATTGAGCAGGCCTGAAGTCCTATTATATGGCTATTGATTCCGCTCAAGATAAGAGTACCACTATTGGCGACTGGAGAGGCAGCCTAGCGGTTAAGAGCACCGACTGCTCTTGCAGAGGACCCGGGTTCGATTCCCAGCACCCACATGGGTGGCTAAGAACCGTCTCTAACTCCAATTCCAGGAGAGCTCCAGTTCCAGGGGAATCCGAGACCCTTTTCTGACTTCCGCGCCATTGCATGACACAGGTGCACAAACCTACATGCAGACAGTACATTCATACACATACAAAAATAAATAAAAATTTTAAAAAGAGTACCACTATTGAAGCTGGGCATGGTGTCCCACACCTGTAATCCCAGCGGGCAGAGGCAGGCAGATCTCTGTGAGTTCCAGGACGGCAGGGACTACAAGGAGACTGTGTCTCAAAAAGACCCCCCCCCCAAAAAAAGTACCACTTGCCCCTAGAGATAATTTGCTGGGCCAGCCACAGCTGGCTGGGACCAGTGATTCCTTTTCTCCCTCAGTGGCTTGTGCAGAGCCTTCTGATGTGAGAGCTAGCTCTTGGGGAGGAGGCTTCTGGGTCAGTTCCAGGTCAATTGCTGTAAGTCAGGTGTCCAAATTATCTCAAGTGTTCAGCAATACGTCTTGCATTCAAGGTCTTGAAGCCAACTAAGGGCTTTGGCCTATAATATTTTGATAGACCAAAAATTTTTGACAATGGTGAGATTCTAGAGTATTGGTAATATTGATTTAGATTTTCACATTAAGAAAACTGAGAGATTAAAATGGGCAGGAGTTTTAAGCCTGAGCTATTCGCAGAGGCGTCTGTCTGTTTCCCCAGCTCTCGTCCTTGCATTCCTCCCTGAGGGACATTATTAGCAAACTCCTGTCATCATCTCCTACATGGGCAGAGTCGAGCCAGGGTGACATCACTTTCTTCTGTTCCTTGTGCACTTAACCAGCCACTGTCTCTTGTCCCATATGGCCAAGGCTGGAGTCAGCATCGGAAGGTGAGTCTGACATGACAGGAGACAGCACACGGAGGTCACTTCTAAGCAATCTTCACAGTATTTGTTTTATTTTCTATCACTGCATCTTTACTGGGAGAAAAATAATGGTTTCTTCTCAAAACACACATATAACACATTTGTGCTCATATGAACACATTCATAGGCACACACACATAACACATTTGTATTTATATGAACACATTCATAGGCACACACATAACACATTTGTGCTCATATGAATACATCCATAGGCACACACATAATACATTTGTATTTATATGAACACATTCATAGGCACACACATAACACATTTGTATTTATATGAACACATTCATAGGCACACACATAACACATTTGCACTCATATGAACAAGTAAACTCCTTTAGAGTTTACTTGCTGTAATGCATTCAAAACATGGGTTTCTTCGAATAAGTTATGGACAGAAAATATGTGTTCCATTTTAAAATTATTTATTTTGGGTGTTTTTCAGAGAAAATCTCTCTCTCTCTCTCTCTCTCTCTCTCTCTCTCTCTCTCCCTCCCTCTCCTCTCACCAACCCCAGTGTTCTGTGATGACCGTAATCCATGCTCGTGCTGTCCACAGATACACTTGGAGTCAGCAGGTGAACTTACTGGGTTCCTTTTGGGTATGTTTAAAGAAATAAGCCTCCTCCACCAACAACTTTGTGGAAAAAGGAAAACTATCAGCCTAGATCCATTTTTGACTGTTGATCTTTGTTTCGCAGACCTATTTAAATCTTCTACTTCAAGTCACATTTCTATATTTTCACATATAAACTGACAGTACCCTCTAAATACAATTAGCTGTAGGGTATCCTTGAATTCCTTTCAGAGTGTACAACAAAGGCAGGCTGTTCATGGATAGGAAGGAATGGGAACCACAGCCACGGACATCTCAGGCTTGTTCGGTTTCTTCTACTCCTCAGATTCCATGAAAAAGTGATGGACAGTCAAGATAGCAGATGACGTTACCAACCCAGCCACAGCCCGGCCTGCCTCTCAGAGGACGATGATCCCTAATGCTGTTCCTCTGTCTGAGATTTAGAGCAAAGGATCTGTGGGGAGATGAAGTTGGAGAAACAGAGTCCTGAAAAAGGTGAGATTTTCCACTGAGTGTCTTTAGTGAAGGTTAGAAGAGCAAATGTGTGTGTGTGCTTATGAATGTGTTCATAAGAGTGCAAATGTGTTATGTGTGTGCCTGTGAATGTGTTCATATGAGCACAAATGTGTTATGTATGTGCCTATGAATGTGTTCATAGGAGTGCAAATGTGTTATGTGTGTGCCTGTGAATATGTTCATATGAGCACAAATGTGTTATGTGTAAGCCTGTGAATGTGTTCATAGGACTGCAAATGTGTTATGTGTGTGCCTGTGAATGTGTTCATATGAGCACAAATGTGTTATGTGTGTGCCTATGAATGTGCTTACTTGAGTGCAATTCTGTTATGTGTGTGCTTATGAATGTGTTCATAGGAGTGCAAATGTGTTATGTGTGTGCCTATGAATGTGTTCATATGAGTGCAAATGTGTTATGTGTGTGCCTATGAATGTGTTCATAGGAGTGCAAATGTGTTATGTGTGTGCCTATGAATGTGTTCATAGGAGTGCAAATGTGTTATATGTGTGCCTATGAATGTGTTCATAGGAGTGGAAATGAGTTATGTGTGTGCCTATGAATGTGTTCATTTGAGTGCAAATATGTTATGTGTGTGTGCCTGTGAATGTGCTTATATGAGTGCAATTCTGTTATGTGTGTGCCTATGAATGTGTTCATAGGAGTGCAAATTGTTATGTGTGTGCCTGTGAATGTGTGTTCATATGAGCACAAATGTGTTATGTGTTTGCCTATGAATGTGCTTATGCGTGCAATTCTGTTATGTGTGTGCCTATGAATGTGTTCATAGGAGTGCAAATGTGTCATGTGTGTGCCTGTGAATGTGTTCATATGAGTACAAATGTGTTATCTGTGTGTGCCTTAGGAATGTGTTCATATGAGTGCAAATGTGTTATGTGTGTGCCTATGAATGTGTTCATAGGAGTGCAAATGAGATATGTGTGTGCCTATGAATGTGTTCATATGAGTGCAAATATGTTATGTGTGTGTGCCTATGAATGTGTTCATAGTACTGCAAATGTGTTATATGTGTGCCTATGAATGTGTTTATACGACCACAAATGTGTTATGTGTGTGCCTGTGAATGTGTTCATATGAGTGCAAATGTGTTATGTGTGTGGCTATGAATGTGTTCATAGGAGTGCAAATGTGTTATGTGTGTGCCTGTGAATGTGTTCATATGAGCACAAATGTGTTATGTGTTTGCCTATGAATGTGCTTATGAGTGCAATTCTGTTATGTGTTTGCCTCTGAATGTGTTCATATGAGTGCAAATGTGTTATGTGTGTGCCTTTGAATGTGTTCCTAGGAGTACAAATGTGTTATGTGTGTGCCTATGAATATGTTCATAGGAGTGTAAATGTGCTATGTCTGTGCCTGTGAATGTGTTCATATGAGCACAAATGATGTGTTATCTGTGTGCCTATGAATGTGTTCATATGAGCACAAATGTGTTATGTGTGTGTCTGTGAATGTGTTCATAGGAGTGCAAAGGTGTTATGTGTGTGCCTGTGAATGTGTTCATAGGAGCACAAATGCGTTATGTGTGTGCCTATGAATGTGTTTATAGGAGTGCAAATGTGTTATGTGTGTGACAGTGAATATGTTTATATGAGTGCAAATGTGTTATGTGTGTGCCTATGAATGTGTTCATAGCAGTGCAAACGTGTTATGTGTGCCTGTGAATGTGTTCATATGAGTGCAAAGGTGTTATGTGTGTGCCTATGAATATGTTCTTATGAGCACAAATGTGTTATGTGTGTGTGCCTATGAATGTATTCATATGAGTGCAAATGTGTTATGTGTGTGGCTATGAACGTGTTTATATGAGTGTATATGTAAATTGTATGCATTTATATATGCAAACATCAAATACAATTTTAATGGTAGATTGTACAGATTATTTGTTTGATAATTTTCCCATATTATGTTGAAAATTATATTCTTAAATACTGAAACTGGAGAACTACAGAATACACATCATTACATCATAGTGTCCATAGCCATCTCTATGAAGGTGCTGAAGAACAAGACATTAGCTCTTTAATGATGGCATTTGTTTACATTTGGATGTGAGAGTACTTGAAGAAATTCCATTGCTTTACTTCATTTAATCTTGGCCAACTCTGAATTTCAATACATTGTCTTCCTTTTAGACAGAGTGGACAGGGGACTGTTGGCTGTGGGGTAGCTGGACCCACAACTGACTCTTGCCGCCATCTGGGCTTCTGTCTCCATACCCTCAGGTCTCTATGCATTGTCCCTGATCCTGTGCCTGTGACTCTAGAACCAGGCTTGCCTTGAAGCTGGCAAGACCCTACAGTGGAGGGGATCATAGCTTAGAAATTAATTCTTCCAAAATTGTGTTTCAATAGTAGGCATTTATTACACAGAACATACCTCTGACAAATCTCCTTGATCCTTACATCAGAGAGAAAGACTTATTCAGATTTCAAACTCAAGACATTGCTTTCTTTTTTTTCTATTCTCTACTTCACTATTTCTGTAAGCTCAGGGAAATAATTCTACAAAATTCTAAACACTCTCTGTCATCTGTTAATCTCTTGGCCTTGAACAGTACCACATTCACTCTGAGTTTTTATACTGTGACAACAGTTATGAATTCTTAGTTTTTAAAATATGTTGTAGAAATAATTCTAATATGTAATCCTGCATGTGAATTTCCAGGGACCTTTGTCAGCAGAGTCAGGTTGGTGCACACATGACTAAACAATCCCTCAGAGGATCACATGACACTAACCACAGAACATTCTTGTCCCTAGGAAATGCCTCATGGACATCTGGATGACCAACCACACTGCACAGTCAGATTTCATCCTTGTGGGATTCTTTGCTCAATCCCAGCACCCCACTCTGCTCGGTGTGGTCATCTTTGTGGTTTTCCTGATGGCCCTGTCTGGGAATGCCCTCCTGATCCTCCTGATACACTCCGACGCCCACCTCCACACCCCCATGTACTTTTTCATCAGCCAGTTGTCTCTCATGGACATGATGTACATTTCTGTCACCGTGCCCAAGATGCTCCTGGACCAGGTCCTGGGCAGCAGAAAGATCTCAGTTGTTGGATGTGGGTTCCAGATATTCCTCTATGCAACACTGGTTGGTTCAGAATTTTTCCTTCTGGGTGCCATGGCCTATGACCGCTACGTGGCCATCTGCCGTCCACTCTGTTACCCCATCCTCATGAACCACAGGGTGTGCCTCCTCCTGGCATGTGTCTGCTGGCTCTTGGGATCAGTGGGTGGCTTCATGCTCACACCTGTCACCATGACCTTCCCCTTCTGTGGATCCAGGGACATCCAGCACTTCTTCTGTGAGGTCCCCGCTGTAACGAAGCTCTCCTGCTCTGACACCTCGCTCTACGAGACCCTCATGTACCTGTGCTGTGTGCTCATGCTTGTCGTCCCTGTCACGGTCATATCAAGTTCCTATTCCTCCATCCTCCTCACTGTCCACAAGATGAACTCTGCAGAGGGCAGGAAGAAGGACCTGGCCACCTGCTCCTCCCACATGACTGTGGTCACCCTCTTCTATGGTGCTGCTGTCTACACCTACATGCTCCCCGCCTCCTTCCACACCCCGGAGAAGGACGTGGTGGTGTCTGTACTTTACACAATACTCACACCTTTCTTAAATCAACTTATCTACAGCTTCAGAAATAAGAATGTCACCAATGCTCTGAAGAGAATGTTGGGGGTGAGAAATCTCTGTCAGGGAACAGTGAAGTAAAGAATTAATTGGCGTGGTTTCTTTTCCTTGTCTCTGCACTTCTGACATTCAAGGCTTATGCAATGCTGTCCTCGGCCCACTCCACGGTGTCCCTCCTTGTCATTTATTTCACTGGGATGAAAAGTCTGGCTATTTCACACAAATGCTTTTATAATTACTTTGCATCTTGGCTGCATTGTATCTATGGTTCCTATTCTAAAATTGATACCAATAACTCCTCTCTGTATCAGACAGTATCTGTTCATGGAAGTATGTAACACTATCTTAGAGACGAATGTTCATAGAATGTTCAAGTCATAATGGAGAGAACACTGACGGTGAGAAATGGCAATGCTTCCAACAGGAAGGAGTCCAGGTTGGGGTGGACTGAGATTTTGTTCTGTTCGTTTTTGAAGGATTTTGTAGATTTGACATTATACACTAATAAACAGCAGACTATCAATGTTCTATCTCTTTCGTTGTTTCTACTTGATGGTTGGTGACAGGGTGACACAGCACCTTAGACATCATGGTCATATCTTCAGGAATCAGGGAATTCAGTGTTCCGCCACCTTCCCTTCAGACTGTCTCATTTCTGTAGCATCCAACTCTGAGGACATAGTCCTCGCCCTGAATCATTAGCATCTCATGAGAATCCCGAGGTAGACTGAGTATTCCAGATTTCATGTGGACTTTAGGAAAATAATATCCCTGAGTAGAGGTGGTTTAGGGGAGTTTCTTCCATGATGTGAAAGTGAGCTGGGATTTTCAAATATGTAGCTTATTACACAGTCAGGCAGAGGAAGGGTGTCAGATGTTTGAAGGTGTTTGCCTTTCGGAGTGATTAATTCAAGCTAAATAAATTGCCATCACACAGACTGTTTTGTATGTGCTAAAACATACCTACTCAGTGATTCTGAAATGTGTAAACACTACTGTTTATGGAAGCACTGTTTTGTGAAGAACATCTTTTCTATATACCTGTTGTCGAACTTTGATTAACTGCTACTCTCAAGCTATTTCTGTTACTATGGTAACTCCTATTCTGTTTTCTAGTTCTAAATTTTGAATTTTACAGATTCCAGATCTAAGTGGGATTGTCTCAGCCTTGTTTTCTCTGGACAGACCTTCCTCTAGGTTCATGCTTGTTGCTAATGACAGACTTTCTTTCTGGATTACAGTAAATGGTTTTCTGCTGTGTACGTATCCTACACTTTATTTATCCATTCACATACTGTGTTCATATCCTACCTAATGTCCATAAATGTTCAATGAACACAGAAGTCCAAGTAGGGCTCCAACATACTAATGTCAAATTCTTTTTATGTCTGTCTGGAGATAGGATTCCTGGATCCTGGGGTAGGTGTATTTTCTGCTAGATTTCAGAGGGAATTGCTGCTTTCTGTGATTATATTAGTTCACATTGCCATGAACAGTAAACAACCACTGTGGGAGGTGCTGCGGACCAGTAGAGCTGCTGGAAAGAGATGTTAGGACCAGAGGAGCTGCCAGAAAATCCTACGGAGTGCCTAAGCCATCGGCAGTGCTGGGGAGGGCTTTCCCATGATGCAGATGTGTATCACCCCACCCATCAATAGCCCCTTACCTGTAATCCTCTAAGCTACTCCAACAAACTCATCGATTCACTGAGTTAGCCTTGGTCAATTGATGCTTTGGTTTATTTGAGTTCTCTGTCTGGGGTGAGCTGACCTGTGTCCTTCATGTCTCATACAACAACCAGCCACTCACACTCACTGTGCTGTTGGTTTTCATCCCCTGACAGACGTGGAGTACCTTTCCTACAGCTCCTGTAACCTGCAGGCATTCTTTTGATTGACATCAAATTACCTTGTTTTAGTAAAATTATTATTAACTTGGCAACTGACTTGATTTCCTTAAATCCTGTTGGATTGTTGCCTTGTAAGAGGAACAACTGGCAGGAAGTTCCCCTCTTCTTTGCACTGTCTTACTTTGCTGATGGCGTCTAGTGCCTCACAGAAGCTTTATCATTTGGTACCATCCCATTTGTCTAGTTTTACTGTTTTGTCTGTGCTTTTGAGGGAACATCCAAAAAGTATTACACAGAAAATTGCAGAGATTTTCCCTAGGTTTCCAACCAGCTGTCCCACAGATTCAGGTACATGTCAGTCCTTGTTCTCTTAGAGGTGATAAATACACAGACTCATAAGGTCTTTTTCCATTCTGCCGAGGGTTATCCAGTCTAGGCTGTTATTGGAAACACTGACAGTCCTTTGTCCAATGTGTGTTCTTGGCAACACCGTTGAAAATCTGGTATCTATCAACCTGTGGATTGATTTCTGGGATTTCCGTTTGTGCGTCTCTTCTTAGTTCTCATCATGCTCTCAGCGACTGTGGCTCTGTGCGACACTGTGACCCAGGTGGTGCAATGCCTCCTGCTTTGTGCCTTCTGTTCAAGATGGCTTTTGCAATTCAGTCTTCTGTGGTAACACAAAAACTTTAGAATTGTGTGTTTCTGCCAGGTGTGGTGGTGCACACCATTAATCCTAGCGCTTGGGAGGCAGAGGAAGGCAGGTTTCTGTGAGTTCAAGGGCCAGCCTGGTCTACATAGCATGTTCCAGGCCAGCTGAGACTAAAGGGAGACCCTGTCTGAAAAAGACCAAAAAAAAAGAATTGTATGTTTCTTATTATTTTTGAGAAGGGTCTCCCTGTAGCCCCAGCTGGCCCAGAATGCTCTATATAACAGGCTGGCCTTGATCCTACAGAGATCCTCCTGCCTCTGCCTCTTGATGCTGGGACAAAGGGGCACCCCCCCACCTACATCTACTTTTTCTATTGCCATAAATAAAGTCTTTGTAATCTTAATGAGGATTTAGTTGAATCTGTAGGCTTCTTTCTCTAGGATCATATTTTATTTTTAAAATATTTTTACCACTGTTTTGTGCTTTTCATGCATCATTTCTCAGTCCAGTTTAGACTCAATCCTATTTCCATGCCCCCCACCCCACCCAAGTTCATGCATTCTGCTATATGTGTCTTGTATCTTTTTCTGACTCTTTTAAAATATTTTCTATGCAGAGGATTATTGTTTTAGGGAGAAGTTTACTGCTTCAGTGATTTCTTTGTCCTGGGCCTTCTGTTGTTGTCGTTCCCTCCAATTTGTATTGCTTCAACATATACATATATATGTGTATGTCACACATAAACTAAAATTATATCATCTGAAAATAGACTATATGTTAATTCCAAATCATATTTCAGAATTCACATTTTTCCCTTTTAATTTTATATTAGTCTGAAATATGCATACATACTCTCCACCCATACACCAAAATTACAAAGTCTGAAAAAAAGTGGTAGGTTAATTCTAGAGCCCATTAAGGGTTATACATTATAAGAGCACAGTTGCTTTCAGATAAGAAGAAATATAACAAGAAACCCATCTCAATTTCAAGGATAGGCACCAACTTAAGGTGAAAGGATGGAAGAAAGTATTCCAAGCAAATGGTACCAAAAAGAAAGTGGGTGTGGCTATTCTAATATCAGACAAAATAGACTTCAAAGTGAAAGAAATCAAAAGAGAAAAAGAGGGCCATTACAGCTTCATTAAAGGAACAATTGATGATGAAGATCTCACAATTATGAATATATACGCACAAAATATCAGTGCACAATACTTTATAAAGACAATTCTTCAGGATCTGAAGGCACAGATTGACCCCAGCACACTAATAGTAGGGGGCTTCAATACCCCATTAAGTCCCCTAGACAGATCAACAGGACAAAAGATAAACAGAGAGACATCTGAACTAAATGACACAATACATCAAATGGACCTCACAGACATCTATCAAATATTTCACCCAAACACCAGAGAATACACTTTCTACTCAGCACCTCACGGAACATGCTCCAAAATAAACCATATACTGGGACACAGAAAAAACTCAACAAATATAAAAAGATTGAAATAATCTCATGCATTATATCAGACCACAGTGCAATAAAACTCAATATCTTCCTTTGTTCCTAGGAAAGCACTTCATGGACATCTGGATGGCCAACCACACTGACAGTCAGATTTCATCCTGTGGGATTCTTGCTCAATCCCAGCACCCCACTCTCCTCGTGTGGTCATCTTTGTGGTTTTCCTGATGGCCCTGTCTGGGAATGCCCTCCTGATCCTACTGATACACTCCAGACGCCCACCTCCACACCACCCATGTACTTTTTCATCACCAGTTGTCTCTCATGGACATGATGTACATTTCTGTCACGGTGCCCAAGATGCTCCTGGACCAGGTCCTGGGCAGCAGAAAGATCTCAGTTGTTGGATGTGGGTTCCAGATATTCCTCTATGCAACACTGGTTGGTTCAGAATTTTTCCTACTGGGTGCCATGGCCTATGACCGCTACGTGCCATCTGCCGTCCACTCTGTACCCCTCCTCATGAACCACAGGGTGTGTCTCTTCCTGGCATTGTCTGCTGGCTCTTGGGATCAGTGGGTGGTTCATGCTCACCCTGCACCATGACCTTCCCCTTCTGTGGATCCAGGGACATCAGCACTTCTTCTGTGAGGTCCCCGCTGTAACGAAGCTCTCCTGCTCTGACACCTCGCTCTACGAGACCCTCATGTACCTGTGCTGTGTGCTCATGCTTGTCGTCCCTGTCACGGTCATCTCAGTCTCCTATTCCTCCATCCTCCTCACTGTCCACAGGATGAACTCTGCAGAGGGCAGGAAGAAGGCCCTGGCCACCTGCTCCTCCCACATGACTGTGGTCACCCTCTTCTATGGTGCTGCTGTCTACACCTACATGCTCCCCGCCTCCTTCCACACCCCGGAGAAGGACGTGGTGGTGTCTGTATTTACACAATACTCACACCTTTCTTAAATCAACTTATCTACAGCTTCAGAAATAAGAATGTCACCAATGCTCTGAAGAGAATGTTGGGGGTGAGAAATCTCCAGGGAACAGTGAAGTAAAGAATTAATTGGCGTGGTTTCTTTTCCTTGTCTCTGCACTTCTGACATTCAAGGCTTATGCAATGCTGTCCTCGGCCCACTCCAGGTGTCCCTCCTTGTCATTTATTTCACTGGGATGAAAAGTCTGCTATTTCACACAAATGCTTTTATAATTACTTTGCATCTTGGCTCATTGTATCTATGGTTCCTATTCTAAAATTGATACCAATAACTCCTCTCTGTATCAGACAGTATCTGTTCATGGAAGTATGTAACACTATCTTAGAGAGAATGTTCATAGAATGTTCAAGTCATAATGGAGAGAACACTGACGGTGAGAAATGGCAATGCTTCCAACAGGAAGGAGTCCAGGTTGGGGTGGACTGAGATTTTTCTGTTCTTTTTTGAAGGATTTTGTAGATTTGACATTATACACTAATAAACAGCAGACTATCAATGTTCTATCTTTCTTTGTTGTTTCTACTTGATGGTTGGTGACAGGGTGACACAGCACCTTAGACATCATGGTCATATCTTCAGGAATCAGGGAATTCAGTGTTCCGCCACTTTCCCTTCAGACTGTCTCATTTCTGTAGCATCCAACTCTGAGGACATAGTCCTTGCCCTGAATCATTAGCATCTCATGAGAATCCCGAGGTAGACTGAGTATTCCAGATTTCATGTGGACTTTAGGAAAATAATATCCCTGAGTAGAGGTGGTTTAGGGGAGTTTCTTCCATGATGTGAAAGTGAGCTGGGATTTTCAAATATGTAGCTTATTACACAGCAGGCAGAGGAAGGGTGTCAGATGTTTGAAGGTGTTTGCCTTTCGGAGTGATTAATTCAAGCTAATAAATTGCCATCACACAGACTGTTTTGTATGTGCTAAAACATGCCTACTCAGTGATTCTGAAACGTGTAAACACTACTGTTTATGGAAGCACTGTTTTGTGAAGAACATCTTTTCATATACCTGTTGTCAACTTTGATTAACTGCTACTCTCAAGCTATTTCTGTTACTATGGTAACTCCTATTCTGTTTTCTAGTTCTAAATTTTGAATTTTACAGATTCCAGATCTAAGTGGGATTGTCTCAGCCTTGTTTTCTCTGGACAGACCTTCCTCTAGGTTCATGCTTGTTGCTAATGACAGACTTTCTTTCTGGATTACAGTAAATGGTTTTCTGTGTGTACTATCTACACTTTATTTATCCATTCACATACTGTGTTCATATCCTACCTAATGTCCATAAATGTTCAATGAACACAGAAGTCCAAGTAGGGCTCCAACATACTAATGTCAAATTCTTTTTATGTCTGTCTGGAGATAGGATTCCTGGATCCTGGGGTAGGTGTATTTTCTGCTAGATTTCAGAGGGAATTGCTGCTTTCTGTGATTATATTAGTTCACATTGCCATGAACAGTAAACAACCACTGTGGGAGGTGCTGCGGACCAGTAGAGTGCTGGAAAGAGATGTTAGGACCAGAGGAGCTGCCGAAAATCCTAGGAGTGCCTAAGCCATCGGCAGTGCTGGGGAGGGCTTTCCCATGATGCAGATGAGTATCACCCCACCCATCAATAGCCCCTTACCTGTAATCCTCTAAGCTACTCCAACAAACTCATCGATTCACTGAGTTAGCCTCGGTCAATTGATGCTTTGGTTTATTTGAGTTCTCTGTCGGGGGTGAGCTGACCTGTGTCCTTCATGTCTCATACAACAACTAGCCACTCACACGCACTGTGCTGTTGGTTTGCATCCCCTGACAGACAGAGGAGCACCTTTCCTACGGCTCCTGCTAACCTGCAGGCATTCTTTTGATTGACATCAAATTACCTTGTTTTAGTAAAATTATTATTAATTTGGCAACTGACTTGATTTCCTTAAATCCTGTTGGATTGTTGCCTTGTAAGATGAACAACTGGCAGGAAGTTCCCCTCTTCTTTGCACTGTCTTACTTTGCTATGGCGTCTAGTGCCTCACAGAAGCTTTATCTTTGGTACCATCCCATTTGTCTGGTTTTACTGTTTTGTCTGTGGCTTTTGAGGGAACATCCAAAAATATACACAGAAATTGCAGAGATTTTCCCTAGGTTTCCAACCAGCTGTCCCACAGATTCAGGTACATGTCAGTCCTTGTTCTCTTAGAGGTGATAAATACACAGACTCAAAGGTCTTTTTCCATTCTGCCAGGGTTATCCAGTCTAGGCTGTTATTGGAAACACTGACAGTCCTTTGTCCAATGTGTGTTCTTGGCAACACCGTTGAAAATCTGGTATCTATCAACCTGTGGATTGATTTCTGGGATTTCCGTTTGTGCGTCTCTTCTTAGTTCTCATCATGCTCTCAGCAACTGTGGCTCTGTGCGACACTGTGACCCAGGTGGTGCAATGCCTCCTGCTTTGTGCCTTCTGTTCAAGATGGCTTTTGCAATTCAGTCTTCTGTGGTAACACAAAAACTTTAGAATTGTGTGTTTTTGCCCAGTGTGGTGGTGCACACCATTAATCCTAGTACTTGGGAGGCAGAGGAAGACAGGTTTCTGTGAGTTCAAGGGCCAGCCTGGTCTACATAGCACGTTCCAGGCCAGCTGAAACTAAAGAGAGACCCTGTCTGAAAAAAACAAGACAAAAAAAAAAAAAAAAAAGAATTGTATGTTTCTTATATTTTTGAGAAAGGTCTACCTGTAGCCCCAGCTGGCCCAGAATGCTCTATATACCAGGCTGGCCTTGAATCCTACAGAGATCTCCTGTCTCTGCCTCTTGACGCTGGGACAAAGGGGCAGCCCCCCCACCTACTCTACTTTTTCTATTGCCATAAATAAAGTCTTTGTAATCTTAATGAGGATTTAGTTGAATCTGTAGGCTTCTTCTCTAGGATCATATTTTATTTTTAAAATATTTTTATTATGTTTTTGTCTTTTTCATGCTCATTTCTCAGTCCAGTTTAGACTAATCCCATTTCCATGCCCCCCCACCCACCCAAGTTCATGCATTCTGCTATAGTGTCTTGTATCTTTTCCTGACTCTTTTAAAAAATTTTTCTATCAGAGGATTATTGTTTTAGGAGATTTTACTGCTTCAGTGATGTTCTTTGTCCTGGTCCTTCTGTTTTTGTCTTCCCTCCAATTTGTATTGCTTCAACATTACATATGTATGTGTATGTCACACATAAACTAAAATGATATCATGAAAAATAGATTATATGGTTAATTCCAAATCATATTTCAGAAATTCACATTTTTCCTTTTAATTTTATATTAGTCTGAAATATGCATACATTACTCTCCACCCATATACACAAAATTACAAAGTCCTGAAAAATAAGTGGTAGGTTAATTCTAGAGCCCATTAAGGGTTACACATTATAAGAGCCACAGTTGCTTCAGATAAGAAGAAATATAACATTAAGCTGCTCAGTTTTGCCTTACAACTAGGTACTTGTTGCTGCATCCACAAAAGTGAGGGTACCATTGCATCTTTTTGTTTTTTCTGAGATCCTGTCTTCACTTAAAATAATATTTTCTAGTTCCACCCATTTTACCTGAAAAGTTCAGTGCTGTCACTCTCTACCACTGCACAGAGACTCCCATTGTGTAGATGACCTAGCATCTTCTCTATCACTCATCAAGTTGAGGGGCACTTGTGGTTGTTTCCAGTCTTTTTTTTTTTTTTGCTATTGAGAGAGAGCTGCAATAAATAAGGCTATGCATGTATCTCTGTGAAGGATGAGTCTTGGTGTATATACACAGGAGTGGTTGACTGTGTCAGGTGTAGTCTCGATTTTGTGAGTGTTTAATGGGTTTTTTTTTTTTCCACACTGCTTTCTATGCTGTACAAGTTTACATTCCCACAACCAATGGATGCAGTGTCCACTTTCCCCACAACCTCTCCAGCATTTGGGTATCTTTTGTTTTCTGAAATNATCCTAGCCAGTCTTATTAGAGTGAGAAAATAAAGTGGTTTTAATTTGCATTTCCTTAATTATTAGTGATGTTGAACACTTTTTAAGATGTTTCTCAGCCATCTTTACTTCCTCATTTGTGAAGTTTCTGTTCAGTTCTTTACTCCATCTTTTGAGTGAGTCATTTGTTTTCTTAGATCTTTGTTTTTTGAGCAATTTATATATTCTGGATGTTAATGCTCTGTCAGATGAGAGTTTCCTCCCACTCTGTGAGTTTTCTCTTCACTTCTTTGATTGTTTCTTTGGTGTGCAGAAGCTTTTGAGTTTAATGAGATCCCACTTGTCAATGGTTGACCTTATTTCCTGTGCAGCTGCTGTCTGATATAGAAAGTCTTTTCCTACATCTATATCTTGTAGGTTGATGCCAACATTTTCTTCTATTGTCTTCAGAGTTTTGGGTTTCATGTTCTGGTCTTTGATCCTTTTGGAGTTAACTTTTATACAGGGTGAGAGGTAGGGGTTTAATTTTATTCTTCTACAAGTGGTGATCCAGTTATGCCAACACCATTTGCTGAAGATGCTGTCTTTCCTCCATTGTGTCTTCTTGGCCTCTTTTTTGAATATGAGGTGGCTGAAATTGGATATGCTCAAGTTTAGATTTTCAGTTTTGTTCCATTGGTCAACAGGTCTGTTTTTGTGCCAGTACCAGGCTGTTTTTATGACTATAGCCCTGTAGTATCGTTTGAAGTCTGGTATAGAGATACCCCCTTGTATTGCTCTTTTCCCTCAGGGTTGCTTTGGCTATTTAAATCTTTTGTTTTTCCATAGGAAATTAAGGATTTTTTTCCAAGCCTGTGAAAAAAAACTCTTGGGGATTTTAATTGGGATTGCACTAAATCTGAATATTAATTTGAGTAGAATGGATTTTTTTTACTATATTAATTTTTCCAATCCATGAACACGGGAAGTCTTTCCATCTTCTGATGTCTTCAGTCTCCTTCAGGGGTTTACATTTTTTGTTGTACAGATCTTTGGTGTCTTTGGTTAGGTTTGTTCCTAGGTATTTCATTGTTTTTGAGGCTGCTGTGAGTGGGAAAGTCTCCTTATATTTCTTCTTCTATTGCATTGTTGGTGTAAAGAAAGGCTACTGATTTTATAGGTTAATTTTGTATCCTGCCAGTTTACTGAAACTCTCAATCATTTCTAGGAGTTTTCTAGTAGAGTTTTTAGCATCCCTTAGGTAATGTATCATATCGTCTGCAAAAATGTATAGCTTAACTTCATCATTTCCAATTAGTATTCCTTTAATTTCCCTGTCTTCCCTTATTGCCCTAGCAAGTGTTTCAAGCACCATATTGAAGAGGGGTGGTGATGGAGGTCAGCTTTGCCAAGTCCCTGCCTTTAAGGGGAATGCTTCTAACTTTTCACCATTTAGGGTGATGTTGGCTGTGGGTTTGTTGTATATGGCTTTGATTAGGTTTAGGAATGATCCCTTCAGTCCAATTCCCTCTAGGAGTTTAAGCATGAAAGGATGCTGGATTTTTTTTTTTTTTGTCTTTTTGAGACAGGGTCTTCCTGTATCTCTGGCTGTCCTGGAACTCACTCTGTAGACCAGGCTGGCCTCAGACTCACAGAGATCCGCATGCCTCTGCCTCCCAAGTGCTAGGATTAAAGGCGTGAGCCACCACGCCCGGCATTTATTTATTTCTGTATGTGTATCAATGTACTGTCTGCATGCAAGTTTGTGCACCCGTGTCGTGCAATGCTGCAGAGGTCAGAAGAGGGCGTCGGATTCCCCTGGGACTGGAGTTCTCCTGGAATTGGAGTTTCAGACGGTTCTCGGCCGCCATGTGGGTGCTGAGGATCGAACCCGGGTCCTCTGTAAGAGCAGTCGGCGCTCTGAACCGCTAGGCCATCTCTCCAGCCCAAGGATGCTTTTAAACAATGTAGTACTGTGGATGAAACCGCCAAGACTTCTTTTACCTTAAGCAAGCACTCTGTCACCTGAGCTACATCCCCAGCCTTTTGTCAGAGATCTTTCTATTGAACTATGAGCATATACAGTATCTTCTCTGCTCCCCCCTTATATAAATAGTATGTGTATTATATGTACTCACTGTTGTGTGCCTTTGCCTTTTATTTTGTAGTATAACTTGAAGAATATTACATGTCAGGACATATATCTGTGCCTTCTCATTTTTTAGAACAAGTATGTTGAATTTATGACCGATGATTAATTACTGCTTTTTTGTTTTGTTTGTTGAGTTTTGCTTTATTTTTTTGGTCTTTTTGAGACTGGGCTTCCCTGCAGCCCCAGCTGGCCTGGAACTCATAGAGATCCACCTGCCTTTGCCTCCCAAGTGCTGGGATTAAAGGCGTGCACTAACATACATGGGATTAATTATTGATTTTTTTAAAAATTTTTTTTTTATTAATTTTATTTATTTTTGTATGTGTATGAATGTACTGTCTGCATGCAAGTTTGTGCACCCGTGTCGTGCAATGCCGCGGAGGTCAGAAGAGNTTCCTTTGTTCCTAGGAAACACTTCATGGACATCTGGATGGCCAACCACACTGGACAGTCAGATTTCATCCTCGTGGGATTCTTCGCTCAATCCCAGCACCCCACTCTCCAGTTGTGGTCATTCTTTTTGGTTTTCCTGAGGCCCTGTCCTGGGAAATGCCCTCCTGATCCTCCTGATACACTCCAGACGCCCACCTCCACACCCCATGTACTTTTTCATCATCCAGTTGTTCTCATGGACATGATGTACATTTCTGTCACGGTGCCCAAGATGCTCCTGGACCAGGTCCTGGGCAGCAGAAAGATCTCAGCTTGTTGGATGTGGGTTCCAGATATTCCTCTATGCAACACTGGTTGGTTCAGAATTTTCTCTCTGGGTGCCATGCCTATGACCGCTACATAGCCATCTGCCGTCGCACTCTGTACCCCCATCCCATGAACCAACAGGGTGTGCCTCCTTCCTGGCATGTGGCTCTGCTGGCTCTTGGGATCAGTGGGTGGCTTCATGCTCACACCTGTCACCATGACCTTCCCCTTCTGTGGATCCAGGGACATCAGCACTTCTTCTGTGAGGTCCCCGCTGTAACGAAGCTCTCCTGCTCTGACACCTCGCTCTACGAGACCCTCATGTACTTGTGCTGTGTGCTCATGCTTATCTCCCTGTCATCGGTCATTCAATTCCTATTCTCCATCCTCCTCACTGTCCACAAGATGAACTCTGCAGAGGGCAGGAAGAAGGACCTGGCCACCTGCTCCTCCCACATGACTGTGGTCACCCTCTTCTATGGTGCTGCTGTCTACACCTACATGCTCCCCGCCTCCTTCCACACCCCGGAGAAGGACGTGGTGGTGTCTGTACTTTACACAATACTCACACCTTTCTTAAATCAACTTATCTACAGCTTCAGAAATAAGAATGTCACCAATGCTCTGAAGAGAATGTTGGGGGTGAGAAATCTCTGTCAGGGAACAGTGAAGTAAAGAATTAATTGGCGTGGTTTCTTTTCCTTGTCTCTGCACTTCTGACATTCAAGGCTTATGCAATGCTGTCCTCGGCCCACTCCATGGTGTCCCTCCTTGTCATTTATTTCACTGGGATGAAAGTCTGGTATTTCACACAATGCTTTTTAATTACTTTGCATCTTGCTGCATTGTATCTATGGTTCCTATTCTAAAATTGATACCAATAACTCCTCTCTGTATCAGACAGTATCTGTTCATGGAAGTATGTAACACTATCTTAGAGACGAATGTTCATAGAATGTTCAAGTCATAATGGAGAGAACACTGACGGTGAGAAATGGCAAATAGCTTCCAAACAGGAAGGAGTCCAGGTTGGGGTGGCTGAGAATTTTTGTTCTGTTTCGTTTTTTGAAGGATTTTGTAGATTTGAGCATTATACGACTAATAAACAGAGACTATCTCCAATGAATTCTTTATTTTCTTTCTTGTTGTTTCTACTTGATGGTTGGTGACAGGGTGACACAGCACCTTAGACATCATGGTCATATCTTCAGGAATCAGGGAATTCAGTGTTCCGCCACCTTTCCCTTCAGACTGTCTCATTTCTGTAGCATCCAACTCTGAGGACATAGTCCTTGCCCTGAATCATTAGCATCTCATGAGAATCCCGAGGTAGACTGAGTATTCCAGATTTCATGTGGACTTTAGGAAAATAATATCCCTGAGTAGAGGTGGTTTAGGGGAGTTTCTTCCATGATGTGAAAGTGAGCTGGGATTTTCAAATATGTAGCTTATTACACAGTCAGGCAGAGGAAGGGTGTCAGATGTTTGAAGGTGTTTGCCTTTCGGAGTGATTAATTCAAGCTAAATAAATTGCCATCACACAGACTGTTTTGTATGTGCTAAAACATGCCTACTCAGTGATTCTGAAATGTGTAAACACTACTGTTTATGGAAGCACTGTTTTGTGAAGAACATCTTTTCTATATACCTGTTGTCGAACTTTGATTAACTGCTACTCTCAAGCTATTTCTGTTACTATGGTAACTCCTATTCTGTTTTCTAGTTCTAAATTTTGAAATTTTACAGATTCCAGATCTAAGTGGGTTGTCTCAGCTTGTTTTCTCTGGACAGACCTTCCTCTAGGTCTCATGCTGTTGCTAATGACAGGATTTCTTTCTGCGATATCAGTCAGTAAATGGTTTTCTGCGTGTACTTAATCTACACTTATTTATCATTCACATACTGTGTTCATATCCTACCTATGTCCATTAAATGTTCAATGAACACAGAAGTCCAAGTAGGGCTCCAACATACTAATGTCAAATTCTTTTTATGTCTGTCTGGAGATAGGATTCCTGGATCCTGGGGTAGGTGTATTTTCTGCTAGATTTCAGAGGGAATTGCTGCTTTCTGTGATTATATTAGTTCACATTGCCATGAACAGTAAACAACCACTGTGGGAGGTGCTGCGGACCAGTAGAGCTGCTGGAAAGAGATGTTAGGACCAGAGGAGCTGCCAGAAAATCCTACGGAGTGCCTAAGCCATCGGCAGTGCTGGGGAGGGCTTTCCCATGATGCAGATGAGTATCACCCCACCCATCAATAGCCCCTTACCTGTAATCCTCTAAGCTACTCCAACAAACTCATCGATTCACTGAGTTAGCCTTGGCCAATTGATGCTTTGGTTTATTTGAGTTCTCTGTCTGGGGTGAGCTGACCTGTATCCTTCATGTCTCATACAACAACCAGCCACTCACACTCACTGTGCTGTTGGTTTTCATCCCCTGACAGATGTGGAGTACCTTTCCTACAGCTCCTGTAACCTGCAGGCATTCTTTTGATTGACATCAAATTACCTTGTTTTAGTAAAATTATTATTAACTTTGGCAACTGACTTGATTTCCTTAAATCCTGTTGGATTGTTGCCTTGTAAGAGGAACAACTGGCAGGAAGTTCCCCTCTTCTTTGCACTGTCTTACTTTGCTGATGGCGTCTAGTGCCTCACAGAAGCTTTATCATTTGGTACCATCCCATTTGTCTGGTTTTACTGTTTTGTCTGGCTTTTGAGGGAACATCCAAAAATTACACAGTAAATTGCAGAGATTTTCCCTAGGTTTCCAACCAGCTGTCCCACAGATTCAGGTACATGTCAGTCCTTGTTCTCTTAGAGGTGATAAATACACAGACTCATAAGGTCTTTTTCCATTCTGCCGAGGGTTATCCAGTCTAGGCTGTTATTGGAAACACTGACGGTCCTTTGTCCAATGTGTGTTCTTGGCAACACCGTTGAAAATCTGGTATCTATCAACCTGTGGGTTGATTTCTGGGATTTCCGTTTGTGCATCTCTTCTTAGTTCTCATCATGCTCTCAGCAACTGTGGCTCTGTGCGACACTGTGACCCAGTGGTGCAATGCCTCCTGCTTTGTGCCTTCTGTTCAAGACGGCTTTTGCAATTCCAGTCTTCTGTGGTTAACACACAAACTTAGAATTGTGTGTTTTTGCCCAGTGTGGTGGTGCCACACACCATTAATCCTAGTACTTAGGGATGGCAGAGGACAGACAGGTTTCTGTGAGTTCAAGGGCCAAGCCTGGTCTACAATAGCACGTTCCAGGCCAGCTGAAACTACGAAGAGACCCTGTCTGGAAAAAAATAAAAAAAAAAAAAAAAAAAAAAAAAAAAAAAAAGAATTGTATGTTTCTTATATTTTTGAGAAGGGTCTACCGTAGCCAGCGGGCCCAGAATGCTCTATATACCAGGCTGGCCTTGATTCTACAGAGATCCTCCTGTCTCTGCTCTTGACGCTGGGACAGGGGCAGCACCCCCACCTACGTCTATTTTTTCATTGCCATAAATAAGTCTTTGTCATCTTAATGAGGATTGAGGATTTGTTGAATCTGTAGGTTTCTTCCTCTTAGATCATATTTTATTTTTTAAAATATTTTTTTATTAAATGTTTTTGTGCTTTTCATGCCTTCATTTCTCAGTCCAGTTTAGAACTAATCCCATTTCCATCCCCCCCACCCACCCAAGTTCATGCATTCTGACTATAAGTTTGTTTGTATCTTTTTCTCTGACTCTTTAATAAAAAATTTTTCTTTTCAGGATTATTGTTTTACGGAGAACTTTTACTGCTTCTAGTGAGTTCTTGTCCTGGTCATTCTGTTTTTGTCCTTCCCTCCAATTTGTATTCTTAACATATACATATGTATGGTATGTCACACATAAACTAAAAAGATATCAGCTGAAAATGATTATATGGTAATTCCTAAATCATTCATTTAGAAAATTCACATTTTTCTCGTCTTATTTATATTAGTCTGAAATATGCAATAATTACTTCCACCATATACACCAAAATTACAAAGTCTGAAAATAAGTGGTAGGTTAATTCTAGAGCCCATTAAGGGTTTTATCACATTATAAAAGCCAGTGCTTTCAGATAAGAAGCAAATATAACATTAAGCTGCTCAGTTTCCTTACACATAGGTACTTGTTGCTGCATCCACAAAATGAGGGATTACCATTGCATCTTTTTGTTTTTCCTGAGACTCTGTCCTTCACTTAAAAATAATATTTTCTAGTTCCACCCATTTTACCTGAAAAGTTCAGTGCTGTCATCTCTCTACCACTGCACAGAGACTCCATTGTGTAGATGTACCACATCATTTTCCTCTATCCACTCATCAGTTGAGGGGCACTTTGGTTGTTTCCGTCTTTTTTTTTTCTTTGCTAATTGAGAGAGAGGGCTGCAATAAATAAGGCTATTGCATGTATCTCTGTGAAGGATGAGTCTCATGGTGAGTATAATACCCAGGAGTAGTCTGACCTGTGTCAGGTGTAGTCTCGATTTTGGAGTGTTTAATGGGTTTTTTTTTTCCACACTGCTTTCAAGTCTGTACAAGTTTACATTCCCAAAGCCATGGATGAGTGTCCACTTTCCCCACAACCCTCTCCAGCAATTTGGGTATCTTCTTGTTTTCTTGAATCTAGCCAGTCTTATTAGAGTGGATGATAAGTGGTTTTACATTTGCATTTCTTAATTGTTCAGTGATGTTGAACAACTTTTAAAAGATGTTTCTCAGCCCATCTTTATTCCTCCACTCTGTGAATCTCTGTTAGTTCATTTATCTTTTGCAGTGAGTCATTTGTTTTCTTAAATCTTTGTTTTTTTGAGTAGTTTATATATAATTCTGGGATGTTAATGGCTCTGTCAGATGTAATGGAAGATTTCCTCCCACTCTTGAGTTTTGGTCTTTCATCTCCTTTGATTGTTTCCTTTGGTATACAGAAGCTTTTGAGTATTTAATGAGATCCCACTTGTCAATGGTTGACCTTACTTTCCTAGTGCACTGCTGTTCTGATATGAAATGTCTTTTCCTACATCTGTATCTTGTAGGTCGCTGCCAATATTTTTTCTATTGTCTTCAAGAGTTTTGGGTTTCATGTCTGGTCTTTGATCCTTTTGGATGTTGACTTGGATACAGGTGAAGAGGTAGGGGTTTAATTTTTATTCCTTCTACAAGTGGTGATCCAGTTAGCCAACACCATTTGTGAAAGATGCTGTTTCCTCCCATTGTTTGGTCTTCTTGGGCACTCTTTTTTTGAATAATGAGGTGATGAAATTGGATGAGCTCAAGGTTTAAGATTTTCAGGTTTTGGTTACTTGGGTCAAACAGGTCTGTTTTTGTGCCCGTACAGGCCGTTTTTTCTATTTTTCATAGCCCTGTAGTATCGTTTAAATCTGTATAGAGATCCCCGTGTATTGATCTCTTTCACTCAGGGTTGCTTTGGCTATCGAAATCTTTCTTGTTTTTCCATAGGAAATTAAGGATTTTTTTCGCAAGCTGTGAAAAAAAACTCTTGGGGATTTTTAATTTGGGATTGCACTAATCTGATACTATTTTGGAAGAATGGTACTTTTTTACTTAATTATTTTTCCAATTATGAGCATGGGAGTCTTTCCATCTTCTGATGTCTTCAGTCTCTCAGGGGTTTACATTTTTTGTTGTAAGATCTTTGGTGTCTTTGGTTAGGTTTGTTCCTAGGTATTTCATTGTTTTTTGAAGGCTGCTGTGAGTGGGAAAAGTCTCTTATATTTCTTCTCTAATTGCATTGCTTTGTGTAAAGAAAGGCTATTGATTTTAATAGGTTTAATTTTGTATCCTGCCAATTTACTGAAACCTCTCAATCATTTATAAGGAGTTTTCTAGGTAGAGATTTTTAAGCATCCCTTAGGTAATGTATCAATATCGTCTGCAAAAATGTATAGCTTAATCCTTCATCCAATTTCCAATTTAGTATTCTTTAATTTCCCTGTCTTCCCTTATTGCCCTAACTAAGGTTCTCAGCACCATATTGACGAGGGGTGGTGATGGAGGTCAGCTTTGCAGTCCCTCTCTTAAGGGAATGCTTCTAACTTTTCCACCATTTAGGGTGATGTTGGCTGTGAGGGTTTGCTGTGCATATGGCTTGGAATTTTTAGGAGAAGCGATCCCTTCAGTCCAATTCCTCTAGGAGTTTAAGAATGAAAGGAGCTGGATTTTTTTTTTTTTTGTCTTTTTGAGAACAGTGTCTTTCCTGTATCTCTGGCTTCTGGAACATCACTCTGGTGACCAGGCTGGCCATCAGGACTCCAGAGATCCGCATCCTCTGCCTCCCAAGTGCTAGGATTAAAGTGCGTGAGCCCACTCACGCCCGGCATTTATTTATTTCCTGTATGTGTATAATGTACTGTCTGCAGGCAAGTTTGTGCACCGTGTCGTGCAATGCTGCAGATGGTCAGACGAGGGCGTCGGATTCACCTTGACTGGAGTTCTCTGGAATTGGAGTTTCAGACGGTTTTCAGGCCCGCAGTGGGTGTCTGCGGATCCGAACCCGGGTCCTCTGTACGAGAGGTCGGCGCTCTGAACCCGCTAGGCCATCTCTCAGCCTCAGATGCTGGGTTTTGCAAAAGGCTTTTCTTGTGTCAATTTAGATGATCCTGTATTTTTTTTTTTTTTTTTTTTTTTTTTCCCTTTCGGTCCATTTATATGTTTGATGATAGTTATTGATTTTCATATGTTGAACCATCCCTGCATCTCTGGCATGAATCCAACTTGGTCATGATGGATAATCATTTTGATGTGGGTCTATACATGGTTTTTGAGTACCGTGTTGAGAATTTTTGTATCTATGTTCATTAATGAGATGGGTCTACATTTCGCTTTTTTAGTTGTACCTTTGCCTGGTTGTGGTTGATGCTGGCTTCACTGAAGGAATTTAGGAGATTTCCCTCTGCTTGTATCCTTCTGCACAATTTGTGTAATAATGGTTGTAAGTCCTCCTTAAATGTTTTATAGAATTCTGCTGTGAAACCACGTGGGCCTGAGCTTTTTTTAATTGGGAGGTTTCTGATTACATTTTCAATTTCTTCATATATTATGGGTCTGTTTAAGCTGTCAATCTCATCTTGATTAAGCTTTGGTGATTCCCAGGATTTCAGATATTCATCAATTTCTCTTAGGTTTTCAAATTTAGTAGAGTATATGTTTTTGAAGTACTCCCGTATGATCTTCTGGCTGTTTTCATTGTCTGTTGCAATATTTCCCCTTTCATCATGAATTCTATTGGAGTTGTTTTCTTTCTTTCTTTCGGTTAACTGAACTAGAGGTCTGTCTATCAAGTTTAATCTTTCTTAAAACCAACTTTTTGATTCATTGATTCTTTGTATTGTTTTCTTTGCTTCTATTAATATCTGCTCTGATTTTTGTTATTTCTTCCTATGTGTTGGGTTTAGGGTTCATTTGTTGTTGTCTCTCAATTGTTTTTAGCTGCAGTGTTAGATCATTTATTTGTGCTCTGCCTGTTTTTTTAATGTCAGCACCCAGGGCTATAAACATCTCTTAGGACTTTTTTTATTATATATACAAACACACACACACACACACACACACATATATACATATACATATATTACAAGATTATGCTACTAATCAGATATAGAGCCATGTCACCCACCCTACACTCCCACCCCACCAGAACTCATGCATTCTGCCAAACATACTTTTCCTCTCTTTCTCAGTCTTTCTCAAAATTCTCCATGTGGAAGTTGACTGTTTTGAGCAGAAGTTCACCATTTCAGTCAGTTCTTTGATGCAGTCCTATCTGTGCTGTTGTTGTTGTTGTTGTTTCCAATATACATCACTCCCAACTATTTGGACAAAAACTCAGGGGGCCCTGCTCAAGAAATACTTACAACTAGGTAATTGGCACTATCATCCACAGATGAGGGATACCATTCGTCGTTTGTTTTTCTGGGACTGTGTTACTTCACTTAACATAATATCTTCTAGTTACATCCATTTACCTGCAAAACTCATGATGTCATCTTTCTTTACTGCTGCATAGAACTCCATTGCATAGATGTGCCACATTTTCTCTATCCATTCTTCAGTTGAGAGGCACTTGGGTTGTTTCCAGCTCCTTGCTATTATGAAGAGAGCTGCAATAAATATGGCTATGCATGTATCTCTGCAGTAAGATGAGTCTTGTGGGTACATGCCTAGGAGTGGTATGGCTGGGTCAGGTGGCAAGTTCATTCCAAGTCTTCCAAGGGCTCTCCACACTGCTCTCCATAGTGGCTGTACGAGTTTACATTCTCACCAGCAGTGGATGAGTGTTCCTCTTTCCCCACAACCTCTCCAGTACTTGGTATCATTTGTTTTCTTGATCCTGGCCAGTCTTATTGGAGTAAGATGATATCTTAGAGTGGTTTTGATTTGCATTTCTTTAATGATTAATGATGTTGAACACTTCTTAAGATGTTTCTCAGCCATCTCTAATTCCTCACTGGTGAAGTCTCTGTTCAGCTCTCTGCTCCATCTATTGAGTGGGTCATTTGTTTCTTTCTTCTTTGTTTTATAAGTAGTTTATATATTCTGGAAATCAAGGCTTTGTCAGATGTTTCTGCAGTGAAGGTTTCCTCCCACTCTGTGGGATTTCTCTTCAGTTCCTTGATTGTTTCTTTTGATGTAAAGAAGCTTTTGAGATTAATGAGGTCAAATTTGTCAATTGTCGACCTTAATTCTTGTGCAGCTGCTGTCTGATTTAGGAAGTCTTTTCCTATGCCTATGTCTTGTAGTCTGCTGCCAACTTTTTCTTCTATCACCTTCAGAGTTTGGGGTTTCACGTTGAGGTCTTTAATCCATCTGGAGTTGACTTTTGTACAGGGTGAGAGGTAGGGGTTTAATTTCATTCTTCTACAAGTGGTGATCCAGTTTTGCCAACACCACTTGCTGAAGATGCTGTCTTTTCTCCATTGTGGCTTCTTGGCCCCCTTGTCAAATATAAGATGGCTGAAATTGTATGTGCTCAGATTTGGATCTTCGGTTTTGTTCCATTGGTCAACAGGTCTGTTTTTGTGCCAGTACCAGGCTGTTTTTATGACTATAGCCCTGTAGTATAGTTTGAANGGTGAGAGGTAGGGGTTTAATTTTATTCTTCTACAAGTGGTGATCCAGTTATGCCAACACCATTTGCTGAAGATGCTGTCTTTCCTCCATTGTGTCTTCTTGGCCTCTTTTTTGAATATGAGGTGGCTGAAATTGGATATGCTCAAGTTTGGATTTTCAGTTTTGTTCCATTGGTCAGCACGTCTGTTTTGTACCAGTACCAGGCTGTTTTTATGACTATAGCCCTGTAGTATAGTTTGAAGACTATTATAGAGACTCTCACTGTATTGCTCTTTTTCCTCAGGGTTGCTATGGCTATTTAAGTCTTTTGTTTTTCCATAGGAAATTAAGGATTTTTTTCCCAAGCCTGTGAAGCCTGTGCACCACTCCAAAATATGCATATATGCATGCTACATATATCTTTTAGCATCTTTAGCTTATGATGAAAGTTTCCATTTTTTAAAGCTTTCCTATACTTTTTTCAATTTTTTATTGAGTGTTTATATATTTCATACAGAGGTTCCTAATCAAATTTAATCTCCCCATGCCCAACTCCCCCTCCAATCAGAACTCATGTCTGACATCATCCAATTTCAGTCCTAAACAGTCAAGCTCTTGAACCCAGACATCCTGTGCAAATTCAACCACTGAAGTCTAGTAGGCACATCTAGAGATTTTAAGTAAGGCAAACTCTGTCCCCTAGCAGTAATCACTCTCCAATAGTTCTCAGTCCAGGAGCAGTCCATCACCCATTTCTCTTGCTCCACTCTGTGATCTTGTCTGAGTTGGCACAGTTCCCATACCTGATGCCAACATTGCCACAAGTTCATGTGAAAGCTTCCAGTAGTTTAGTCTCTATGACTCTGGCTCTTACAATCTTTCCACCACTTCTTCAGCAATGAACCCTGGACCATGGGTGGGTGAGGTTTAATGTAGGAGTCCTATCCAGGGACATGTCCCCTGGAAGCTCCCATTTTTTGAGGCTCAGCCAGTTGTGGCCTTGTGTTTGCATTGCATTCTACTGTGTCAGGAAGCTTCACTGTGAGGATCACGGGATGAGGATGGAGGTATGAGGATCAGGAGATGAGGATCGTGGGATGAG
This sequence comes from Rhizomys pruinosus, assembly GCA_009823505.1. NCBI lineage: Eukaryota > Metazoa > Chordata > Mammalia > Rodentia > Spalacidae > Rhizomys > Rhizomys pruinosus. The sequence goes on along the minus strand of VZQC01014244.1, from coordinate 966,054 downwards.
GATCGCAGGATGAGGATCAGGGATGAGGATAAGGGATGAGGACGGTGGGAAGGGCTCATGTTCTCTCCGCCCCTCATCCTGCTGTGTTCCATGAGTCTTAGGTGGAGAGGCTCAGCTGTAGATGTGTCTCCTAGGATTGGGCATCTTTCAGATTTATATTCTCCATGTCTGACCAGCTGTGGGAGTCTACAGTAGCCTCCATCAGTTGAAAAGAGAAGCCTCTTTCATGAGTGGTGTACAGTATGCTTGTCTGTAAATATAAGATTCCATATTTAGCATGTGGTAAGAAACTTCATTTGTTTAGAGATACGACACCAGTAGGGTTTTCTGTAGGATCTTCGTCCTCTCCAGCCCATACTGTTTCTTTACTGTAATGAATTGAGAACTGGTGTTTCTTCTAATAACTTATGAACAACATAACATATTTTGCATTTAGCATTTATTTCTATTTCTTTTTAGATTCCTTTTCACTCTGTATCATAGTGGAGCCTTGAACTCACTTGGGCCAGCGGAGCGGGGAGCTGGGGGGGTGTCATGCCTAAGCTAGGGTTGCAGGAGTCCAGCACTGCACCCAGTCTTTTTTCTACATTTTACTTGTTGGGTTTTTGTTTTGTTTTTATTTTTTTTAAAAAGAGAGCCTCATTATCTAGCCTTGGCTGGCCTAGGACTCAATAAGTAGACCACGCTGGCCTCAAACTCACAGAGATCTGCCTGTCTCTGCCTCTTGAGTGCTAATTAAAGGTGCATACAACCAGGCCTGACCTCTACTGTATTTTTTAATCCAAAATGTGTTTATCGAGGTGGCTTCTCTCACTCCTCTTGATTCAGGGTACTTTTAGTGCTGCTTCCTCCTGAAGGAGCATCCTTCTGTGAGCCTTGCTTTTCCACCTGTGGGCTGACAGAAGACAGTGGAGCAGCCAGCACACAAGACTGCCAAATGTGCATGGCTAAAGATCGTGGTGATTTTATAACATCCTGGGCATTTCATGTCCATGAAATAGGAATTGGGGCTCTGCACCAGGCACTGCTTCTTGTGTTTCCTCTTCTCTTCTGGAGAGGGATAAAGGAGGTTCTTTGCAAGAGGCGTGTTCCCACAAGGAGGTCGTCACCCCCAGAATTTTTAAGTGTACATTTAATGAAGCGTTCATTTTCCAGAGTCATATATATTACAGAAGGATAGTGAAAGATTTGATTTCAAGTTTGAATGTTTTGTAAGAATTATAATAATGTAAAAAGTGTTTTGTCATATGCAGCTTAAACTCTAACTTGGCTACTGGGGGAAATGTTTCCTAGAGAACCCAGGAGGTACCAGCTCAGCCTCTGCTCCTGGATTAGGGACTCGTGTTCTCTGTACACTATGGCATGTCAGACATCCACAGAGCCTGAGCTTGTCCTCTGGCAACACGCTGTTTACTGTGTATATGTAAGTGTACCCATGTCATGCAATGCCCATGGAGGTCAGAAGAGGGTATCAGATTTCCCCCATTCCCCAGCTGGTTGTTAGCTGATCTGCGGGTGCTAGAAATTGATCCTGAGTCCTCTGCAAGAGCAGCCAGTGCTCTTAACCGCTGAGCCAACTCTCCAGCACCCCTCAATGGATTTTCTAAATGAAACAAATGTATCTAGAGATTCAAGGCTAACATCGTGGGACATGTGTCTTTCTGGTCTGGGTGATGTCACTCAGAATGGCGGTGTCTAGCTCCATCCATCAACCTGAGAACTTCATGGTTTTGTTTTTCTTAGCAGCTGAGTAATATTCATGATGTAAACACATCCCATTTCCATTGCCCATTAGGCAGTTGGAGGACATCGCTCTATTTTCATTTCCTGGGTGTCACAGAACAGGGATCTGTGGTGGGATATAGACTCTGGGTATATGCCGAGTGGCAGGGCTGGATCACGTGAAACCTGCACGCTGATCTCCATAATGGACACAGCAGTTCGTTCTCCTTCAAACAGTGAGTGCTTTCTCCCTTTTCCCTAGATCCACATCAGCGTTTGTTGTTTGGTTTTTCGTCTTATCCATTCTGATTGGGGTAAAATGAAATCCCAAAGGATTTTTAATTTGCCTTTCCCTGATGGCTAAGGATGTTGAAATTTTTAAACTGTTTTTCAGCAGTTTGTACTTCATCTTCTTTAAGTGCACAGTTTTGATGTTTTGACATATAATGACAAACCATTAAATCAATAAGACAATAAGACAATGGTCATGTCCATTATATTCATAAACTTCCTGTTCTCCATTTTTACTTCCTTGCTCAAACTCACAGCTAACCTTAAGAAACAATTGCTGATTAGCTTTCTGACATATATTACCCTGAAATGTTACATAAGAAAGATGGTGTTGAACACAGAACCACAGAAATGTGGAGAGAATAAGAGGCACAAACACACACACACACATGCACACACATGCACACACATACAGACACATACATGCATGCACACATATACACACACACATACACACACACATACACACACACATACACATACACACATACACACATGCACACACACATACACATACACAAACACACATACACAGATTCATACACACATACACACACACACACATACACACACACACACACACATATTATGCCCCATGAATGTGTATGGAACTGACTTATGTTCCACAGAACAGACTTTTTAGTATAATTTTTATGTTTTGAGAATTTCAGGCATGAACATAGTATTTGCATGACATCATTGTATTTGCATGATGTCACCCTCCAAGCACATCCTGCAGGTCCTCCCGTGTCCCAAACTCTCAAGTTATTGTCTTCTTTTATTATTATTCTTACATATGTACAAACACTTTTATAAACATGCATATACATATATACACATATAATGCACTGAGTCCACTTAGTAGTGCTCCTGGGGACGTGGGTTCAAAGCTGTCCACTGGGATGAGATAACCTCTCAGGGAGTTAGACCCTGAAGAAGACTATTCTCCCTCCTCCAGCACTCATTGACCATCTCCAGCCCTGGGTCTTGAAGTGGGACCTCAGCAAGTTTGCACTGTCCACATCAGCGTGTCACTGTTTTGTCATCTACAGGTCTTGTTGGGCTACTGTGCAGTGGAGATTTCATGGTGAGGCTGCGCTGTCATGTCTAGAATGCTTATCCACCAGCAGGTGTCTTCTTCCTCAGGCTCTTACAGTCCCCCAGATCTCCATCTGCTGTATTCTCTGAGCCTGAGGTGTAGAGGTTACGCTGTAGATGTATCACTTAGGGCCGAGCACTTCTCAGCCCTTTATTCTCTATATTTTGACCAGTTGTGGAACTTTGTAAAATCACCATCTGTCCCCAAAAGAAGCTTCTTTGATGAGTGATGAAGCACTTGTCTGTGAATTTGAGGATACATATTTACAACATAGTAAATCATGTTGGTCTAGGAAAGTGACAGTGGTAGGTTCTTCTCTAGGGTCTGTGACGTCTCCAACCACATATGCTTGGCTATGCTTAAGGTACCATGCATGGATTCCCTCCTATTGAGCAGGCCTGAAGTCCTATTAGATGGCTATTGATTCCCCTCAAGATAAGAGTACCACTATTGGCGACTGGAGAGGTAGCCTAGCGGTTAAGAGCACCGACTGCTCTTGCAGAGGACCTGGGATCGATTCCCAGCACCCACATGGGCGGCTAAGAACCATCTGTAACTCCAATTCCAGGATAGCTCCAGTTCCAGGGGAATCCGAGACCCTTTTCTGACTTCCGCGCCATTGCATGACACGGGTGTACAAACCTACATGCAGACAGTACATTCATACACATACAAAAATAAATAAAAATTTAAAAAAGAGTACCACTATTGAAGCTGGGCATGGTGTCCCACACCTGTAATCCCAGCTGTCAGAGGCAGGCAGATCTCTGTGAGTTCCAGAACAGCAGGGACTACAAGGAGACTGTGTCTCAAAAAGACCCTCCCCCCAAAAAAAGTACCACTTGCCCCTAGAGATAATTTGCTGGGCCAGCCACAGCTGGCTGGGACCAGTAACTCCTTTCTCCCTCAGTGGCTTGTGCAGAGCCTTCTGATGTGAGCGCTAGCTCTTGGGGAGGAGGCTTCTGGGTCAGTTCCAGGTCAATTGCTGTAAGTCAGGTGTCCAAATTATCTCAAGTGTTCAGCAATACGTCTTGAATCCAAGGTCTTGAAGCCAACTAAGGGCTTTGGCCTATAATATTTTGATAGACCAAAAATTTTTGACAATGGTGAGATTCTAGAGTATTGGTAATATTGATTTAATTTTCACATTAAGAAAACTGAGAGATTAAAATGGGCAGGAGTTTTAAGCCTGAGCTATTCGCAGAGGCGTCTGTCTGTTTCCCCAGCTCTCGTCCTTGCATTCCTCCCTGAGGGACATTATTAGCAAACTCCTGTCATCATCTCCTACATGGGCAGAGTCGAGCCAGGGTGACATCACTTTCTTCTGTTCCTTGTGCACTTAACCAGCCACTGCCCCTTGTCCCATATGGCCAAGGCTGGAGTCAGCATCGGAAGGTGAGTCCGACCTGACAGGAGACAGCACACAGAGGTCACTTCTAAGCAATCTTCACATTATTTGTTTTATTTTCTATCACTGCATCTTTACTGGGAGAAAAATAATGGTTTCTTCTCAAAACACACACATAACACATTTGTGCTCATATGAACACATTCATAGGCACACACACATAACACATTTGTATTTATATGAACACATTCATAGGCACACACATAACACATTTGCGCTCATATGAATACATCCATAGGCATACACACACATAATACATTTGTATTTATATGAACACATTCATAGGCACACACATAACACATTTGTATTTATATGAACACATTCATAGGCACACACATAACACATTTGCACTCATATGAACAAGTAAACTCCTTTAGAGTTTACTTGCTGTAATGCATTCAAAACATGGGTTTCTTCTAATAAGTTATGGACAGAAAATATGTGTTCCATTTTAAAATTATTTATTTTGGGTGTTTTTCAGAGAAAATCTCTCTCTCTCTCTCTCTCTCTCTCTCTCTCTCTCTCTCCCTCCCTCTCCTCTCACCAACCCCAGTGTTCTGTGATGACCCTAATCCATGCTTGTGCTGTCCACAGATACACTCGGAGTCAGCAGGTGAACTTACAGGGTTCCTTTTGGGTATGTTTAAAGAAATAAGCCTCCTCCACCAACGATTTTTTGAAAAAGGAAAACTATCAGCCTAGATCCATTTTTGACTGTTGATCTTTGTTTCGCAGACCTATTTAAATCTTCTACTTCAAGTCACATTTCTATATTTTCACATATAAACTGACAGTACCCTCTAAATACAATTAGCTGTAGGGTATCCTTGAATTCCTTTCAGAGTGTACAACAAAGGCAGGCTGTTCATGGATATGAAGGAATGGGAACCACAGCCACGGATATCTCAGGCTTGTTCGGTTTCTTCTACTCCTCAGATTCCATGAAAAAGTGATGGACAGTCAAGATAGCAGATGACGTTACCAACCCAGCCACAGCCTGGCCTGCCTCTCAGAGGACGATGATCCCTAATGCTGTTCCTCTGTCTGAGATTTAGAGCAAAGGATCTGTGGGGAGATGAAGTTGGAGAAACAGAGTCCTGAAAAAGGTGAGATTTTTCCACTGAGTGTCTTTAGTGAGGGTTAGAAGAGCAAATGTGTGTGTGCTTATGAATGTGTTCATAAGAGTGCAAATGTGTTATGTGTGTGCCTGTGAATGTGTTCATAGGAGCACAAATGTGTTATGCGTATGCCTATGAATGTGTTCATAGGAGTGCAAATGTGGTATGTGTGTGCCTGTGAATGTGTTCATAGGAGTGCAAATGTGTTATGTGTGTGCCTGTGAATGTGTTCATAGGAGCACAAATGATGTGTTATCTGTGTGCCTATGAATGTGTTCATATGAGCAGAAATGTGTTATGTGTGTGCCTGTGAATGTGTTCATAGGAGTGCAAATGTTTTATGTGTGTGCCTATGAATATGTTCATAGGAGCACAAATGCATTATGTGTGTGCCTATGAATGTGTTTATAGGAGTGCAAATGTGTTATGTGTGTGACTGTGAATGTGTTTATATGAGTACAAATGTGTTATGTGTGTTCCTATGAATGTCTTCATAGCAGTGCAAATGTGTTATGTGTGCCTGTGAATGTGTTCATATGAGTGCAAATGTGTTATGTGTGTGCCTATGAATGTGTTCATATGAGCATAAATGTGTTATGTGTGTGTGCCTATGAATGTGTTCATATGAGTGCAAATGTGTTATGTGTGTGGCTATGAACGTGTTTATATGAGTGTATATGTAAATTGTGTGCATTTATATATGCAAACATCAAATACAATTTTAAAGGTGGATTGTACAGATTATTTGTTTGATGATTTTCCCATATTATGTTGAAAATTATATTCTTAAATACTGAAACGGGAGAACTACAGAACACACATCATTACATCACAGTGTCTACAGCCGTTGCTATGAAGGTGCTGAAGAACGGGACATTAGCTCTTTAATGATGGCATTTGTTTATATTTGGATGTGAGAGTACTTGAAGAAATTCCATTGCTTTACTTCATTTAATCTTGGCCAACTCTGAATTTCAATACATTGCCTTCCTTTTAGACAGAGTGGACAGGGGACTGTTGGATGTGGGGTAGCTGGTCCCATGGCTGAATCTTGCCACCATCTGGGCTTCTGTCCCCACACCCTCAGGTCTCTACGCATTGTCCCTGATCCTGTGCCTGTGGCCCTAGAACCAGGCTTGCCTCGAAGCTGGCAAGATCCTACAGTGGAGGGGATCATAGCTTAGAAATTAATTCTTCCAAAATTGTGTTTCAATAGTAGGCATTTATTACACAGAACATACCTCTGACAAATCTCCTTGATCCTTATATCAGAGAGAAAGACTTATTCAGATTTCAAACTCAAGACATTGCTTTCTTTTTTTTCTATTCTCTACTTCACTATTTCTCTAAGCTCAGGGAAATAATTGTACAAATTTCTAAACACTCTCTGTCATCTGTTAATCTCTTGGCCTTGAACAGTACCACATTCACTCTGAGTTCTTATACTGTGACAACAGATATGAATTCTTAGTTTTTAAAATATGTTGTAGAATTACTTATAATATGTAATCCTGCATGTGAATTTCCAGGGACCTTTGTCAGCAGAGTCAGGTTGGCACAACATGACTAAACAATCCCTCAGAGGATCACATGACACTAACCACAAAACATTCTTGTTGCCTAGGAGACCCCTCATGAACATCACCACCTGTATGAATAACCGCACTACACAGTCAGATTTCATCCTCGTGGGATTCTTCGCTCAATCCCAACACCCCACTCTGCTCGGTGTGGTCATCTTTGTGGTTTTCCTGATGGCCCTGTCTGGGAATGCCCTCCTGATCCTCCTGATACACTCCGACGCCCACCTCCACACCCCCATGTACTTTTTCATCAGCCAGTTGTCTCTCATGGACATGATGTACATTTCTGTCACTCTGCCCAAGATGCTCCTGGACCAGGTCCTGGGCAGCACTAAGATCTCAGCTGTTGGATGTGGGTTCCAGATATTCCTCTATGCAACACTGGCTGGTTCAGAATTTTTCCTTCTGGCTGCCATGGCCTATGACCGCTACGTGGCCATCTGCCGTCCACTCCGTTACCCCGTCCTCATGAACCACAGGGTGTGTCTCCTCCTCACATCTGTCTGCTGGCTCTTGGGATCAGTGGATGGCTTCATGCTCACCCCCGTCACCATGACCTTCCCCTTCTGTGGATCCAGGGACATCCAGCAATTCTTCTTTGAGGTCCCCGCTGTAACAAAGCTCTCCTGCTCTGACACCTCGCTCTACGAGACCCTCATGTACCTGTGCTGTGTGCTCATGCTTATCATCCCTGTCATGGTCATCTCAATCTCCTATTCCTCCATCCTCCTCACTGTCCACAGGATGAACTCTGCAGAGGGCAGGAAGAAGGCCCTGGCCACCTGCTCCTCCCACATGACTGTGGTCACCCTCTTCTATGGTGCTGCTGTCTACACCTACATGCTCCCTGCCTCCTTCCACACCCCTGAGAAGGACATGGTGGTGTCTGTATTTTACACAATACTCACACCTTTCTTAAATCCACTTANGTGTGCCTGTGAATGTGTTCATAGGAGCACAAATGTGTTATGCGTGTGCCTATGAATGTGTTCATAGGAGTGCAAATGTGGTATGTGTGTGCCTGTGAATGTGTTCATAGGAGTGCAAATGTGTTATGTGTGTGCCTGTGAATGTGTTCATAGGAGCACAAATGATGTGTTATCTGTGTGCCTATGAATGTGTTCATATGAGCAGAAATGTGTTATGTGTGTGCCTGTGAATGTGTTCATAGGAGTGCAAATGTTTTATGTGTGTGCCTATGAATATGTTCATAGGAGCACAAATGCATTATGTGTGTGCCTATGAATGTGTTTATAGGAGTGCAAATGTGTTATGTGTGTGACTGTGAATGTGTTTATATGAGTACAAATGTGTTATGTGTGTTCCTATGAATGTCTTCATAGCAGTGCAAATGTGTTATGTGTGCCTGTGAATGTGTTCATATGAGTGCAAATGTGTTATGTGTGTGCCTATGAATGTGTTCATATGAGCATAAATGTGTTATGTGTGTGTGCCTATGAATGTGTTCATATGAGTGCAAATGTGTTATGTGTGTGGCTATGAACGTGTTTATATGAGTGTATATGTAAATTGTGTGCATTTATATATGCAAACATCAAATACAATTTTAAAGGTGGATTGTACAGATTATTTGTTTGATGATTTTCCCATATTATGTTGAAAATTATATTCTTAAATACTGAAACGGGAGAACTACAGAACACACATCATTACATCACAGTGTCTACAGCCGTTGCTATGAAGGTGCTGAAGAACGGGACATTAGCTCTTTAATGATGGCATTTGTTTATATTTGGATGTGAGAGTACTTGAAGAAATTCCATTGCTTTACTTCATTTAATCTTGGCCAACTCTGAATTTCAATACATTGCCTTCCTTTTAGACAGAGTGGACAGGGGACTGTTGGATGTGGGGTAGCTGGTCCCATGGCTGAATCTTGCCACCATCTGGGCTTCTGTCCCCACACCCTCAGGTCTCTACGCATTGTCCCTGATCCTGTGCCTGTGGCCCTAGAACCAGGCTTGCCTCGAAGCTGGCAAGATCCTACAGTGGAGGGGATCATAGCTTAGAAATTAATTCTTCCAAAATTGTGTTTCAATAGTAGGCATTTATTACACAGAACATACATCTGACAAATCTCCTTGATCCTTACGTCAGAGAGAAAGACTTATTCAGATTTCAAACTGAAGACATTGCTTTCTTTTTTTTCTATTCTCTACTTCACTATTTCTCTAAGCTCAGGGAAATAATTGTACAAATTTCTAAACACTCTCTGTCATCTGTTAACCTCTTGGCCTTGAACAGTACCACATTTACTCTGAGTTCTTATACTGTGAAAACAGATATGAATTCTTCGTTTTTAAAATATGTTGTAGAATTACTTATAATATGTAATCCTGCATGTGAATTTCCAGGGACCTTTGTCAGCAGAGTCAGGTTGGCACAACATGACTAAACAATCCCTCAGAGGATCACATGACACTAACCACAAAACATTCTTGTTGCCTAGGAGACCCCTCATGAACATCACCACCTGTATGAATAACCGCACTACACAGTCAGATTTCATCCTCGTGGGATTCTTCGCTCAATCCCAACACCCCACTCTGCTCGGTGTGGTCATCTTTGTGGTTTTCCTGATGGCCCTGTCTGGGAATGCCCTCCTGATCCTCCTGATACACTCCGACGCCCACCTCCACACCCCCATGTACTTTTTCATCAGCCAGTTGTGTCTCATGGACATGATGTACATTTCTGTCACTCTGCCCAAGATGCTCCTGGACCAGGTCCTGGGCAGCACTAAGATCTCAGCTGTTGGATGTGGGTTCCAGATATTCCTCTATGCAACACTGGCTGGTTCAGAATTTTTCCTTCTGGCTGCCATGGCCTATGACCGCTACGTGGCCATCTGCCGTCCACTCCGTTACCCCGTCCTCATGAACCACAGGGTGTGTCTCCTCCTCACATCTGTCTGCTGGCTCTTGGGATCAGTGGATGGCTTCATGCTCACCCCCGTCACCATGACCTTCCCCTTCTGTGGATCCAGGGACATCCAGCAATTCTTCTTTGAGGTCCCCGCTGTAACAAAGCTCTCCTGCTCTGACACCTCGCTCTACGAGACCCTCATGTACCTGTGCTGTGTGCTCATGCTTGTCATCCCTGTCACGGTCATCTCAATCTCCTATTCCTCCATCCTCCTCACTGTCCACAGGATGAACTCTGCAGAGGGCAGGAAGAAGGCCCTGGCCACCTGCTCCTCCCACATGACTGTGGTCACCCTCTTCTATGGTGCTGCTGTCTACACCTACATGCTCCCTGCCTCCTTCCACACCCCTGAGAAGGACATGGTGGTGTCTGTATTTTACACAATACTCACACCTTTCTTAAATCCACTTATCTACAGCTTCAGAAATAAGAATGTCACCAATGCTCTGAAGAGAATGTTGGGGGTGAGGAATCTCTTTCAGGGAACAGTGAAGTAAAGAATTAATTGGCGTGGTTTCTTTTCCTTGTCTCTGCACTTCTGATGTTCAAGGCTTATGCAATGCTGTCCTCGGCCCACTCCATGTGTCCCTCGTTGTCATTTGTTTCACTGGGATGAAAAGTCTGACTTTTTCACACAAATGCTTTTATAATTACTTTGCATCTTGGCTGCATTGTATCTATGGTTCCTATTCTAAAATTGATACCAATAACTCCTCTCTGTATCAGACAGTATCTGTTCATGGAAGTATGTAACAATATCTTAGAGATGAATGTTCATAGAATGTTCAAGTAATGATGGAGAGAACACTGACGGTGAGAAATGGCAATGCTACCAACAGGAAGGAGTCCAGGTTGGGGTGGACTGAGATTCTATTCTGTTCGTTTTTGAAGGATTTTGTAGATTTGACATTATACACTAATGAACAGCAGACTATCCATGTTCTATCTCTTTCATTGTTTCTACTTGATGGTTGGTGACAGGGTGACACAGCACCTTAGACATCATGGACATATCTTCAAGAATCAGGGAATTCAGTGTTCTGCCACCTTCCCTTCAGACTGTCTCATTTCTGTAGCATCCAACTCTGAGGACATAGTCCTCACCCTGAATCATTAGCATCTCATGAGAATCCCGAGGTAGACTGAGTATTCCAGATTTCATGTGGACTTTAGGAAAATAATATCCCGAGTAGAGGTGGTTTAGGGGAGTTTCCTCCATGATGTGAAAGTGAGCTGAGATTTTCAACTATGTAGCTTATTACACAGCCAGGCAGAAGAAGGGTGTCAGATGTTTGAAGGCGTTTGCATTTCAGAGTGATTAATTCAAGCTAAATAAATTGCCATCACACAGACTGTTTTGTATGTGCTAAAACATGCCTACTCAGTGATTCTGAAATGTTTAAACACTACTGTTTATGGAAGCACTGTTTTGTGAAGAACATCTTTTCCATATACCTGTTGTCAAACTTTGATTAACTACTACTCTCAAGCTATTTCTGTTACTATGGTAACTCCTATTCTGTTTTCTAGTTCTAAATTTTGAATTTTACAGATTCCAGATCTAAGTGGGATTGTCTCAGCCTTGTTTTCTCTGGACAGACCTTCCTCTAGGTTCATGCATGTTGCTAATGACAGACTTTCTTTCTGGATTACAGTAAATGGTTTTCTGCTGTGTACGTATACTACACTTTATTTATCCATTCACACATGTTCTTATCCTACCTAATGTCCATAAATATTCAATGAACACAGAAGTCCAAGTAGGGTTCCAACATACTAATGTCAAATTCTTTGTATGTCTGTCTGGAGATAGGATTCCTGGATCCTGGGGTAGTTGTATTTTCTGCTAGATTTCAGAGGGAATTGCTGCTTTCTGTGATTATATTAGTTCACATTGCCATGAACAGTAAACAATCACTGTGGGAGGTGCTGTGGACCAATAGAGCTGCTGGAAAGAGATGTTAGGACCAGAGGAGCTGCCTGAAAATCCTACAGAGTGCCTGAGCCATCAGCAGTGCTGGGGAGGGCTTTCCCAGATGCAGATGAGTATCACCCCACCCATCAATAGCCGCTTACCTGTAATCCTCTAAGCTACTCCAACAAACTCATCGATTCACTGAGTTAGCCTTGGTCAATTGATGCTTTGGTTTATTTGAGTTCTCTGTCTGGGGTGAGCTGACCTGTGTCCTTCCTGTCTCATACAACAACCAGCCACTCACACTCACTGTGCTGTTGGTTTTCATCACCTGACAGACGTGGAGTACCTTTCCTACAGCTCCTGTAACCTGCAGGCATTCTTTTGATTGACATCAAATTACCTTGTTTTAGTAAAATTATTATTAATTTGGCAACTGGCTTGATTTCCGTAAATCCTGTTGGATTGTTGCCTTGTAAGACAGACAACTGGCAGGAAGTTTCCCTCTTCTTTGCACTGTCTTACTTTGCTGATGGCGTCTAGTGCCGCACAGAAGCTTTATCATTTGGTACCATCCCATTTGTCTAGTTTTACTGTTTTTGTCTGTGCTTTTGAGGGAACATCCAAAAATTACACAGTAAATTGCAGAGATTTTCCCTAGGTTTCCAACCAGCTGTCCCACAGATTCAGATACATGTCAGTCCTTGTTCTCTTAGAGGTGATAAATACACAGACTCATAAGGTCTTTTTCCATTCTGCCAAGGGTTATCCAGTCTAGGCTCAGTTACTGGAAACACTGACTGTCCTTTGTCCAATGTGTGTTCTTGGCAACACCATTGAAAATCTGGTATCTATCAACCTGTGGGCTGATTTCTGGGATTTCCGTTTGTGCGTCTCTTCTTAGTTCTCATCATGTTCTCAGCAACTGTGGCTCTGTGCGACACTGTGACCCAGGTGGTGCAATGCCTCCTGCTTTGTGCCTTCTGTTCAAGATGGCTTTTGCAATTCAGTCTTCTGTGGTAACACACACATTTTAGAATAACGTGTTTCTTCTTATTTTTGAGAAGGATCTCCCTGTAGGCCCAGCCTGAACAGGATGCTATACATACCAGGCTGGCCTGAATCTTACAGAGATCCTCCTGTCTCTGCCTCTTGATGCTGGGACAAAAGGGACAAAAGGTATGTCCCAGCATATGTGGCTTTACTTTTCCTCTTGTTGTAAAGAAAGTCTTTGTAATCTTAATGAGGGTCCAATTGAACCTGTAGCTTCATTTGACTAGAATATTTTAATTATATTAATTCTTTCAATCTAGGAGCAAAAGATGACTTTCAGCTTTGCATCTCAACCACAGGTCCTCAGTCCATGTTGGAAGCCCAGAAAAGCTGGTTCTAATATCACCAAGGAAGTCATCCTTAGCACAGGGAAAATTAACTGGGCTTCAAGAATGCAGGCCAATCAAGCAAAATGTGAAAAAATCCTCCTTGTTATGGACCCTGATTTAAAACCTGGGCTGATCTCAGAAGGTGCTTCTCAGATTTGGGGTGTTTTTTTCAACACTAGATAAGGTAATCCAGACAGCCCCCTACTGACGAACCTGATCTAGTCAGTTTGTCAATGAAGCTCCCTGCTCAGGTGATTATACCTTGTGGCAAACTGACATTTTAATCATGAGCTGGTGTTGCACTAGCTCAATCCCATTGCATAGCCTGAGTTAATATATGTTATATTAAATATACATTACATATATATGTATTTCATTAGCTCTGTTCCTTTAAAAACCAACCCTAACCCAGAGTTTTTTGACCTCCTTGTTTATATTCATTCCAAGGTATCATGTTTTTGTGACTTTTAAATTAGAGATGTATCCTTGTTCTATTTTTTCAAACATGTCAGTATTTAACTAACCTTTGTTCACTTTGCATTCTACAAATTTGATTTCATCACATCTAATAAAATTCGGCAGACATTTTAGGGATTGGTCTCTGTGAGACACTGGTGGCTGCTGCCAATGCAGCTTCATCTTCCCCTCCATGGGGAGGCTGCCAGGTTCTTCCTGTTCTGAGCTGCTGTCTTGTCTGTATTCAGTGCCGTGCTGGGAAGGCAACGGAAGGGCGGCCTTCTTGTGTCTTCCAGACCTCAGGTGAAATGTTTCCAACTCCCCCAGACAGCATCATGACTGTTGGTCTGCAAGGGTGAGCTCTAGTAGGTGGGAATGTAGGCTGTCTACACCTGGCTAGCGAGAGATCTCGGGGAAAGAGGTTGACGTTGTCAGCTGTGTTGCCGTGTACAATGAAGCAGCTGCACAGTTGTCATCATTCCTTTTCGCACTCCCCGGGGCATTTTTTTAAAAAAATTATTTATTCTCTTATTTGTGCATATGAATGTACTGTCTGCATGTAGTTTGGTGCACCCGTGTCATGCAATGCCATGGAGGTCAGAAGAGGGTATCGGATTCCCCTGGAATTGGAGTTAAAGATGGTTCTTAACTGCCATGTGGGTGCTGAAGATCAAACCCAGGTCCTCTGCAAGAGCAGTCGGCACTCTTAACCGCTAGGCCATCTCTCCAGCCCCTCCCCAGGGCATTTTTAACATGCAAAAGTACCACACGAAGTTCCTTTATCTCATCTTCCTCCCATTCTGGACACATTGATTATTTTTTTTTTCTGTGAGACACAGGTGTTAATGTTAATCCTGAATGAGATTTACTGGGAAGATTTCAGATCCTCACCAACATGAATTGGGTTTCCCTCACTTTGAAACCACACAAGCTGTAATGTATGTTACACTCATTTGAGTCCTTTGACTCAGTAGTATATATTGGAAAAAGCATGAGACGTGTGCTTTATAGAACTAGTCTCAAGTCGTATTGAGTCATCAAGACTATATAAAATATCGATCAATATAGAAGTTCCAGATGATAATGTGTTCATCTGATGTTACATGATACATATATTTTCTTCACTCTGTTGTAAATAGTGACATAGCATGTTTAGATTAAACTCCATCACAGATTTGGAATAGGACATAAGTTAAGATGTTTCAGCCTCCTTAGCATTTTCTTCTGAATTTAACATGATGAACACAATGACATCACCTCCTCCCTAGCCCCTGCCTTTCCTGCTGTGTATTATGAGCTAGACTCTGAGAAGACCTACCAACTTCAGGACACTGTTTTCTTCATGAGTGAAATATTTTTGTGTCTAGTGTTTGTGGGATCTAAGGAATTAGGTGAAGAGAAGAATCTCCCTGCTTAACATGCAAGAAATGTGGCAAGTCTCAAGGCTAATTGTGACTACCATGGTACAGAATGTTGGTCTCAACTCACAAGGAATGAGTGGGAACCAGGTGCTCCCACGCCTGCTGCACTGTCAGCAGGTGTGAAGCACACATTCTCTAAGAGGCATATCAACCCAGTGACCTTTGCTTCTCACTGACAATACTCCCTGCAGTTGATGAAAGAATTCTTTCAATCTGAAAATCAGTCACACAAACTGAGGAAAAAGTATCCCATGTAAATTAAGAGCAGCTATCTTGAGGTGGTAGCATTGTGGTTTTGGATTCTGGATATAAGTACTTTGTCAAAGAATGTTTCAATGTGTGACTTGTATATTCCTTTCTTTCTTTTTTTTTTTTTTTTTTTTTGAGACAGTGTCTCCCTGTAGCCCCAGCTGTCCTGGAACTCGCTCTGTAGACCAGACTGGCCTTGAACTCACAAAGATCCGCCTACCTCTGCCTCCCGAGTGCTAGGATTAAAGACGTGTGCCACCACGCCCGGCGTATATTCATTTCTTAATACTGTCAGAGTAAATAGAATTTTATTTGTTTTCTTTTTGCTTAAAATTTTTTTATACTATGTGGTGTGTGCACGTGTGTGTGTGTGTGTGTGTGTGTGTGTGTGTGTGTGTGTACATACAGAATTTAAGGAAGACTCTGTAGTCAGTAGTTGGTTCTTCCTTTGCACTGTGTGGATTCCTGGGATAAAAGCTCAGGTCCTCAGACTTGGCAGCAAGCACTCTTAACTGAGCCATCATCACAGGCCTCCCTTTTAGTTTTTGAGACAGAGTTTTGCTGTTTATTCCTTCTTGGTGCCTAGAACTCACTGTGTAGCCCATCCTTGAATTTATGGTGATACACTTGCTTCTGCTTCCTGAGTACTGTGATGATAAGCACATAACTCCACCATGAAGAAATTTGGTTTTGATACGTTTATTTTCCCAATTATTTTATTATTTATTTGAAACATGGTCTCCCATGTTCTAAATTGGCCTTGAACTCATTTTGTAGACCAGGCTAGCCTTGATCTCACAGAGATCTGCCTGGCCCCCCTTTTTAATTTTTATTATGGTTTTCTCTATGTTTAAGAAATTTGTATTCTAGGAGTGGGCATGGCACTGCCACAGTTGGGAGGCAGAGGCAGGAGATCTCTGAGTTGAAGCCAGCCAGAAATCTATGTGGTGGGCTGGAGAGATGACCAGTGGTGAAGGCACTGACTGACAAGCCTGGTGACCTGAATTCTATCTCCACAATCCCAGTGAGTTGTCCTTTGATCTCCACACACATGCTGTGCTGTGCTGTGTATGGACCTGCCCACCTCACTAAATACATCAAAGAAGAAGTTGATGTGATTAACGTCAATGACTAAGAGGGGCAAATGCTGAAATGCATTCTGGTGATGACTGTTATCTTGACAGGGCATAATTATTTATATGAGTATTGATGTAATATTGATGTAGTATTGATGTAGTATTGATGTAATATTGATGTAATATTGATGTAGTGTTGATGTAATATTGATGTAGTATTGATGTAGTACTGATGTAGTATTGATGTAATATTGATGTAGTATTGATGTAGTATTACTGATGTAGTATTGATGTAATATTGATGTAGTGTTGTTGTAATATTGATGTAGTATTGATGTAGTACTGACGTAGTATTGATGTAATATTGATGTAGTATTGATGTAGTATTACTGATGTAGTATTGATGTAATATTGATGTAGTACTGATGTAGTACTGGTGTAATATTGATGTAGCATTGATGTAATATTGATGTAGTATTGATGTAGTATTGATGTGGTATTGATGTAGTACTGATGTAGTACTAGTGTAATATTGATGTAATATTGATGTAGTGTTGATGTAATATTGATGTAGTATTGATGTAGTATTGATGTAGTACTGATGTAGTATTGATGTAGTGCTGAAGTGGTACTGATGTGGTATTGATGTAGTATTGATGTAATATTGATGTAGTATTGACGTAGTATTGATGTAGTACTGAGGTAGTATTGATGTACTATTGATATAATATTGATGTACTATTGATGTGGTATTTATGTAATATTGGTGTAGTATTGATGTAATATTGATGTAGTATTGATGTAGTACTGATGTAGTACTGATGTAGTACTGATGTAGTATTGATGTAATACTGATGTAGTATTGATGTAATATTGATGTAGTATTGATGTAGTATTGATGTAGTATTGATGTAATATTGATGTAATATTGATGTAGTATTGATATAGTACTGATATAGTACTGATGTGATGTAGTATTGATGTTATTGTAGAAGTCTGGTACTGGCTCAAAGTTGAAAGATTTTTTTGTATTTTATTTTCTTTGGTTTAAAAAAAACATTTTTCTACATTTAATGTGACCTCATCTCAATCTTTCTTTGTTTTTGTTGACTCTTCTGAAAGGACTTTTCCTTTAGAAATTAGATCTTATAAAGGAGTCTGCATGGCAGCAGATGCCTAAACCTGAAATCCTTGTAGACTGGTATGGGAGATGGCAAAGGAAGGAGGCAGAAGGATCATCACATTTGAGTCTCATTTGGATCATGTAGAAAGATGTCCCCCAAAATATAAAAGTGTGAATAGGGGTGGCTGGATGACAAGTAGCAGAGACAGAAGCAGCACCACCATCACACCAGTGTTCAGAGCTCAGCAGGAGCCAAATGACCAAGCCCTGCATGCATTATCTGCTGTGCTGTCTCTGTCTTTCCATGCATGTGTTGTCTGCTGCGTGCCTCAGGTTTGTTGGACATTTATCTAAATGCATTTAAATAAAGGTCTTTCAGTGTTCTCCATAAACAGATTGCCAGAACATGGGACTTTCAAGAGTTCATGATCAGATTTATTTTTTGAATCATATAGTTATAAAATGTTTCTGAAACATGTACTGTTTACTGCACTATTGCTGCATCCTAACTGATGGTAAAGCCCCCCCCAGAAAGATGAGATATAATTTCCTTCCTTTTGATGCAAACTATCAAAACTTAACATCTACTATTTCTGAAATAAAAAAGGTAGCAATATTTAATCTCTTTCAGGAGTAAACATAGAAGATGCTTTGATTGTTTTCAGAAAGACTGGATTATATTTTGTGTCTATTGCTTTCTTGCTTATGTTGCACGGGTGTAAGCACAGAACTGCAAATGACACCTATATGGTGTTTTTCCAGTGTAGACTGACACTAACCTTCTTGAATGAAATCAGATGTTTGTCATTGAATTCCCTTCAGTGTCTATGCAGAGGCTGATTCTAGCCTGGAGAGGGAAGAACAGGGAACCAGAGGCAAAGTCTCAAATGTGCTTGGCTTTCTCTCTGCTTCTCAGAGTCCATGAAGGTGACTGTGGCAGTCGGCAAAGCAGACGAGGTCGCAAACCCTGGGACAGCCTGGCCTGTGTGACAGCAGCCGCCTCTACACCTGAGTCTTCTCTCGATATTTAGAGAAAATCCTTGGACCTTTAAGGAGATGAACTTGTAGAAAAACAGACAGACCTGGAAAGGTAAGCTTTCCCACTAGCTGTGTTTAATGTGTTAAATGAAGCTTGTAGTTATATGCTCATGGGAATGTTTTATATGAATGTATGAAGTTTATATATGAATATAAAATAAAATACAGATAAACAATTATGGGAAAATCCTAATTCAATTTTTAAGTGTATGGCATGTATTATTTACTTATTCATTTGTAAAGCTTACCCACATTTCTTCAAAATCATATTCTTAAATAAATACTAAAACTGGAGAACTGAAATAACATATCTCATAATATTCTTATAGCCCTTTCCACCCATGGATTTTAAGAATCACTTGTGGATTAAATCTTAAATCTTTAATAATGTATGTGTGTTTAATTTGACAGTGTTCTAAGAATTTTTATTACTTCACTTAATTTGGCCAAATCCAAAGTCAAATATTATTATTATCTTCCTTTTAGATAGTAGACAGAGGACTGTGGAGCCAAGAGTGTACTGGACCCTGCTGGGTCTGCTCACAGTCCAAGGGCTCAGTCCATGTCCCTAGGGGCTCTAAGTGTTGGTCAGGACCCTGAGTACATGGGCCTTGCTCCAAGCAGCACAGAACCTCTTGTGGCCAAATACTCAGGTATTTCTTATTCTGAATCCATCTCTAATAGGTCCCAGATTGATCTTATTTATTTATTTATTTATTTATTTATTTATTTATTTATTTATTTGGTCTTTTCGAAACAGGGTCTCCCTGTAGCCCCAGCTGTCCCAGAACTCACTCTGTAGACCAGGCTGGCCTGAACTCACAAAGATCCACCTGCCTCTGCCTCCCGAGTGCTAGGATTAAAGGCGTGCGCCACCACGCCCGGCAAGATTGATCCTTATATCAGCAAACATAATTACCTCAGATTTCAAACTCAAAGGGATACTTTGGTGTTTTTGTTATTTCCTGTCACTAATAACTATGTTTGTTAGTGTGAGGAAGTAATTCCACATATTTCTAGATTCTTATGATGGAAGACACCATCTGTCATCTGTGACTCTCATGACTTTGAACTGTGGCAGCAACATTCTGAGTCACAATCCTTTAACCACAGACAGAAATTCTTAGTTTAAAAAAATTGAGCTATGTGTAATGTGTAATCCTTAGAGCTCAAGACTAAGGACTTCCTCTGCTAGAATCATCAGGTTGGTGCACACATCTCTAGCAGTCGCTCAGAGGCTAAAAACAAAGTGCTCTTCATTGCCTAGGAGACCTCTCATGGACATCTGGATGACCAACCACACTGGACAGTCAGATTTCATCCTTGTGGGATTCTTCGCTCAATCCCAACACCCCACTCTGCTCAGTGTGGTCATCTTTGTGGTTTTCCTGATGGCCCTGTCTGGGAATGCCCTCCTGATCCTCCTGATACACTCCGACGGCCACCTCCACACCCCCATGTACTTTTTCATCAGCCAGTTGTCTCTCATGGACATGATGTACATTTCTGTCACCGTGCCCAAGATGCTCCTGGACCAAGTCCTGGGCAGCAGAAAGATCTCAGCTGTTGGATGTGGGATGCAGATGTTCCTCTATCTACCACTGGTTGGTTCAGAATTTTTCCTTCTAGCTGCCATGGCCTATGACCGCTATGTGGCCATCTGCCATCCACTCCGTTACCCCATCCTCATGAACCACAGGGTGTGCCTCCTCCTCGCATCTGTCTGCTGGCTCTTGGGCTCAGTGGATGGCTTCCTGCTCACCCCCATCTCCATGACCTTCCCCTTCTGTGGATCCAGGGACATCCAGCACTTCTTCTGTGAGGTCCCTGCTGTAATGAAGCTCTCCTGTTCTGACACCTCGCTCTACGAGACCCTCATGTACCTGTGCTGTGTGCTCATGCTTGTCGTCCCTGTCACGGTCATCTCAAGTTCCTATTCCTCCATCCTCCTCACTGTCCACAGGATGAACTCTGCAGAGGGCAGGAAGAAGGCCCTGGCCACCTGCTCCTCCCACATGACTGTGGTCACCCTCTTCTATGGTGCTGCTGTCTACACCTACATGCTCCCTGCCTCCTTCCACACCCCTGAGAAGGACATGGTGGTGTCCGTGTTTTACACAATACTCACTCCTCTCTTAAATCCTCTCATCTATAGCCTTAGGAATAAGAATGTCACAGGAGCTCTGAAGAGAATGTCGGATGTGAGGCATCTCTTTCAGGAACCAATGAAATAGAGAATTTGGAATTGATATCGTATCATGCCTTCCTTGTCTCTCATCTCTATATGTCTGTTATTCATGGTCTTACACCTTACAATGCCTTGGATGCTCATACTATGGTATCAGTTCTCATAGGCATCTCTCTTACAAGCATTATTTTCAAAAGTGATGCATTTATGTCTCCTCGTCCTTTCAAAGTCCTTCCATGACTGTTTTTTTTTTTTTTTTCAATGTTAAATGTTCTGAAGTTGGGGCTGGAGAGATGGCGTAGCGATTAAGAGCACTGACCACTCTTGCAGAGGACCCGGGTTTGATCCCCAGCACCCACATGGCAGCTGAGAACCGTCTTTAACTCCAGTTCCAGGGGAATCCGACGCCCTCTTCTGACCTCTGCAGCTTTTCGCAACATGGGTACACAAACCTACATGCAGACAGTACATTCATAAACATACAAAAATAAATAAAATTTTAAAAAATGTTCCAAAATTTATGAGTCTTTAATTTCGCAGGAGAATATTCATATCATTCAAAAATACGTGTCATATTTAGAGATAAATTTCTATGAGGATTCAACTGATAAAGAGAGAATTAATTGGTAGCAAGGAATTAACAGTGTTAAAAAGAGGTGATTCTATATAAATGGTGCATGGGAGTAATTCTATGTCTTTTCATCCTAATTTTTACACAAATTTGAAATTAGTCATGAATAAAGAATAAAATATCATTTTCTCTCTTTGACTTCTGTATTATTATCTGGTAAAAATAATGGATGAAAGATTTAAGTCTGAATAATACAAGTTTTTCCTCCAAAGATCTGTAACTGTAAATGTAGTTTTAGAATCATGTTGGTGTATGCATACACCCATGAAAACCAAATACAGCTCTAATGTCAAAGGGAATGAAGGGTTGAGTTTATTCCTAAGCCAAATGTGAGTGTCCATGGCCCCACACATTCACCTTGCCTCAAACAACATGTTCCAAAGTTTCATGAAAAGTTGTAAAATAAATTCAAGTCATAAATCAAGGCGTTTGCAACTACGTTTGTAGAAGCATCAGAGTTCAGGTTACAGCACAGTGGGAAAACATTCTCCATGGCATCTGATGACTCTGAGAGCTTTTGGTTTGGTTGAAGTTAGCAGTCTGATAGGTTAATACTTTCAAAAATGTTTCCCCTGATACTCACAAGGATGTTGGATCAGAAAGAGAGATGGCACAGATGACTGTTAGGGCCCTATAGATGGTCCGGGATGAGCTGTATGTCCATTCTAACCAATTCATCAGTGTTGCAGAATCTTTAATAGAGCTGGCTTTGTTTTCTGGGAACTTCACTTCTATTACCCCTGTGACCTTTGGTGCATGAAAAGGCCAAACATTGTTTTATGATCGTGAGCCTGAGAAAATCCATTCCTAGGAGCTGATAAATATGAGGACGAGTAAGCAAGAGAACGTCCTCATATTTATCAGCTCCTAGGAATGGATTTCCTAGCTCAGGAGAAAGTGCGACTATGACCATGGAGGCGTACACCTCAACGACAGCAATATTTGTAGCCACTCTGGTCTGGGTCTGATTTATTTCTACCCTCTATGTCTGACATAACATTTACAAATAATAGAAAAATTGCATCTAAAGCTGGGCATGGTGGTGCATGCCTTTAATCCCAGTACTCAGGAGGCGGAGGCAGGCAGAGCTCTGTGAGTTCGAGGTCAGCCTGTTCTACATAGTGAGTTCCAGGACAGCTGAAGCTCCAGGGACACCGTGTCTTCAAAAGGCTATTAATTAATTAATTAATTAATTAATTAATTAATATTGAGAACACAGTATGACATAAAGAAGTAAAAGTAGCAGTTGAGACAAACATGTTTCTTGACCAATCAAAGCAAGAAGTCTATTTTTTTCAAATGTATTTTTCTGTGTGTCTGTGTTTGTACCTGCCTATGTCTGTGTGTCTGTGTGCATGTAAGTGAAGCGGCCTTGGGAGTCCAGAAGATGGCATACTGTATCTGAGAACTGGTATTCCATTCAGAACAACCTGATGTTGCTGCTGGGAACTGAATGTGGCTCCCTGCAAGGACAGTCTCTGCTCTTAACCCCTGAGCCAACTCTCTAGCCCCAGAATCATATTTTAACCAAGTTGTATGTTTGTATGTTTGTGCCCACAGTAACTTGTACTACATGAAATATTTTATTTAATGCTTAGAATGCTTGAAATAATTTCTTTTCTTCTAATACTCCTTTTCTTTTTGACCAATTTGGTTTCATTGTGATAACTTCATATGGAGTGGCGAGCTCTAATTTTAAGAAAGATTGGTCTTCAGCTGCAAATTTTTTGTAGGTCTAACAGGACGATAATTTTATTGTTTCATTATCTTTTAAAAATATTTTTATTGAAGTTTTGTGCATTTCATACATCATTTCTCAGTCCAATTTAGACTCATTTCCCTTTCCATACCCCTCATCCCCCCGCCCCTGTGAGTTCATGCATTCTGCCATACATCGTCTTGTATTTTTTTCTGAGTCTTTTTAAAGTTTTTCAAAGCACAGGATTATTGTTTTGGGGAGAACTTTACTGTTTCAGTCGGTTCTTTGTTCCAGTTCTTTTGTTGTTGTTATTCCCTCCAATTTGTAGTGCTTCAACCCATACGTCACACATATACTAAAATTATGTCATCTGAAAATAAACTGTATGTTATTTCCAGATTGTATTTCAGGATTCACATTTTTCCTTTTTAATTTTACTCTAAAATATGCATACATACCCTCTGCCCACCATATACTATGATTATAAAGTCTTAAATAAGTAGTAGATTAATTCTAGAGCCTGTTAAGGGATTCACATTATAAGAGCACAGGTGCTTCCAGCTAAAGAGAAATATAACATTAATGTTAGTCAGTTTGCCTTACACCTATGTACTTGGTGCTAGCATGTAGCAATTAATTTATCACACATGTGCACCCTTCCATGAGGTGTTCTTCCTCTCTGGACCAGGGCACATAGAACCCATGTCTAAGCCCTGGTAGAGAGGGGGAGGATTGGAAGCAAGGCCCAATAGAATAGGAGAGAAAGAGAAAGAGAGAGAATAAAGAAGAGACGGACTCAGACAAGACTCGGAGCAATTCCACAATGGAAATAACTTGGTTTGTTGCTGTAATCCAGGGTTTTTATACAGGACATTGTGGGGGTTGGGACATACAGAATTGGGGGTTGGGACAAGCAGGATTTCAGGCCATTATGCTCCAGATCACTACAGGAATGTGACAATGCTTTGTCCAAAGCATCAAAGACAGTTGGCGTCAGGCAGGTTTTCACAGGCAAGCAGGAGACCAGCAGGAGTCCAGGCTGGAGATTGTTTGCTGATTCCCTAAGTGCTTTTGCCAAACGGGAACCCTACACNAATTTCCTTTTTCCCCAAGAGTACAAGCGAATATCTAGAAATAGGTTTATATTTGAACAAAGCGGCTTTTTTCTAAGTAACTATTGAGGAAAGACTATACATCCGGGTATTATTTAATTTTTTGTTTTATGCATTTTGCAGACAGGCCCACTACATAAAACACACACTTGCCTTAAAAATTATGGTCCTCCTGGCTCCCATCTCACAGACATCTGATGCGAGCATTGGGATCTCCACAACACCACACACACAGTTCCCTGTCTGTGTTTTTCAAGCTGGTCATATGACCACAACAAGAGTTTACGTTTGTGTGTCGTGTGTGTGGTGTGTGTGTGAACCGAAGTGACTGGTTCTGGATTTGATGTTCAGAGTGTGAATGACTGTCTGGGCACAACACTACGTCCAAAATTAATGTCTCAATGAATATTTGTGCTCAGTCGTATGAAAACAAGGAACAGACAGTGATTCTAACTCCTAGCTAGACCAGGAAGATTGTTTCCAGAAGAGGACTCCCGGGCAGGATACCTGCTCTAGGTAGCACCGGCTCGTTCCAGTTTGTCACGCTGTGCTCTCTATTAGTAGCGGGACTGACACGCAGACCATCCCCGAGCCTAGGGATTAGGCTCTGTAAAAGCCTCACTCTTTCTTCTTTGCCTCTCGTAAAAGAAGAAAGAAAGCACAAGTGAGTTACCTCAGAGACAAAACATCAGAACCGTTCAGTGTGCAGCTGTTTCAGATTGGACGCCTAGATGTTTCGCTTTCTACTGTTAATAACGCAGTGTAGACGAATGTGCACCAGCTTTTCACGCGGAACTCCAGGGTACAGTAGGAGACAGAGCCCACGTACCACGAAACCGGCCGTGGAGGGTGACCAGGGCGGACGTCACCTAATCCTGGAACAAACTCACGCTGCCCTAATCCTCTGCGCTTGATGTCAGTGGTCCCATTTAACAAAGGTGCAGCACTGAGTCAACAGGACCCCCACCCCACTCGCCCCTGTTCAACCTCCAGTCTCGAGCAACGCAGAAGTGATTCGGACTTCACATGTTCTGTGACAAAACGTTGGTCTAATGCACCAAAAAAGTGAAACAAATCCTTTTGTTCTCCCCACAAAAATAAATCTACGAGTCAGTCATGTAAATATACCAGTGTTTTTTGCAAATATTTAAATGTTGTTCGGAGAGAAACAAGCCTCCCTTGGTCAGTGACGCGTTCTGTGAAAAGGAAATCTGCCATGCTGGTCTCTATGTCTCTGCATGCACTTATGTCTTCCACGCTGTCTGTCTCTGCATGGATTACTCGCCATGCTTCTCTGTCTCTGCATGCATGATCTGCTGTGCTGTCTCTCTGTCTCTGCATGCATTGTCTGCCGTGCTCTCTCTGTCTCTGCATGCATGATCTGCCGTGCTGTCTCTCTGTCTCTGCATGCATTGTCTGCCATGCTGTCTCTCTGTCTCTGCATGCATGATCTGCCTGCTGTCTCTCTGTCTCTGCATGCATGATCTGCCATGCTGGCTCTGGCTCTGCATGCATGATCTGCCATGCTGGCTCTGTTTCTGCATGCATTATCTGCCATGCTGTCTCTCTGTCTCTGCATGCATGATCTGCTTGCTGTCTCTCTGTTCTTATGCTATCTGCATCATTTCCTGCCGTCTCTCTGCTCTCTGCTATCATCTCGCCTGCTGTCTCTCTGTCTCTGCCTGCCATTATCTGCCATGCTGGCTCTCTGTCTCTTCCATGCATGATCTGCCATGCTGTCTCTCTGTCTCTGCCTGCATTTATCTGCCATGCTGTCTCTCTGTCTCTCATGCATGATCTGCCATGCTGGCTCTGTTTCTGCATGCATTATCTGCCATGCTGTCTCTCTGTTGCGCATTGATCGCCTTGCGTCCTCATCTGAATCTGACCTGCATATCTTCCTGCTGTCTTCTCCTGTCTCTGCATGCATGAATCTGCTGTGCTGTCTCTCTGTCTCTGCATGCATTATCTGCCTACTGTTTTCTGTCTCTGCATGCATTATCTGCTATGCCATCTCTCTGTCTCTCATAAATTTTTGCCATGCTGTCTCGTCTTGCATGCATTATCTCGCATGTGCTGTCTCTGTCTCGCATGCATTGATCTGCTTCAGGTGTCTCTCTGTCTCTGCAGCATTATCTTTCCATGCTGTCTTCTGTCTCTGCATGAATATCTTGCCATGTCTGTCTGTCCTTGCATGCATTATCTGCCATGCCGTTCTGTCTCCTATTGCATTTAAATTCTCTCTGAAGTGCTCTGTCTCTGCTGTTCTGCTGATGCATTATCTGCCATGCGTCTTCTGTCTCTGCATGCGATGTATTGTCATGCTGCCTCCTGGCTCTGGATGCATTATCTTTGCTGCTGCTGCTCTCTTGTCTCTTGATGAATTATCTGCCATGGTGTCTTCTCTGCATGCATTATCTGCCATGCTGCCTCTCTGTCTCTGCATGCATTATCGCTGGCTGTCTCTGTCTTTCCATGCCTGTGTTGTCTGCTGCGTGCTCAGGTTTGTTGGACATTTATCGAAATGCATTTAAATAAAGGTCTTTCAGTGTTCTCCATAAACAGATTGCCAGAACATGGGACTTTCAAGAGTTCATGATCAGATTTATTTTTTGAATCATTTAGTTATTATAAAATGTTTCTGAAACATGTACTGTTTAGCTGCCACTATTGCTGCATCCAAAGGTGATGGTAGCCCCCCCCCCAGAAAGCTGAGATATAATTTCCTTCCATTTGAGTTGCAAACTATCAGAAAACTAACATCTACTAGTTTTGCAAATAAAAAAGGTAGCCATATTTAATCTCTTCTAGGAGTAAACATAGAAGATGCTTTGATTGTTTTCAGAAAGACTGGGTTATATTTTGTGTCTATTGCTTTCTTGCTTATTTTGCACGGGTGTAAGCACAGAACTGCAAATGACACCTATATGGTGTTTTTCCAGTGTAGGACTGACAAACCTCTTGAATGAAATCAGATGTTTGTATTGAATTCCCTTCAGTGTCTATGCGAGGCATGATTCTAGCCTGGAGAGGGAAGAACAAGGAACCAGAGCAAGTCTCAAATGTGCTTGGCTTCTCCTCTGCTTCTCAGAGTCCATGAAGGTGCATGTGGCAGTCGGCAAAGCAGACGAGGTCGCAAACCCTGGGACAGCCTGGGCTGTTTGACAGCAGCCGCCTCTACACCTGAGTCTTCTCTCGATATTTAGAGAAAATCCTTGGACCTTTAAGGAGATGAACTTGTAGAAAAACAGACAGACCTGGAAAGGTAAGCTTTCCCACTAGCTGTGTTTAATGTGTTAAATGAAGCTTGTAGTTATATGCTCATAGGAATGTTTTATTGAATTTGTATGAAGTTATATGGATGAAAACTAAAATAAAGAATACAGATAACCATATGGAGAAAATCCGAATTCAATTTTTAAGTGTATGGCATGTTTATTACTTATTCATTTGTAAAGCTTCACCCACATTTCTTCAAAATCAATTATTCTTAAATAATAGCATTATAAACTGGAGAACTGAAATAACATATCTCATAATATTCTTATAGCCCTTTCCACCATGGATTTAAGAATCACTTGTGGGTTAAATCTTAAATTTTATAATGTATGTGTGTTTAATTTGACAGTGTTCTAAGAATTTTTTATTACTTCACTTAATTTGGCCAATTCCAAAGTCAAATATTATTATTATCTTCCTTTTAGATAGAGACAGAGGGACTGTGAGCGCAAGGGTGTACTGGACCCTGCTGGGTCTGCTCACAGTCCAAGGGCTCAGTCCATGTCCCTAGGGGATCTAGTGTTGGTCGGGACCCTGAGTACATGGGACTGCTCCAAGCAGCACAGAAACCTCACAGTGTGGCCAAATACTCAGGTATTCTTTTCTTGAATCCATCTCTAATAGGTCCCAGATTCTACTTTATTATTTATTATTTATTTATTTATTTATTATATTTATTTGTCTTAAAAGTCTCCTTGGCCCCAGCTTGTCCTGGAACTAACTCTGATAGACCAAGCTGGCTATCACAAAGATCTTGCCTCTGCCTCCCAGAGTGGGAATTTAAAGGTGGTGTGCCACCTACGCCCGGCAAGATTGATCCTTATACCAGCAAACATAATTACCTCAGATTTCAAACTCAAAGGGATACTTTGGTTGTTTTGTTTATTTCCTGTCACTAATAACTATGTTTGTAAGTGTGAGGAAGTAATTCCACATATTTCTAGAATCTTATGATGGAAGACACCATCTGTCATCTGTGACTCTCATGACTTTGAACTGTGGCAGCAACATTCTGAGTCACAATCCTTTGACCACAGACAGAAATTCTTAGTTTAAAAAAATTGAGCTATGTGTAAAGTGTAATCCTTAGAGCTCAAGACCAAGGACTTCCTCTGCTAGAATCATCAGGTTGGTGCACACATCTCTAGCAGTCGCTCAGAGGCTAAAAACAAAGTGCTCTTCATTGCCTAGGAGACCTCTCATGCACATCTGGAATGACAACCACACTGGACGTAGATTTCATCCTCGTGGGATTCTTCGCTCAATCTCAACACCCCACTCTGCTCTGGTTGTCATCTTTTGTGTTTTCCTGATGGGCCTGTCTGGGAATGCCCTCCTGATCCTCCTGATACACTCTGATAGCCCACCTCACACGCCCCATGTACTTTTTCATCAGCCGTTGTCTTCTCAGGACATGTGTACATTTCTGTCACCGTGCCCAAGATGCTCCTGGACCAGGTCCTGGGCAGCATAAGATCTCAGCTGTTGGATGTGGGATGCAGTGTTCTCTCTATCTAACACTGGTTGGTTCAGAATTTTTCCTTACTGGTGCCATGGCCTATGACCGCTACCATGCCATCTGCCGTCCACTCCATTACCGTCCCTCATGAACCACAGGGTGTGTCTCTCCCTGCATTGTCTGCTGGCTCTTGGGATCAGTTGTGTGGCTTTCATGCCACCCCCGTCTCCATGCCTTCCCCTTCTGTGGATCCCGGGACATCCGCACTTCTTCTGTGAGGTCCCCGCTGTAACGAAGCTCTCCTGCTCTGACACCTCGCTCTACGAGCCCTCATGTACCTGTGCTGTGTGCTCATGCTTGTCGTCCCTGTCACGTCATCTCAATCTCCTATTCATCCATCCTCCTCCTGTCCACGATGAACTCTGCAGAGGGCAGGAAGAAGGACCTGGCCACCTGCTCCTCCCACATGACTGTGGTCACCCTCTTCTATGGTGCTGCTGTCTACACCTACATGCTCCCTGCCTCCTTCCACACCCCTGAGAAGGACATGGTGGTGTCCGTGTTTTACACAATACTCACTCCTCTCTTAAATCCTCTCATCTATAGCCTTAGGAATAAGAATGTCACAGGAGCTCTGAAGAGAATGTCAGGTGTGAGGCCTCTCTTTCAGGAACCAATGAAATAGAGAATTAGGAATTGATATCGTATCATGCCTTCCTTGTCTCTCATCTCTATATGTCTGTTATTCATGGTCTTACACCTTACAATGCCTTGGATGCTCATACTACGGTATCAGTTCTCATAGGCATCTCTCTTACAAGCATTATTTTCAAAAGTGCTGCATTTATGTGTCCTCATCCTTTCAAAGTCCTTCCATGACTGTTTTTTTTTCAATGTTTAAGTTCTGAAGTTGGGGGCTGGAGAGGGATGCCTAGCAGTTAGGAGCACAGACACATCTGCGGAGGACCCTGGTTTGATCCCCGGCACACATGGCAGTGAGAACCGTCTTTAACTCCAGTTCCAGGGGAATCCCACGACCTCTTCTGACCTCTGGAGCATTTCACAACATGGGTACACAAACCTACATGCAGACCGTAACCTCATATACATCACAAAAATAAATAAATTTTTAAAAATGTTTCTGAAATCTATGACTCTTTAATTGCGGGCTAGAAATATCATATCATTCAAAATACAAACGTGTCATATTTAGAGATAAAATTTCAGTGAAGGATTCCAACTGAGTAAAGGAGAGAATTAATTGGTAGCAAGGAATTAACAGTGTTTTAAAAAGAATGTGAATTGTATATAAGATAAGGATTGCAAGGAGTAGATTCTATGTATTTTCATTTCTAATTTTACGAAATTGAAATTAGACTGAATAAAGAATAAAATATCATTTTCTCTCTTGACCTCTGTTTATTATCTGGGTAAAATAATGGATGAAAGATTAAGTTGAATAATACAGTTTTTCCTCCAAAAATCTGTAACTGTAAATGTAGTTTTATAATCATGTTGGTGTATGCATTTACCCATGAAAACCAAATACAGCTCCTAATGTCAAGGGAATGAAGGGTTGAGTTATTCCTAAGCCAATGTGAGTCAATGGCCCCCACACATTCACCTTGCCGAAACAAACATTTTCCAAATGTTTCATGAAAAGTTGTAAACAAATTCATGCATAAATCAGGCGTTTGCAACTACATTTTTAGAAGCATCAGAGTTCAGGTTACAGCAAGTGGGAAAACGTTCTCCAGGCATTCTGATGACTCTGAGAACTTTTGTTTGGTTGAAGTTAGCAGTCTTATAGATTATACTTTCAAAAATGTTCCCCTGATACTCACAAGGATGTTGGATCAGAAAGAGAGATGGCACAGATGACTGTTAGGGACCTATAGATGGTCCCGGGATGAGCTGTATGTCCATTCTAACCAATTCATCAGTGTTACAGAATCTTTAATAGATTGTTTGTTTTTCGGGAACTTCACTTCTGTTACCCTGTGAGCCAGCGGACTTTTGGTGCATGAAAAGGCTGAACTATTGAGAACGCAGTATGACCTAAAGAAGTAAAAGTAGCAGTTGAGACAAACATGTTTCTTGACCAATCAAAGCAAGAGAGTAATTTTTTTCAAATTTTATTTTTTGGTGTCGTGTTGTATCTGCTGTGTACTGTGTGTCTGTGTGCATGTAAGTGATGAAGCGGCCTTGGGAGTCCGAAGATGGTATACTGTATCTGAGACACTGGTGTTCCATTCGGAAAACCCGCTGTTGCTGCTGGGAATTGAATGTGGCTCCCTGCAAGGACAGTCTCTGCTCTTTAACCCCTGATCAACTCTCTAGCCCCAGAATCATATTTTAACCAAGTTGTATGTTTGTATGTGTTTGTGCCCACAGTAACTTGTACTGTATGAAATATTTTATTTAATTCTTAGAATGCTCGAAATAATTTCTTTTCTTCTAATACTCCTTTTCTTTTTGACGAATTTGGTTTCATTGTGATAACTTCATATGGACTGGCGAGCTCTAATTTTAAGAAAGATTGGTCTTCAGCTGCAAATTTTTTGTAGGTCTAACAGGATGATAATTTTATTGCTCCATTTTCTTTGTAAAAATTTTTATTGAAGTTTTTGTGCATTCAAACATATTCTCAGTCCAATTTAGACTCATTTCCCTTTCCATACCCCCATCCCACCCCCCCCACGAGTTCATGCATTCTGCCATACATCGTCTTGTATTTTTTTTGAGTCTTTTTAAATTTTCAAAGCACAGGATATTGTTTTGGGGAGAACTTACTGTTTCAGTCGGTCTCTTTAGTATCCGTCCTCCTTGTTGTTCCAGTTCTTTTGTTGTTGTTATTCCCTCCAATTTGTAGTGCTTCAACCCATACATCACACCTATACTAAAATTATGTTATCTGAAAATAAACTGTATGTTATTTCCAGATTGTATTTCAGGATTCACATTTTTCCTTTTTAATTTTACTCTAAAATATGCATACATACCCTCTGCCCACCATATACTATGATTATAAAGTCTTAAATAAGTAGTAGATTAATTCTAGAGCCTGTTAAGGGATTCACATTATAAGAGCACAGGTGCTTCCAGCTAAAGAGGAATATAACATTAATGTTAGTCAGTTTGCCTTACACCTATGTACTTGGTGCTAGCATGTAGCAATTAATTTATCACACATGTGCAGCCTTCCACGAGGTGTTCTTCCTCTCTGGACCAGGGCACATACAACCCGTGTCTAAGCCCTGGTAGAGAGGGGGAGGATTGGAAGCAAGGCCCAATAGAATAGGAGAGAAAGAGAAAGAGAGAGAATAAAGAAGAGACGGACTCAGACAGGACTCAGAGCAATTCCACAATGGAAATAACTTGGTTTATTGCTGTAATCCAGGGTTTTTATACAGGACATTGTGGGGGTTGGGACATACAGAATTGGGGGTTGGGACAAGCAGGATTTCAGGCCATTATGCTCCAGATCACTACAGGAATGTGACAATGCTTTGTCCAAAGCATCAAAGACAGTTGGCGTCAGGCAGGTTTTCACAGGCAAGCAGGAGACCAGCAGGAGTCCAGGCTGGAGATTGTTTGCTGATTCCCTAAGTGCTTTTGCCAAACGGGAACCCTACACTAGTGTCCACAGATAAGGGATACCACTCCTCATTTGTTTTTCTGGGACTGTGTTACTTCACTTAGCATAATATCTTCTAGCTCCATCCATTTACTTGCAAAGATCATGATGTCGTCTTTCCTTATTGTGAAGAGAGCTGCAATATACATGGATGTGCATGTATCTTTGCAGTAGGATGAGTCTTGTGGGTATATACCCAGAAGTGGTAAGACTGGGTCAGGTGACAGGCTCATTTTGAGTCTTTTAAGGGTTCTCTACACTGCTTTCTATAGCGGCTGTATGAGTTTACATTCCCACCAGCAGTGGATGAGTGTTCCCCATTCCCCACAACCTCTCCAACATTTGGCATCATTTGTTTTCTTGATCCTAGTCAGTCTTATTAGGGTGAGATGATATGTTAAAATGGTTTTAATTTGCATTTCCTTAATTACCGATGTGGAACAATTTTTAAGATGTTTTTTAGCCATCATTATTTCTTCACTTGTGAAGTCTCTGTTCAGCTCTTTACTATATCTTTTGAGTGAGTCATTTGTTTTCTTCTTTGTTTTTTGAGTAGTTTACATATTCTGGAAGTTAATGCTCTGTCAGATGTATCACTGCTGAATATTTCCTCCCACTCTGCGGTTTTCTCTTCACTTCACTGATTGTTTCTTTCACTGTACAGAAGCTTTTGAGTTTAATGAGATCCCATTTATCAATTGTTGACCTTATTTCCCGCACAGCTGCTGTCTGATTTAGAAAGTCCTTTCCTAAGACTATGTCTTGTAGGTTGCTGCCAAGTTTTCTTCTATCACCTTCAGAGTTTTGGGTTTCACATGGAGGTCCTTGATCCATTTGGAGTTGATTTTTGTACAAGATGAGAGGTAGGAGTTTAATTTTATTATTGTACAAGTTGGTGATCCAGTTTTGCCAACACCATTTGCTGAAGATGCTGTCTTTCCTCCATTGAGTCTTCTTGGCCCCTTTGTCAAATAGGAGGCTTAAATTGTATGTAGTCAAATTTGGATCTTCAGTTTTGTTCCATTGGTCTGCAGGTCTGTTTTTGTGCCAGAACCAGGCTGTTTTATGGCTATAGCCCTATAATATAGTTTGAAGTCTGATATAGTGATTCCCCCCTCTATTGCCCTTTTTGCTCAGGGTTGCTTTGTCTATTCCAGTCCTTTGTTTTTCCATATGAATTTAAGGAAATTTTTCCAAGTCTGTGAATAAACTCATGGGGATTTTAATTGGTATTGCATTGAATCTGTATATTTATTTGGGTAGAATGGGAGTTTTTACTATATTAATTTTTTCCAATCCATGAGCAAGGGAGTTCTTTCCATCTTCTTTTATTTTTTTGAGACAGGGTCTCCCTATAGCCCCAGCTGGCAGAGATACACCTGCCTCTGCCTTCTGAGTGCTAGGATTGAAGACACGCACCACCACACCTGATTTAAAGATCATTCTTAGCCACCATGTGGGTGCTGGGAATCGAAACTGGGTCCTTTGCAAGAGCAGTACTCTTAAATGCTGAGCCATCTCTCCAGCCCCTCCATCTTCTAATATCTTCTTCAATCTTGATTTTACAGTATATTTTAGTTAGAAAAGCAAACAATTCATATTATAGAAGATATCAGACAGCAATTCAGTATCATTCTAATTCCTTCTACACATAATTGTCCTTTCCCCATGTACCAGCTGTTATTGGTGACAAGGATGCAAAGTAGAGGTCAGATTCGAGAGAATCCAGATTCCACACATTTATTGGCAAAATATGAATATCATTTAGTGTTTTTAAAACCTACCTCCCTGTATTGTGGGACACCTTGAAAGCTCATTCAATTTGTAAACCTGTGCTCTAGAGCAGAAAACACCATAATTGTGGTTGTCATTACAGAGTCTTTGCTTTTTGTTAAATCTGTTCAATTATATTTTTAATGGCAATTTCTCTTTTTTGCTATTTTTATTGAATTTTCATACATTTCATATGAGACATGTTTATCATATGCCGACCCCCTCCTCTATCTCCACCCCTACAAAGCCCTACCCCACAACTGCATTTCATGCATGCTTATATGTTAAGTCCTATTGAGTCAAGTTTGTGTACCCAGATGTCATCCACTGAAGCCTGGTTAACTTATCTAGTGTCACTCTCTTAAAGAAGACCAGCTCTCCCTCATCTAGCAGACAGAGATCAGCCTCCAGTAGTTCCTCAGCTGAGACTGGGGNCTTCTTACCTATTCCCCACTTCTATGTTGGGCTTTTGTCTGGTTTGAGTTTGCATGGGTCTTGTCCGTGTTGTCACCATTGCTTTACGTTCATATGAGCAAGTTTGTAAAAGCCTGGAAAACTATGTTTCCTTTTGGTCATCTACCACCTCTGGCTCATATGTCTTTCTGCCCCCTCTTCCATATGGGTCTCTGAGCCCTTGGTGGCAAAGGTGTAATATGAGTCCTGTCCAGGGGCACACACTCAGCTGTCTTATTCTCTACATTTTGGCGAGTTGAACCTTTCTGTGTTAATGACCCTCTGTGGCATGAGGAAGCTTCACTAGTGACATTGAGAGAACCATTAGTATCCTCTCTGTCCTGTTCTTCTATGCTCCTTGAGCCTTGGTGTA
This sequence comes from Rhizomys pruinosus, assembly GCA_009823505.1. Taxonomy (NCBI): domain Eukaryota; kingdom Metazoa; phylum Chordata; class Mammalia; order Rodentia; family Spalacidae; genus Rhizomys; species Rhizomys pruinosus. The sequence goes on along the minus strand of VZQC01014244.1, from coordinate 930,623 downwards.
CAGGTTCCATATAGATGTGTCACTTATGGCTGAGCATCTCACAGAAACTTATTCTCTGTGTTTGACCGGTCATGGAACTCTTTAATAGTCTCCATCTGTTGCAAAAAAGAAGTTTTGAAGAGTTGTGAAAGGTACACTTCTCTGTAAATATAAGGAGATATATTTAGCACATAGTAAGAATTACATTTGCTATGGATATGACAGACTTTGCTTCTCCTCTGGGACCTTGGACCTCTCCAGCCATGTTGTTTCGAATAGAGTTAGAGTGACACATATGCATTGCCTCCCACTGAGTGGGCATAAATCTAATTCGATGGCTGTTGGTCATCCCAAGATAGAAGTGCCTGTATTTTTCCCAATACCATGCTGTTTTATGACTATATCCTGGAATCAGTTTGATCTGGATGTGTAATTCCACTCCCCCTGATTTTGTCTCAGGGTTGCTTGATTATCCAGGGTCTTTTGTGACTCCATATGTAAGAGTTAGGAGGGGTTTTTCTAATTCTCTGAAGAGTGTCACTGGGATTTTGATCATCATTATTGAAACAATCTAAATTTGCTTTTGGTAGGATGGTCATTTTCACAACATTAATTCTATTAATCCATGAGCATTTTGTCTTCCCCAATCATTTTCTTCAAAGATTTAAATTTCATTGTAGAAGTCTTTAATGTCTTTGGTTAGGTTTATTCCTAGATATTATGAATAGGAGGGTCTCCAAGAACTCTTTATCAAACTTACCATTGTTGGTATATAGAAGGGCTACTGCTGGGCATGGTGGTCCATGCCTTTAATCCCAGCACTTGGGAGGCAGAGGCACGTGGCCCTCTGTGAGTTTAAGGCCAGCCTGGTCTAAATAGTGAGTTCCAGAACAGCTGGAGCTACAGGGAGACCCTGTCTCAAAAACACCAAAAAACAAAACAAATGAAAAAAGAAAGGGTACTGATCTTTGTTAGATGATTTTGTAGCCAATTTGCTGAAAGTGTTGATTGTTTCTGGAGATTTTTGGTGGAATTTTTGGGATCTCATATATAACACAATATCATCTGCAAATGGAAATAATTTAACGTCTTCCAATTAGTGCTCCTTGGCTTACTTCTCAACCAAAAGTACTATCAAACACTATGTGGAAAAGGAGTGGGACAGTGGACACCTTGTCTTGGTCCTGATTTTTAATGGGAATGCTTCCAGTTTTCTCCATTTAGAATTCCATTGGCTGTAAGTATGCTGTTGTAGCCTTAATTATGTCGACTGGTAGAAGTGATGCTGGCTTCATAGAACAAGTTTGGCAGTTCTCTCTCTGTTTCTATCTTTTGAAAACAGTTTGAGTAGTAGATCTTGTAAGTTTTAAATCTTTTACAGAATTCAGTGAAACCTCTGAGCTGGATTTTTTGTTGGTGGGAGCTTTGTATTACATTTCAATTCTCATATTATGGGTTGTTAAAGTTGTTGATCTCTTCTTAGTTTACCTTTTGTTCGGTTTCTTTTAGATTTTCTTATTAATAGAATGTAAGCTTTTATTATTTATTTTCACTCCAGGGAACATGATTTACTTCCATGGGATTCAAGAGGCACCTGCAAGGACGCCTCAGACATGGTGGAACAGACACAGCAGGCAGCAGGGAGATGGCACCTGGGGCCTACCACCCAGAATGCAAGCTTTTAAAGTATCCTCTTACAATGTTCTGCGGTATTTTTAGTGTCTTGTTGCGATGTTTCCCCTTTCCATCTCTGATTTTGTTATTTGGATTTGCTCTTTCTTTTATTACCTAAGCTAAGGGTATGTCTATCTTGTTTCTCTTTTTCGAGGAACCAGCTCTTAGTTCATTGATTCTTCATATTTTTTCTTTGTTTCTATTCATTGATCTTTTGTGTCTGATTTTTACTATTTTCTTCTGATCACCTTGCTACATACTCAAGTACTGGGCCAGCCTGAGCTACATTGAAATCCGTCTTCATAAAATCCTGTGCACCACACCACACCACACACATCACACAGAAGTTCAGGGTGGCCTGAAACTCTTGGTCTGGGTCTTTTACAGGTTCTCTTTTCCTCATCCAGGATTTCAGGCCATTATGCTCCAGATCACTACAGGAATGTGACAATGCTTTGTCCAAAGCATCAAAGACAGTTGGCGTCAGGCAGGTTTTCACAGGCAAGCAGGAGACCAGCAGGAGTCCAGGCTGGAGATTGTTTGCTGATTCCCTAAGTGCTTTTGCCAAACGGGAACCCTACACTAGTATCCACAGATAAGGGATACCACTCCTCATTTGTTTTTCTGGGACTGTGTTACTTCACTTAGCATAATATCTTCTAGCTCCATCCATTTACTTGCAAAGATCATGATGTCGTCTTTCCTTATTGTGAAGAGAGCTGCAATATACACGGATGTGCATGTATCTTTGCAGTAGGATGAGTCTTGTGGGTATATACTCAGAAGTGGTAAGACTGGGTCAGGTGACAGGCTCATTTTGAGTCTTTTAAGGTTTCTCTACACTGCTTTCCACAGTGGCTGTATGAGTTTACATTCCCACCAGCAGTGGATGAGTGTTCCCCATTCCCCACAACCTCTCCAACATTTGGTATCATTTGTTTTCTTGATCCTAGTCAGTCTTATCAGGGTGAGATGATATGTTAAAGTGGTTTTAATTTGCATTTCCTTAATTACCGATGTTGAACACTTTTTAAGATGTTTTTTAGCCATTATTATTTCTTCACTTGTGAAGTCTCTGTCAGCTCTTTACTATATCTTTTGAGTGAGTCATTTGTTTTCTTCTTTGTTTTTTGAGTAGTTTACATATTCTGGAAGTTAATGCTCTGTCAGATATATAACTGCTGAATATTTCCTCCCACTCTGCGGTTTTCTCTTCACTTCACTGATTGTTTCTTTCACTGTACAGAAGCTTTTGAGTTTAATGAGATCCCATTTATCAATTGTTGACTTTATTTCCCGCACAGCTGCTGTCTGATTTAGAAAGTCCTTTCCTAAGTCTATGTCTTGTAGGTTGCTGCCAAGTTTTCTTCTATCACCTTCAGAGTTTTGGGTTTCACGTGGAGGTCCTTGATCCACTTGGAGTTGATTTTTGTACAAGATGAGAGGTAGGAGTTTAATTTTATTATTGTACAAGTTGGTGATCCAGTTTTGCCAACACCATTTGCTGAAGATGCTGTCTTTCATCCATTGAGTCTTCTTGGCCCCTTTGTCAAATATGAGGAGGCTTAAATTGTATGTAGTCAAATTTGGATTTTCAGTTTTGTTCCATTGGTCTGCAGGTCTGTTTTTTGTGCCAGTACCAGGCTGTTTTTATGGCCATAGCCCTATAATATAGTTTGAAGTCTGGTATAGTGATTCCCCCCTCTATTGCACATTTTGCTCAGGGTTGCTTTGTCTATTCCAGTCCTTTGTTTTTCCATATGAATTTAAGGAATTTTTTCCAAGTCTGTGAATAAGCTCATGGGGATTTTAATTGGGATTCCATTGAATCTGTATATTTATTTGGGTAGAATGGGAGTTTTTACTATATTAATTTTTTCCAATCCATGAGCAAGGGAGTTCTTTCCATCTTCTTTTATTTTTTTGAGACAGGGTCTCCCTATAGCCCCAGCTGGCCTGGAATTCACAGAGATACACCTGCCTCTGCCTCCTGAGTGCTAGGATTGAAGACACGCACCACCACGCCTGATTTAAAGATCATTCTTAACCACTATGTGGGTGCTGGGAATCGAACCTGGGTCCTCTGCAAGAGCAGTACTCTTAATTGCTGAGCCATCTCTCCAGCCCCTCCATCTTCTAATGTCTTCTTCAATCTTGATTTTACAGTATATTTTAGTTAGAAAAGCAAACAATTCATATTAAAGAAGAAATCAGACAGCAATTCAGTATCATTCTAATTCCTTCTACACATAATTGTCCTTTCCCCATGTACCAGCTGTTATTGGTGACAAGGATGCAAAGTAGAGGTCAGATTCGAGAGAATCCAGATTCCACACATTTATTGGCAAAATATGAATATCATTTAGTGTTTTTAAAACCTAGCTCCCTGTATTGTGGGACACCTTGAAAGCTCATTCAATTTGTAAACCTGTGCTCTAGGGTAGAAAACACCACAATTGTGGTTGTCATTACAGAGTCTTTGCTTTTTGTTAAATCTGTTCAATTATATTTTTTAATGGCAATTTTTTTTCCTATTTTTATTGAATTTTCATACATTTCATATGAGACATGTTTATCATATGTCGACCCCCTCCTCTATCTCCACCCCTACAAAACCCCACCCCACAACTGCATTTCATGCATGCTTATATGTTAAGTCCTATTGAGTCAAGTTTGTGTCCCCAGATGTCATCCACTGAAGCCTGGTCAACTTATCTAGTGTCACTCTCTTAAAGAAGACCAGCTCTCCCTCATCTAGCAGACAGAGATCAGCCTCCAGTAGTTCCTCAGCTGAGACTGGGGATTCTTACCTATTTCCCCAGTTCCATGCTGGGCTTTTATCTGGTTTGAGTTTGCATGGGTCTTGTGTTGTCACCATTGCTTTACGTTCATATGAGCAAGTTTGTAAAAGCCTGGAAAACTATGTTTCCTTGTGGTCAACTACCACCTCTGGCTCATATGTCTTTCTGCCCCTTCTTCCATATGGGTCCCTGAGCCCTGGGTGGCAAAGGTGTAATATGAGTCCTGTCCAGGGGCACACACTCAGCTGTCTTATTCTCTACATTTTGGCCAGTTGAAGCTTTCTGTGTTAATGACCCTCTGTGGCATGAGGAAGCTTCACTAGTGACAGTTGAGAGAACCATTAGTATCCTCTCTGTCCTGTTCTTCTATGCTCCTTGAGCCTTGGGTGTACAGGTTCCATTATAGATGTGTCACTTAGGGCTGGGCATCTCACAGAAACTTATTCTCTGTGTTTGACCAGTCATGGAACTCTTTAATAGTCTCCATCTGTTGCAAAAAGAAGTTTTGAAGAGTTGTGAAAGGTACACTTCTCTGTAAATATAAGGATATATATTTAGCACATAGTAAGAAATTACATTTGTCTATGGATATGACAGACTTTGGTTCTCCTCTGGGACCTTGGACCTCTCCAGCCATGTGTATTCAAATAGAGTTAGAGTGACGCATATGCATTGCCTCCCACTGAGTGGGCTTAAATCTAATTCGATGGCTGTTGGTCATCCCCAAGATAGAAGTGCCTGTATCTTTCCCAATACCATGCTGTTTTTATGACTTTGCAATGCAGTTTGAGCTCTGGCATGGTAATCTCCCTAGCATTGCTGTTTGTGCTCAGGGTTGCTTTGATTATCCAGGGTCTTTTGTGACTCCATATGAAGTTTAGGAGTGGTTTTTCTAATTCTCTGAAGAGTGTCACTGGGGATTTTGATCATCATTATATTGAATATCTAAATTGCTTTTGATAGGATGGTCATTTTCACAATATTAATTCTATTAATCCATGAGCATTTTGTCTTTCCCAGTCATTTTTTTCAAAGATTTAAATTTCATTGTAGAAATCTTTAATGTCCTAGATATTATGAATAGGAGGGTCTCCAAGAACTCGTTATCAAACTTACTATTGTTGATATATAGAAGGGCTACTGCTGGGCATGGTGGTCCATGCCTTTAATCCCAGCACTTGGGAGGCAGAGGCAGGTGGCTCTCTGTGAGTTTAAGGCCAGCCTGGTCTAAATAGTGAGTTCCAGAACAGCTGGAGCTACAGGGAGACCCTGTCTCAAAAACACCAAAAAACAAAACAAATGAAAAAAAGAAAGGGTACTGATCTTTGTAGATCGATTTTGTAGCCAATTTGCTGAAAGTGTTGATTGTTTCTGGAGATTTTTGGTGGAATTTTGGGGATCTCATATATAACAGAATATCGTCTGCAAATGGGAATAATTTAACCTCTTCCAATTAGTGCTCCTTGGTTTACTTCTCTACTAAAAGTACTATCAAGCACTATGTGGAAAAGGAGTGGGACAGTGGACAGCCTTGTCTGGCTCCTGATTTTAATGGGAATGCTTCCAGTTTTTCTCCATTTAGAATTCCATTGGCTGTAAGTTTGCTGTTGTAGCCTTAATTATGTCGACTGGTTTTAGAGTGATGCTGGCTTCATAGAACGAGTTTGGCAGTTCTCTCTCTGTTTCTATCTTTTTGAATACATTAAGTAATATTGGTTATAGATCTTTGAAGGTTTCATAAACCTCTACTATAAATCCATCTGGGCTTGGGGTTCTTTTTGTTGGGAGACTTTGTATTACTGTTTCAATTTCCATATTGTTATGGGTTTGTTAAAGTTGTTGATCTCTTCTTAGTTTAGCTTTGATTGTTCAGTTTCTTTTAGATTTTCTTATTTAACAGAATGTAAGCTTTTATTATTTTATTTTTCACTCCAGGAACATGATTTACTTCCATGTTGGTTGCCAGGGCGGGCTGCCTGCAGACACGTGGTGGAACCGGAGCAGCACAGCAAGGGGGAGATGGCACCTGGGGTCTACCACCCAGAATGCAAGCTTTTAAAGTATCCTCTTACAATGTTCTGGGTATTTTTAGTGTCTGTTGCGATGTTTCCCCTTTCATCTCTGATTTTGTTGATTTGGATTTGCTCTTTCTTTCATTACCTAAGCTAAGGGTATGTCTATCTTGTTTCTCTTTTTCAAAGAACCAGCTCTTAGTTCATTGATTCTTCATATTATTTTCTTTGTTTCTATTTCATTGACTTTTGTTCTGATTTTTACTGTTTCTTTTGATCTGTTGGGTCTGGGTTGGTTTGTTCTCACTTATCCAGATGCTGATTTTCTATTGTAGACCCTTAGTGCTATATATTTTTTAAGTGTCCCAGAGTTTTTGTGGTGTTTTAAGGTCCAGAGATCTGAATCACTCTCTCCATTTATTTCCAGTATAAGGATGTTCAGCACACCTGGAGACACAGTGCCACCTTGTGTCTGAGAGAATAGAAGAAATCAGAAAGACGTCTACAAAGACAAAATAACAACTAAAAAATATCAGAGCAACTGCTACCTTGAAATGGACTTGGGAAAGAACACATCCTGACTTTCAGAGAAGATGATGGATTAGAAACCTCACCAATACAATTAAGTAAAAAGAAACAGCCACTCTACAATGCAGTGCCTCTCTCTATGCCAACATTATCATCACCTGAACAAAAAGCCTGAGCCTTAAATTTAGTTTTTATAAGAGTGGGCTGGACACCTATCCCCTGAGGTGTCTCTTAGAACTGTGCTGATGGAACTGTCTCTGAAACTTGGCTCTGGGACTGTCTGTCTAGGTCAGGCCCCACTCATAATCTTATTCAAAATGGTTTCTCCAGGTTCAATTGGAGAAGTACAAGGCTTTCTTCTGCCTTGTACTTCTCCAGTGGAAGCGGCAGCAGGTAATAGTGTGACTCTCCTCTGCCTTGGCCCTGAGCTGGGCAGAGCAGCACAAGCCAACCCCACCAAGCTCACAGCAGCAACATCAGGACCTTAGGGTGAAGGGTTTGGTGGCTCATGGACAATGTGGACTGCGGAGGATTGGGTGGGGGAATGTTCCCCGTTCATGCTGTGATATCCATTTTTCTTTTGACAAAACAGTTGATATTGTTTTGTATCCCTTTAGCCAGCCATGACCAACTGGCATTTATTTAAATGGATGACAATCAACCTTCAGAGACCCTGGCCACCACCTCTACAGAGTTTCTTTATACAGTCCTAAGTATCTATGTCTTACAGATTTTTAAAGCATCTGGAAGAACAGTAAGGCAGCAATTCAGCCATTAAAGTATTTAAACAAGGGTGCCCTGTGTGAATGGGAAGAGGAACCCCCCAAAACTATGAGGATGTTGAAGGAAAATCCAAGAAGCTACCTCCCTCTCAGTTGTTGTCCAGGGAGGCCCACCATCATAAGAACTATCACCAGTGCTACTGGCTGCATGCAAAACTAGACGGTAAGACCTTGGTGTTTGGATATAGATCGTGGGGAAGTCAGACTGAGCCTGAGCAGGACACTCCCTCCCTCCTGGTTGGCATTTGTGGTACAAGAGGAGAGGGGTCATCCACATTCTTGCTGGCTATTAACCCAGCATGCCACCTACCACCAGCACAAGCCAAACATGCCCATTACAATAGTGCCTCAACTGGGATGGGCACAAACAACTGCTTTCCAACTAGATTCAAGCATCACTTCACAGGAAGACATTCATGGCTGGTATTGGAAGTCAGGGCAAAAGCCCCTGGCTAGGGAGCTCATCAGCCCCAGCAGGGAGACCACTGATATTTTCGTTAAATGAATGCATGTGGTTGTGAAATTGCCTTCTAAACATTTATGTTTTGCCCATGGATTGCTGTTGTTGCTGTTGGCCTCAATTTCTCATTGAAGGAAACTTCTTCTTTACAATGAGTATACCTCCAAAACTGGTAAAAAGCCAAGATCCTGAGACTTAAGTGACTGTTGTTGCAGTACAGAGACCTGATACTCAGCTATAGGCAGAGGAATATCATAAAGTATCTATATTGCCCCTTACAAAACTTGGGAACAGTGTGAAGAGAGGACAGGAAAACTCTAAGGCCTGAGCGAGTGGCAGTGTACCTGTAGCTAGTCTCTCTGAATTGAAATGTTTGTTTCTGAGAAAGTTAAGAGACTCATAAGACTCTGAAATAAGTGAAACTCACAGTCTCAGGAAGCTCCTGAAACAGGAAATCCACAATATCCCTCCCAATGGCTATGTAAGCAGCAACAATCACAGAGCAGACAGCAAGCTGGGCAGGAAACTAGGGATATAGATTTTCTGAGTTGTTACCCATGCTGGGTGTTGTTCTAGTTTGTTCTTCCATTGCTGTGCAAAACACTCTGGACCGACACCAACCTTGTGGGAGGAAGGGTTTATTCAGCTAAATCTCCTGGGTCACAGGTCATCACTCAGGGAGCCTAAGGCAAGAACTCCGGTCAGGAACCTGGATATGGCAGAGGCTGAAGCACAGGCCATTGGAGGAACACTGCTTACTACTTGCTCCTGTCTTGCCCTCTCTGGCTCAGCCAGCCTGCCTTTACTTATTACTGTCACTGCTCAACAATCAAGACGATACACCACAGAGGTGGCCACAGGCCAATCAATTGGAGCCAATTCACCAATTGAAGCTCCCTCAACCCAGGGAGTGTCAAGTTGGCCACTAAAGCTATCCAGCAAATTGAACCCATTGCAAACTTGACACACAAAACATCACTATCAAACCACCACCTTTCCCTGTTCCTATCCCCAAAGTATGATTTTAACATGAATCACAACCTAGACAGTACAACCTCAAAAAGCCTACAGTCCTTAAAATGTCCAAAACACTTAAACGTCCAGTCTCTTAAAAAGTCTCCTAACTGTGGGTTGCTGCAAAAAATCCAAAACAAGTACTGTCTTATTCAAAGGGAAGAATCAGACACAAACAAAACCTAAGTCCAGCAAAGTAGCTCAAGGCTGGACACCCACGATCTTCTGGGCTCCAAAAGGGTCTCGGCAGCTCCCTCTCTCGGACTCTGCCGTCCGTGGCACACCTCATCTCAATGGCCCAGGCTAACTCCATTCCACACCTTACGCTGCTCTTGGTGGTCGTCCCGGGGTACCGGCATCTCCAAAAGGCTGGGGTCGCTACTGAAAACTGAGGCAGCACCTTCACCAAGGGTCGTCTTATGACCTCTCCTTGGTGCAAAGCCTCAGCTTCTTCTCTCCATGACCCCTGCAATCCTGGGCCTTCACAAGGCCATACCGAGGGTCAACTTCCAACAATTGTCTTTCCTGACCTTCACAGTGCCAAGCATCGGTGCCTCTGTGACTTCCTCAAATTTCAACACCGGGAACCATATAGGAGACTCTTACACTTTACCAAGTCCTGCTCTGGCTTGAGATGGAGGCTCCGGCCCTTTCTGGGTCACAGCTTCTGTGTGCTGACCTTGGAAGATATTCTCCCAGAAGATTTAAACGCAGTGATGCTGGTCTCTTGTACTTACAGCTGATTTTCAGCCCCAGCTAACCAAGCATCAATTTGCCCCAGTACCACAAAAGTTTCATTTCAGGTTCTGGTCTATTGTTACTTACAGCTAATTCTCCACAGCCCCAGCTGACCATAACCCACAGATTACACAGTCCTGATGATCTCTGCTCTCCTTTGAAACTATAAACTTCACAAGCTAGGCCTCCTTCTTCTACAACTCCTTCAGCAAAAAAACTGCTCCAAGCTCCACAGGAATAATCTTTAGGCATTCAATGATCTCCCAGCCCAAAGTTCCAAACGCTTCCACAATCCTCCCCAAAACACCAAGGTCAGGGTCTGTCAACAGCAATACCCCACTTCGTCTGGTACCAATTTCTGTTTTGTTCAATTGATCTTCCATTCGTGACAAAACACTCCGGCCTGACCACAACTTGGTGGAGAAAGGGTTCTTCAGCTACATCTCCTGGGTCACAGTTGATCACTCAGGGAGCCCAAGGTTAAGAACTCAGGGCAGGAGGAACCTGGAGGCAGGAGCGAAGCAACAGGCCATGGAGGAATAATGCAGACTGGCTTGCTCCCCTGGCCAAAGCACAACCTGCCTTCTGATACAATACAGGACCACCCACAGTGGCCTAGGACCTCCTACATCACTCAACAATCAAGACAATACACAACAGATGTGGCCACAGTCCAATCCAATGGAAAAAATTCCCCATGAGGCTCCCTCACCCCAGGAGTGTCAAGTTGAACAGTAAAGATATCCAGCACACTGTGGTTAGCCCCCCCATTTCAGTAGCACAACTGCCTTGGAGTCACCATACTCCTGTAAGTAACTCTGGTCAACTCGCTGGTCCACTAAACTAGGCTTGGCTGGAATCACCACTTGGCCTGTTATCAGCGCTCTCTTTGGGAAGACTCGGCATTTGTTCATCCCCACCAGGAAAAGTCCCACAGTTAATCCTGGGTGTCAACTTGACTAGACAAGGAAAAAACCAATGAAGTGGAGGAAAAAAGTGTTTATGATTGGACTGCCTAAACCCGGATGGCCCCCCCCACACTTGTAGGTGTTACCTCTGCGGCGGCAGTATTAAAAGGCACAGCAGAGGAGCGGGTCCCTTTGGCTCCGGCCGGCGTGCCTTCGCTCATTGGTGAGGTGGTCTTGCGGCTGGGAGTCAACCTGTCAGATCCCACATGTCCTGCGAGTACAGCTTCAGATTTCGCCTGGAACCCATTTGGCCTTCAGACCACTGGATTGGGACTACGAGAATCCAGCCTTGCACACTGAGCACTTCCTGGATTCTCGTCTTGGCCTTTCCAGTGTGGTGCAGCTACTGTTGGAATCCGTGAACTCTGTCACGTGAGTCAATCAATAAAGTATGAGATAAATTGTATATAGCTATATTTCCATCCTGTTGCTTCTGTTTCTTTAGGAAACCCTGACTAATATAGAAATTGGTTACCAGAAGAGTGGGGTATTGCTGTGACAGACCTGGACTTGGTGTTTTGGGGAAGAAGGGATTGTGGAGGCGTTTGGAATTTCGGGCTGGGAAGATCATTGAATGCCTAAAGATCATTGCTGTGGAGAATTGGAGAAGCAGTTTGCTGAAAGCGTTGTAGATGATGGAGGCCCTGGCTTGTGAAGTTTCTAGTTTCAAACTGGGGAGCAGAGATCATCCGGACTGTGTAATCTGTGGTTTCTGGTCAGCTGGGGCTAAAGAATCAGCTGTAAGTAACACGAGACCAGCATCACTGTGGTTAAATCTTCTGGAAAGAAGAATTTTAGGGTCAGCACACAGAAGGGGCTGAGACTCCCGAAGGGGCCTTGGCTCCATCTCAAGCCAAGCAGGATCTTAGGGACTTGGAATTGTGTAAGAGTCTCTTGTATGGTTCTGGTGTTGAACTTTGAGGGGGGTCACAGAGCGCAGCCGAGGAATTGGCACTATGGGAGGTCAGGAAAGACCATTTGTGGAAGTGCACCTTGGTTGCAGTGAAGACACGGGTTTGCAGGGTCATGGAGGCGAGAAGCCTGAGGCTTTGTCACAAGGAGGGTCAGAAGAGACCATTGGTGAAGGTGCTGTGTCAGTTTCAGTGGTGACCCCAGCATTTTGGAGATTCCAGTACGTGGAACCCCACCAAGAGCAGCTGGGCAGCGGCAGGTGTGGAATGAGTCAGCCCAGGTCTGTGAGATGAGCTGTGCGTGCCAATGATGGCAGAGTCGGAGAAGGGGATTTGCTGAAACCCTTTGGAGCCAGAAGATCGTGAGTGGAATCCCAGATGTCTGCTTGACTTACTTTGCTGGACTTCGGTTTTGTTTGACGTGTGCCTGATTCTTCCTTTGAAATAAGCCAGTACTTGTTTTGGATTTTCACCCGGGCAGTCCACAGTTAAAAGACTTTTAACAGACTGTGAATTTAAGTGTTTTGGACATTTTAAGGACTGTGGGGCTTTTTTAAGGTTGTACTGTCTTGGGTTGTGATTGTGATTAATGTAAATATACTTTGGGGATACGAACTGGGAAAAAGGGTGGTTTAATAGTGATGTTGTTTTGTGTGTCAAGTTACAAGGGGTCAATTGTACTGGAAAGCTTTAGTGTCAAATTGAAAAACCTGGGTGAGGGAGCCTCAATTGGGGAATTGCTCCATTGTATTGGCCTGTAGCCAAATTTTATGGTAGTATAGTATTGTCTTGATGGTAGAGCAATGTGGGGGGCCAGCCCACAAGAGTGGTGCAACCCTGTGAGGTTGCTGTTGACCGTATAAGGAAGGCAGGCCTGGGCATGAGCCCGGACGAGAACGCTAGTGCAAAGCATTCCTCCATGGCCTGTGCTTCAGCCTGACTCCAGGTTTCTGCCCTGAGTTCCTCCTTTGTCTTCCCTTAGTGATGAACTGAGTGATGAATCTGTGCACAGATTCACTTTGTGTATTTATTGATTTATTTACTTATATGCTGAGCATGTAGTTTAGGCTGGACTGTAACCTGAGACCCTCCTGCCCTCACCTCTCACAGATTTACTTTTATATTCTTCACCTTAATGAAAACAAAATTTTCTCAGCCAGAGAGAATGGCATAGAAGAGAGAAGAGGTTGGTTATGAGAACAGAAGAATAAGTAATCATCGCCTCAAACACTGAGGAGGAAAACAGTCCAGTTTTCCTGAGAAGCTCCTGAGAAGCTCTCTCAAGGCCCACTCAGCTGAGTGGACATCTCATGATATGCCGGGGGGGGGGGGCGGAGGGGGGAAAACATCTGAAGTGAAGACAGAGGCACTAAAAAGAAAGGACTGGCTTCACCCTTCAGTGTGAGAGTTCCTTTGCTCTTAGCACTTTCCTGAGCCCTGTGACATCACAGGATGGTGTAGAAAAATGACATCATCATGTACTTCCCCAAGGTGTGGAAGGAGGCAGGGAGTACAAAGCTGTAGACAGCACACCCCAAACTGATGAGACTCCTGAATTACTTATGTTTAGATTTTGACTGCATGCAAACGTGATCACAAACCACAGGCCTCCAGGCCTGGCCTCCTGCATCTAGTCACCTGCAGGGTGATTCACCACTCCAAAGCCTGCCTCTGCCTCCCAAGTGTGGGTTTAAGGCATTTGCCACCATGCAGTGGAAGTCTGTTTATTCTCATGCTTGTAGATTCCAGTACATGAATAAAAGGTTTACCCAATTTCATTCATGACAATTCAAGTTATTTTTAAAATTTTTGGATATTGTAAAAAGCACTCTATTATTGGGGCTGGAGAGATGGCTCAGCAGTTGGAAGCACCAACTTCTCTTGCAGAGGACCCAGCACCCACATGGTGGCTAAGAACTATCTTTAAAAAAAAAGAAGCACTCCATGATTATATTTTAAATTCAAATGAATAATTTAAATATAAAATATCATTAATGCATTTTTATATTGAAATAAAACCCAAATTATACAGTAAAACAAATTCAGGGCTGACCAGCCATGTGGATACCACAAATAACAGCAACTATTTTGAGCATTTTTATTAATTAGTTAAGAAATGTTTGATAATCATTCATATTGAAAAAAGAATTGTGTGTGTCAAATACATACCAGTCTTTATATGTAAATACCAAATACCATCTTATATATATATTATTCTTAATTTTTTTCCCAAGAATAACTCTTAAGCATGAGGGCTGGAGAGATGGCTCAGCAGTTAAGAGTGCAGACTGCTCTTGCAGAGAACCTGAGTTTGATCCCCAGCACCCACATGGCAGCTGAAAACTGTCTTTGACTTCAGTTCCAGGGGAATCCGATGCCCTCTTCTGACCTCTGTGGCATTGCATGACACAGGTGCACAAATCTACATGCAGACAGTACATTAATACACATAAAAATTAAATAAATAATAAAAATTAAAAAAAACATGGCCATGACAGGCCCAAGGAATTCTGGGAAACGTAGTTTGCAAGCTCAAAACTGGCGTGCACTGGGCATCTTTCTTTCCTGAGAAATGATTCTGGTTTCAATTTTGCGACTCTGAGTTGGGGCTACATTAATAGGAATGCCTGCAAATGAAGGTCTTGGTTATCCCTGATCTGACACAGTTTTTTATGGTGGAGAAAGAGAAGTGGCTGAAGGAAAAGCTGCTTCTGGCCCTTTAAGAGAAAGCTTGGATGTTTGTTTAGCCTGTTCTCTTGTCACTGGGTCTGGAGCTGGTTGGGAGAAGAGTGTCTGTTAGTTTCCCTTCCTTGCATGGCCTGGTGGGAGGGGCCTAAACATTGTCTCACTGCAGCTGAGTGGAGAAACTTGAGAAATGCCACACGCCTTCTTGCTGCCTAGCCTTCGGTGCTACATGTGTCCAAGATTCTGAATTCCATAAGTCTGCAGGGGACATCCACAGGGCAATATTAAGAGTCTCATTCCAAAAGGAGGCAGCATCCCACGTGGAAATTTTAACTCTTCAACTCTTGAGGAGCATCTTTTATTTTCTTAGACTGTGGGTCTTTTTGGCATGCCTGTTTGTTTTCCATGGTGAAGAAAGGCAGGGAATGCTAATGGTTAGAGAAACGTTTAGTAGCATATGGCTCTGCAGATGGAACAGCTTCTTGTCTGTGGGAACTGAAGTTATTTAGAAGACAGATCAAGGACTTATCCCACACAAAAAAAGGGATTTTCCACAGAGATGGGCCAAGAGCCTGGCCATTTAGGGGAGAAATGCTGACAGATTAAAAAGAATAACCTCACATGAAAGAGAAATTTTCACAGAGATGGGCCAATAGCCTGGCTGCTACCGTAAACCTTACTTTTAGGGGGGTTACTTCCTTAACGATGAACCTTCCGAGATTTTCCCCTCATGGGGGGAAAGGGGGCTGAGAGAGACAGCCTGAGAAATACCTTTTCTCCTGTTTCCTTGTGGAAAGTGGAGCCCCACGTCTTGGCACCATTTGTCATCTGAAATAAACATCTGGTGGTCCTTTAAACATGCATGGCCACAATCCACAAGATCTTCTTCCTCCCTGGACCAGGCTCCCAGCTTTGCAAGGCTGCATGCAAGCCTTGTAATTGTCCCCTGCCAGCAGGCTAACAATTCCAGGCTTAAGCACTGGCAAGGAGGGAGAGGGAGAAACCATCTGGAGAGAAACAGAAAATGTACTCAGAGGTTTAATGTTGTAACACAAGCCTTTTTTAAATTTATTATTATTATTATTATTTATCTTCGTATGTGTATGAATGTACTGTCTGCATGCAGGTCTGTGCACCCGTGTTGTGCAATGCTGCGGAGGTCTAAAGAGGGTCTCGGATTCCCCTGGAACTGGAGTTCTCCTGGAATTGGAGTTACAGACGGTTCTTAGCCACCATGTGGGTGCTGGGGATAGAACCCGAGTCCTCTGCAAGAGCATTGGTGCTCTTAACCACTAGGCTATCCCTCCAGTCCCAACACAAGGCTTTTATACAAACCCTTGCATGGGCTGGGACACATACACACATTTGGGGGCTGGGGCAGGCAATTGGGACAAGGGAACCCCAGGCTATATTCCAGATCAAAGCTATTTCCCTAAGAGATCAAAGACAGCTCAGGTCTCACAGGTCTGTGAGGATAACAGCAGGGGTCAAGGCTTGGGGGCTGTTTGCTAACTCTTTTTAAGTGCTTCTGCCAAAAGAATGCCTACAATATACCCAGCAAAAATGTCGATTATAGTTGAAGGAGAGAGAAAAATCTTCCATGACAAAAAAGAGATGACAGAACACATACCCAGAAAACCAACCCTTCAGAAAATACTTGAAGCAATTCAAAGGACAGAAGAGAGGAGCAACTATCCTCAGGCATCTAGAAAGAGAAATTAATAAAAATGTAACTGCTGAAGTAGAAACAGAGACTAAAAATGCAAATGGATAATAAGGTGAAAGGAAGCAACACACATCTTTCAATTATAACCTTAAATATTAATGGACTAAACTCCCAAGTCAAAAGACATAGACTGTGTATTAGTCACTTTTCTGTTGCTGTGATAAAACCACCATGACCAAGGGAACTTATAAAAGGAAGAGTTTATTTCAGCTTACGATTGACGGTTCCAGGGAATTAGGGTCCATTGTGGTGAGAGGCATGGTGGCCAGGGCTGGAGCAGAAAGCCGAGGTTCACATCTCCAATGAGGAAGTCAAGAGAGAGAGAGAGACTGGAGACTGCAAAGTTTGTTAAACTCACTAACCCCGCCCCCAGTGATGTACTTCCTCCAAAATGGCCATACCTTCTAAGACCTCCCAGAACAGTGCCACCAACTGGGGATAAAATGTCTGAATACTTAAAGCCTATGGGGGACATTCTCATTCAAACCACCACATTCGACTCCCTGGCACCCATAGGCTCATGACCATATAAAATGCAAAATGCATTTAGTCCAACCTTAAAAGTACCCCCATAGTCTTTACCAGTCTCAATTCCACTCAAAGTCTACAGTCCAAAGTATCTTCTGAGACTCAGGCTAATCTCTTAACTATAAGCTCCTGTAAAATCAAAAGACAAATTATATACTCCCAACACACACTGGAACCAAATACACGTTCCCACTCCAAAAAGGAGGAATAGAGGCATAGTGAGGAAATACCTGACCAAAACAAGACTGAAAACCAGCAGAGCAAACACCAAGTCCACTAGCTCCATGTGCAACTTCTGGGACTTGACTTTCAACGGGCTTAGATGGCTCAGCTCTTCTACCTTTGCTTGTAACATACAGATGTATGTATGGTACCACTCCCTGTATGCAGCTCTCCTTGGCAAATATCTCACAGCTCTGGCATCTCGAATGTCTTCTTGGGGTCTCCACTGCCAACCAGGCTTCACATTCTCAGCTTCACACAATGGCTTATCAGGGCCTTCTTTATTCAGGGAAGGCCCTGCTGTACTCTGCCTGGCCTCTGCCGCTCTCTGAAACCATGGAGGAAGAACTGATGACCCCTTCACTCTTGCATGCTTCATGCCTCTAAAGCCAGCACCACATGAATGAAACTGCCGAGTTTGGCTGCAAGTTTGGGATGGACCCTGGCCTATTTCAACCACATTTGTAACTTTTCTCTTCCCTGGACTTGTTGGAGCAGAAAACCCTTTCAGTATTTTCCTTTCAAAAGTTGGAGGCTTAGCTGGGTGTGGTCTTGCCCTGAAGGTACTGTTTCTGTTGTTTACTTGTAAATCTCGAGGCGTCTCCTTAATCACTTCAATCTCACTTTTTTTCATTGCCCAGGCCCAGATGGTTTCACGGCAGAATTCTATAAAACATTTCAAAAAGACATACAACAATTATTACTCAAATTGTTCAGAAGGATACAAGCAGAGGGAACTCTCCCAAATTCCTGCCATGAAGTCAGCATCACTCTAATACCAAAACCAGGCAAAGATACAACTAAAAAGGAGAACTATAGACCCATCTCATTAATGAACACAGATGCAAAAATTCTCAACAAAATACTTGCAAACCACATACAGACCCACATCAAGAAGATCATGACCAAGTTGGATTTATACCAGAGATGCAGGTATCCTGCCCCTGTCATCACTCCTCATCAATAGAGTGCTTGAAATACTTGCTAGGACAATAAGGCAAGAAAAGAAATTAAAGGAATAATAATTGGAAAAGAGGAAGCCAAGCCATCCCTTTTTGCTGACAATATGATTGTTTACCTAAGGAATGCTAAAAACTCTATCAGAAAACTCCTAGAAACGATTAAGAGTTTCAGGAATGTGGCAGGATACAAAATAAATATAGAAAAATCAGTTGCCTTTCTTTACACCAACAACAAGCAACTGAAGAAGGAATACAAGGAGACCTTACCACTCACGATAGCTTCAAAACAATAAAATACCTAGGAACAAACTTAACCAAAGAATCCAATGACCTCTACAACAAAAATCATAAACCCCTGAAGAAGAAGATTGAAGAAGACATCAGAAGATGGAAAGACCTTCCATGCTCATGGATTGGGAAAAAAATATAGTAAAAATGTCCATTCTACCCAAACTAATATACAGATTCAATGCTATCCCAATTAAAATTCCCAAGAGTTTCTTCACAGAAGAAAAAGTCCTTAATTTCATATGAAAAAACAAAAGAACCCGAATATTCAAAGCAACCCTGAGTGAAAAGAGCAATACAGGGGAGATCTCTATACCAGACTTCAAACTATGGAGCTGGAGAGATGGCCTAGCAGTTAAGAGTGCCGACCGCTCTTACAGAGGACCCGGGTTCGATCCCCAGCACCCACATTGCGGCCGAGAACCGTCTGAAACTCCAATTCCAGGAGAACTCCAGTTCCAGGGGAATCCGACACCCTCTTCTGACCTCTGCGGCATTGCACAACACGGGTGCACAAACTTGCATGCAGACAGTACATTCATACACATACAGAAATAAATAAATAAAGATAAAATAAAAAAAAAACAAACTATACTACAGGGCTATAGTCACAAAAACAGCTTGGTACTGGCACAAAAACAGACCTCTTGACCTATGGAACAAAACTGAAGATCCAAATTTGAGCACATACAACTTCAGCCACCTCATATTTGACAAGTGGGCCAAAAAGACACAATGGAGGAAAGACAGCATCTTCAGCAAGTGGTGTTGGCAATTGGATCACCACATGTAGAAAAATAACTTTGAACCCCTACCTCTTGCCGTGTACAAATGTCAACTCCAGATGAATCAAAGACCTCAACATGAAACCCCAAACTCTGAAGGTGATAGAGGAAAAAGTTGGCAGCAGCCTACAAGACATAGGGGTAGGAAAAGACTTTCTAAATCAGACAGCAGCTGTGCAAGAAATAAGATCACCAATTGACAAATGGGACCTCATTAAACTCAAAAGCTTCTGTACATCAAAACAAACAATCAAGGAAGAGAAGAGAAAACCCACAGAATGGGAGGAAACCTTCACTTAAGATACATCTGACATAACATTGATTTCCAGGATATATAAGCTACTCAAAAAACAAAGAAGACAGAAAACAAATGAATCACTCAAAAGATGGAGCAAAGAGCTGAACAGAGACTTCACAATTGAGGAATTAGAAATGGCTGAGAAACATCTTAAAAAATGTTCACTGTCGCTAATAATTAAGAAAATGTAAATTAAAACCACTTTAAGATATCATCTCACTCAAATAAGACTAGCTAAGATCAAGAAAACAAATGATACCAAGTGCTGGAGAGGTTGTGGGGAAAAGGGGTCACTCTTCCACTGCTGGTAGGAATGTAAAGTCATACAGCCACTATGGAAAGCAGTGTGGAGAGCCCTTGGAAGACTCAAAATGAGTTTGCCACCTGACCCAGCCATACCACTCCTGGGTATATACCCACAAGACTCATCTTAACACAGAAATACATGCACAGCCATATTTATTGCAGCTCTCTTCACAATAGCAAAAGCTGGAACCAACCCAAGTGTCCCTCAACTGGATAGAGAAAATGTTGTACATCTACACAATGGAGCTATATGCAGTGGTAAAGAAAGATGACATCATGAACTTTGCAGGTAAATGAATGGAACTAGAAGATATCATGTTAAGTGTAGTAACACAGTCCAAGAAAAACAAATGACGAATGGTATCCCTCATCTGTGGATGCTAGTGCCAATTACCTAGTTGTTAGTATTTCTTGTGCAGGGCTCCTTGAGCTTTTGTCCAAGTATCTGGGAGTGATGCATATTAGAAACAACAAGAACAACAACAACAGAAAAGAGTGTGTCAAAGAACTGACTGAAACAGTGAACTTCTGCTCAAAACAGTCAATTTCTGCATTAAGAATTTTGAGAGAGACTGAGAAAAATTTGAAAACATGTTAGGCAGAATGCATGAGCTCTGGTGGGGTGGGGAGTAGGGAGGGGGACATGGGTCTAGATTTGATTTGTAATGTAATCTTGTATATAAAAATATGGCTCCATTAAAAACAATTAAAAAATAAAGGCAAATAGAAATCATGAAAAAAATACTACCATCAAGAATTAGCATGCTCGTAAGTGAAAAAATTTACAAATAAATGTTTTAGTGCTAAAACAGGAAAGATCTTAATAAGTAAAAACATAACAGATCAAGAGTCACAAATACACACCTGCAAAGCTAAACAGACAGAAAGGTAACACTGACCACATTACTGGTATTTGCAAGAATTCTCCACAAAAAAATTAACAGTGATGCTCAGAATATTGTCTTTGAGAAACTCCTTTTTCAGTTCATTTTTAATCAGTTTTTCCCGCACATGTGTGTTCTCCACATTCCCCTCCCCAATTCCCATTAGTCCTCTTAATTCCCTAGACGGTTTCATTTCTACTTTCTTCTCATGATTTTGTGTATCTAAATATATAAAGTCTAGGAATTTCAGATGCGAGCTAAAGTGTGATATCTGTGTTTCTGAGATAGCCTTAATTTACCTAATACGAGTATATCTAGTGGAATCCATTTTCTGCAAAAGACATAACTTGGTTCTTCACTATGGCTGAAAGAAACTTCCTTGTCTACATATGCATGTTTTCTTTACCCATTCTTCTGCTGGACATTGACCTCAGCTACTGTGAGCAGAGCTGCAGTAAGCATTGATGTTCATGTGTGTCTGTGACATGATAGCCCGGAGTCCTTCAGGTGAATCCAAGAAGTGGTGTACTTGGAAGATCTTTTGCAGTTTTGTTCTTTTTGTTTGTGGGGGTATGTGTGAAGCCTCCATACTGACATGTCAGTTGATAACTGTCCATAACTCTAGTTCCAGGGGGATTGTATGCCCTCTTCTAGCCTCTGTGGTCATTGCAAGCATGGGTGCACTTATATACATGCAAAAAAATTCATACACACACAAAAAAATAAAAACAAACAAATCTGATTCCCATCCTGCCTGAGAGTAACTGAAGCTGGCTTCTGTATTGCAGCGAGCTTCCCCAGTTGTGCCATCCCCAGCCCCGTAGCTTGGGGAGCCCCTCCTGAGAGGGGCTGAATTAAAGGGAGACATCTGAATTAAATACTACCATACAGCAAAAGGATCCAATGGACATCTACCAAATATTCCACTGAAGCACCAAAGAATATCCTTTTTATTCAGCTCCCCAGGGAACTTTCTCCAAAGTTGACCACACACTGGGCCAAAAAACAAACTTCAACAAATACAAACATTGAAATACTTCCATGTATCCTGTCAGACCACAATGAAATAAAATTTAATATCAATGCCAGAAGAAAACCTAGTAATTACAGAAACTCATAGAGATTAAATGACACACTCCTGAATAATGAATGGGTCAATGAAGAAATTAAGAAAGAAATAAAAGTATCCCTGAAATTAAGTGAAAAAGAATAAAATACAACAAAACCTCTGGAACACTTTATTTATTTACTTATTTATTTATTTATTTATTTTCCCAGGAATGATGTTATGGGCATCACTGAAATGCCTTCTTTTTTATATTTTTATTGGAGTTTTGTGTATTTCACACACCATTTCTCAGTCCAATTTAGACTCATTCTCCTTTCCATGCCTCCCACCCCACCCAAGTTCATGCATTTTATCATATGTGTCTTCTCTCTTTTTCTCAGTCTTTTTAAAGTTTTTCTGGGAGAGGTTTATTGTTTGGGACAGAAGTTTACTGTTTCAGTCAGTTCCTTGACCCAGTCCTTTTGTTGTTGTTCCTTCCAATCTGTATTGCTCCAAAATATGCATATATATATATATATATATATATATATGTCACACCTGTACCAAAATTATGACATCTGAAAACAAACTGTATGTTAATTCTAAAACATGTTTGGGAATTCACATTTTTCCCTTTAATTTTATATTACTCTAAAATATGCATACATGCCTTCCACCCATATACCAAAATTACACAGTCTGAAAATACATGGTAGGATAATTCTAGAGCCCATTAAGGGATTATCCTTACAAAAGCACAGTTGCTTTAAGATAAAAAATAAGTATAACATTAATGTTGCTCAGTTTGCCTTAAATGACTTAACATTGCAACTCAAAACACTTGGAAGACAGCAACAAGTGAATCCCAAACCCAACAGACAAGAATAAATAACAAAAATCATAGCCGAGATTAATGTAATGGAAACAAAGAACATAATACAAAGAATCAATGAGTCCAAAAGCTGGTTATTTGAAAGGATAAACAAGATAGACAGACCCTTAGCCTAGTTAACCAAAAGAAAGAAAGAGCAACTCCAAATCAACAAAATTAGAGATGTAAAGGGAAACATCACAACAGACAACAAAAAGATCCAGAATATTATAAGGGAATACTTTAAAACCTATATTCTGTTAAATAAGAAAACCTAAAAGAAATAGATGAATATTTGAAATCACGGGAATCACCAAAGCTAAACCAAGAGGAAATTGACAGCTTGAACAGACCCATAACATATAAGGAAATTGAAACAGTAATACAAAAATACCCCAGGCCCAGATGGATTTATGGCAGAATTCTAACATACATTTAAAGAATATATGTGACCAATATTACTTAAGTTGTTCAAAATGATAGAAACAGAGGGAGAAGTCCAAAATTCCTTCTATGAAGCCAGCATCACTCTAATACCCAAACCAGGTAAAGATACAACCAAAAAAGAAAACTGCAGTCCCATATCCTTAATGAATACAGATGCAAAATTCTCAACAAAATACTCACAAACTGCATTCAGACACACATAAAAAAGATTATCCACCATGATCAAGCCAGATTTATTCTAGAGATGCAGGGATGGTTCAACATACGGAAATCAGTAAATGTCGTAAATCATGTAAATAGACTCAAAGACAAAAATCACATGGTCATCTCAACAAATGCAGAAAAAGTCTTTGATAAAATTCAACATTCATTTGTATTAAAAGTCTTAGAGAGAATTGGACTGGAGGGAACATACCTCAACATAATAACAGCAAACCTATAGCCAACATCATTCTAAATGGAGAAAAATGGGAAGCATTTCCCTTAAAATCAAGAACCTGGCAAGGCTGTCCACTATCTCCGCTCCTTTTTAATATAGTAGTTGAAACTCTTGCTAGAGCAATGAGACAAGAGAAGTAAATTAAAGGAGGTCAAACTATACCCTTTTGCAGATGATATACTATACCTAAGAGATGCCAAAAATTCCACCAGAAAATTCCCAAACATTATTAACACTTCCAGTAAAGTGGTAAGTTACAAAATTAATCTACAAAAATCAAGAGCTTTTCTATATACCAATAATAAGCAATTGAAGAACCAGTTCATGGAAACCTTCCCATCCACAATAGCCTCAAAAACAATAAAATAGCTCTGAATAAACCTGACCAAAAACATTAAAGATCTCTACAATGAAATTTTTAAATCTTTGAAGAAAGAGATTGATTAAAGAGGACACCAGAAGATGGAAGGACCTCCACCCCATGTTCATGATTAGAAGAATTAACATACTGAAATTGAGATTCAGTGCAATCCCAATCAAAATCCCCATGACATTCTTCACAGAATTAGTGAAAAAATCCTAAAATTCATATGGAAGCACAAAAGACCCTACATAGCCAAAGCAACCCTAAGCAGAAAGAGCAATGCAGGTGGGGGGTATAACTACATCAGATATCAAACTATATTACAGAGATATAGTCAAAAAAACAGCATCATTTTACTGGCACAAAAATAAACATGTAGATCAATGGAACTTAACAGAAGACCCAAGCTTGAGTATGTACAATTTCAGCCACCTGATATTTGATGAAGAGGCCAAGAATACTCAGTGGAGGAAAGACAGCATTTCAGCTAATGATCCTGGCAAAACTGCATCATCACCTGTAGAAGAATGAAACTTGACCCTTATCTTTCACCTTGCAAAATAAGTCAACTCCAAATGGATCAAAGACCTCAAAGTGAAACCTGAAACTATTAGAAGAAAATGATATAGGTGTAGGACACGACTTTCTAAATCAGACACTAGTTGGCATTACTAGAAGTAATATCAACCATCAACAAGTGGGACCTCATGAAACTAAAAAGCTTCTGTACAGCAAATGAAAAAATCAAGAAATGGAGAGAAAACTCACAGAGTGGGAGGAAATCTTCACCAGTAACACATCTGACAGGGGTTTAACATGTAGACTATATAAACTACCCCCAAAACAAAGTAACCAAGTTAACAAGTGACCCAGTTAAAAGATGAGCTATAGACTTGAATAGACAGTTCTCAAATGAAGACAGAAAGATGGCTAAGAAATATCTTTAAAGTGTTCAACACTTTTAAAGTATTTGTGATTTTTTTTCAAAAATCTCAATTTCCTTGTTGACTTTCTCATCCATGTGAGTTTTTCTAAGGGAAAGCACATGAAACACAAAAAAGCCAAATAAAAGATTGCTGACTATGAAAAATAATGTAGAACTAAACCTGGATCACTATAAGAATGGTAATTAACATAAAAGCTTTTTAGAATGCAAGGAAATTTGCATGTTCAAATTTAGCTGTGAAATGTCATCAGTCCTTTCCTGAGACTCTGGAAAACCAGAGGACAGAAATTGGTAAAATCCAGTTTTATTCAACTCCACGCCTGAGGAAAATGAGGCAGGCACTCCATCTCAAAGATCTCTCATTCTTTTTTTTCTTTTTTATTAAGGTTTATTTTCTTTATTTTTATTTCATGTGTATGAGTATGTCTGCATATGTTTAAGTGCACCCATGTTGTGCAATGCCTGAGGAGGACAGAAGGTGTTAGATCCCTTGGAAATGGAGTTACAGACAGTTGTTAGCTACCATGTGGGTACTGGGATTTGAACCCGGGTCTTATGTAAGACCAACCAGTGCTTTTAACCACTGAGCCATCTCTCCAGCCCCCCCCCCTTTTTGGTATTTTTGAGACTGGGTGTCCCTTTTTAGTCCCAGAGGGCCTGGAGCTCACTATGTAGACCAGGCTAGCCTTGAACTCACAGCTTCTCCCTCCCAACTGCTGGGATTAAAGGCATGCGCCACCATGCCAGCTTCCCATTCTTGATAGGGAAGTTTCAGGGCTTTTTATGGGACGTTGGGTGAAAGGTCCCCACCCATGCTGTGACCCTGGGTCCAGTCCTTTGATAGCGAGATCTTCCATGTCATTCAGGAGGTCAACTTCAAGTCTGAACTTAGGCACTGTTGTTAAACACATTCATTTTACAGAAAAAAAAAAAAAGAAATGCTAGTCTAACAGTCAAAGGAGGGCACAAGGATTGCTCTTTAGAATTTAGACCATCATGTGAAAAGTATAGAGTATCAGAACTATTTCTTTCTTCTGGGAGACAAACTCCTCTCTGATCAAAAATTTGTTGATTCCCCCTCTGTCCTGACAGGGTCTCAGTGCTTCCTCTGTCAGAGAAGATCACTGTCACATGAGAGCCTGAAAGAATTTTATGTTCAGAATCATTTTTTTTACCCAGTCTCTGCTGCACTGCAACATTTCCATCTTAGAGTCAGCAAAAACTCAGTTGTTATTTGCAAACAAACAGCACAGAATACTGGACAATGATTAGCTTTTCATTAGAGGTTTCCGGGTCTATGGTTAATTGAAGTCTGGGGACAGGCTCCCTTGAGACCCCCCACCTCCCCAGTTCCCTAGTTCCCTGGTGCACAGAAGCTGTAGAAGCACTTGATCTGGCCTGAAACAGCCCTGAGCCATCACCCTGTCCTCGGCCCTGAGCCATCATCGCCCTGTCCTCAGACTTGACCTATCATCACCCTGTCCTCAGACTTGAGCCAGGTGTGGAGCAGAAATGTGGGGACTTTGCTATGGGCAACTCCCATTCAAAACCCAATCCGAAGTCCCCTTTGGGCTGTTTGTTTAAAAGTTTTTCTACATTGGGAGGCTCATCCTGCAGCAGTAACAGGAGGCTGACCCTGCAGCAGTAACAGGAGGCCAAGTCAGGAAGTTAGAGTATTAACTACATATTAATGAAGCTGTTGCTTTCCCTGCAAGAAGTAACTCAGGTTGTTTATTGTCCTAGAACCACAGATCTGGGCTAGAACCCTTTGAAAGGAGCAGGTGAGTTTAGATCTGAGAAAAGACAGGATGCTCCTCACCACGAAATATAGCATACTAAATGTGTTTCCTCAGCAAGTGGAAGCGGTAGGAAGTAAGAAATAAATTCCCAGTGCTTTAGATGACTGTGAAGTTGAGTAGGGAGGGAGGAGAGTGTTCTGAGAGAGTGAGGCTGCATAAGAGGAGTCGTGGGTCCCAGTGTTACAGTCGCCAGCGCTTGACCAGGGGCGGATGAGGGACACAGCTGCCTCCCTGTCTATTCATTACTAGGATTTCACACAGAGCTTTGACTAAGTCAGTGGGACGGTGTCTGCCAAGACTCCACCAGTCTGTGAGTGTTAATTTCTGTCCATATACTCATTACTGTTGATACTGCCAGTGGGGCGGACAACACTGCCCCCGAGCTGCTAGTACACCTTTGAGTATTATTATCCTTTGTTCTGGGAAGACAGCACTGTCCTCCAGCAGTACGCCTTTGGGGATCATTATACTTTGTTAGGGGGAGAGTAAGGAGATAGTGGGCTTCAGCTTAGCATACAAAAAAGCCAGTTGTCAGAGGGGAGGACAGGAGCCTCCCTCCCACCAGGACCAACAGGTAATGAATGGACAGCATGAGACAGAAGAAGCCCACACCATGCAGAAGACCCAAAGGAAGACCCCGCTGTGGAGCCAGGACCATGGAGCTTCTCGGCTACTCCAGCTCTGACCTACTTCCTCTTACAGCAAACCGTCTGTCTTTCTACCACATCTCTCTGTCCAGTATCTGAAACCTGGACCCAGAAACTGGAAATCCTGGTGGGTGGCCCATATCCCCTCGTGTCCACTGAGAGCATTTGGATGCTCTAGAAACAGAGTTTATGAGCAGTGTAAGGAGGGAGAAGACTTCAGAAGGAGCTGTCTGTCCACACTCACGGTAGCATCTGCCTTTTGTCTTTTACACAAAAACATCACTCAGACTGAGAATCTGCACAACAGAGAAAGATGAAGGCCTCAAGTGACAGGAAGTGTGACTTCTGAGAAAGAAGCAGAGGATGTGACTTGTTACATCGGAGGGACCCAGGGGTCCTGATTCCTTTCTCCTCATTTCTACCTGAACCAAGGTAATCAGTATCAACCATTTGAAGATAGAAATGAATCGTGATTGAAAATATTTAGTGATGACTTTAATTCGTGCCTGATTTGGACAAGATTGAGTATTTATCTGGCTACTTGCATACTTTATTATTGACATGATTTCGGTGGACTAAACTAAATGTATAACTCTTTTATCAAGTTATCAATTTATTACAATTTTTTAAAAGTTAAAGCAAGCCGGACGTGGTGGCACATGCCTTTAATCCTAGCACTTGGGAGGCAGAGGCAGGTGAATCTTTGTGAGTTCAAGGCCAGCCTGGTCTACATAGTGAGCTCCAGGACAGCCGGAGCTACAGGGAGACCCTGTCTCGAAAAGACCGAAAAAAAGAAAAGTTAAAGCATCCTTACAGAGAATGTAAGGCACAGTGCAGCATTAGCAGCAAAAGCTGGGACCTGGGGAAGTGTATTACTGATAATGGAAATGACTCCTAATGTTGTTTGAAAAGAAAAGTCATTAAATGTGTATTTTCTGGAAAGACAACAGAAATGGATTTGGTGATGTGGGGACTTCATTAATAGAAGATATTCCTTGTCCTCTAGATGGGAGTGTGTCCCCACTGTTCTCAAAAGAAAGGTGGGGCGGGGCCTCCTCCTGGGCTGGCAGCTCTGCAAACAGCAGCTCTGGAACATCCTTTCCACCACTTTATCTACACCCATAAAATATTTTAAGGGTTTTCATTCTATAGATGATGAACAATATTAGAAAAATTTGAAAGTGGTAAAATGGCTGTCTCTTAGGTTGTTGATTGGGATTATTCAACTTTAAATTCATTCTAATAAGAAGAGCATACAGAAAATTAATAAAAATGAATCAGTTACACCCTAAGATTTTCATGAATAAATCAGAACAAACAACCTACCTCTTTGGGCAGAAAAATCAGGATTTCTTGAATACAGCTTCCAGAGTGCCTTTGGGGAAGCTCAAAAGATGCTCTGGGGTGGAGGCAGTAGAGTAAGCTGTGGGAGACTGGAAGGATGTTGAGAAGCTATTGCTCATGTAGAAATTCAAAGGAAACAATGACTGGGTTCGAAATTATTATCCAAGGGAATAATTATTAATTCCTTCCAAACAGTATTACTATAGGATACAGCACATCAATTTGGTGGGAATTTATAAGATGTGTTTGATATCAGACAAATGGACAGGTGCCTTGGTCTTTGGTGAGGCTCCTTAAAGATACAACTACGGGCAAAGCGAAGACAGCAGAGGAAAGGAGAAGAGAATCAAGCCCGGACGAGAGCCGAGAGGAGCCCACGTTGCAGGGGCTCTGGGTGGGGGTGAGGCCTGCAGACCAGGGCAGGAGGAAGAGGGCACGGCCGGCAGACCAAGGCAGGAGGAAGAGGGCAAGGCCGGCAGACCAGGGCAGGAGGAAGAGGGCAAGGCCAGCAGACCAGGGCAGGAGGAAGAGGGCGAGGCCTGCAGACCAGGGCAGGAGGAAGAGGATGAGGCCCACAGTCCAGGGCAGGAGGAAGAGGGTGAGGCCTGCAGACCAGGGCAGGAGGAAGAGGGCAAGGCCCGAAGTCCAGGGCAGGAGGAAGAAGCAGTTTGCTTTGGCAGATTGTAGTTCTCAGGAAAAGAGCCGAAAACCAACCGTCCTCTGTTCATCTGACAGGACAGGAAGGAAGTAATTATCACTTCGTACAACTGTTGTTTTTAACTGTGGTCGGTGAAAGGCTGTTTGGTGTAGCCCAGAACTCAGGATGTGGATTGAAGACAGGAAATAATGACCTATATTTGATGTCTGAGTTTGCTGCTTAGCTTTGTTGAAGGCTGCCTGCAGTTAGCGTATGTTGAACCCTGCAGACAGTTATAGGTCCCTCTCCTCAACTTGGGTTTAATCTGGTGTTATAACATGCAACTTGGGGCTTTTCCATTACAACTTTGACTTCTGCCCCCCCCCATTTTCCTGCCCTGCACTTTACCCCAGTACCACTCCGGTCTGCATCTCAGATTCCTATTCCATGGGTGATAGACAGGGGCGCTGATCAGGAGACACAAATTATTTCAACCAAACACTTTCTCTTTGATATCATTTTGCCCTTGTAGATTTTCAGTTGACGTAAGAACTTCTGAGTGAACGTATGGACCTGAAGAATCAAAGCTCCTCTGACTTCATTCTGCTGGGACTCTTCCCCAGCTTCAGGTACCCAAACCTCCTCATCTTCCTCATCCTCCTCATCTACGCCCTGGCCTTTGC
Organism: Rhizomys pruinosus; assembly: GCA_009823505.1. Lineage (NCBI taxonomy): Eukaryota > Metazoa > Chordata > Mammalia > Rodentia > Spalacidae > Rhizomys > Rhizomys pruinosus. Next base: position 900,847 of record VZQC01014244.1, on the reverse strand, counting down.
TGGAAACTCGGTCCTGATGCTCCTCATCTGGCTGGATGCGCGCCTCCATACCCCCATGTACTTCCTGCTCAGTCAGCTGTCTGTCATCGACCTGTCCTACATCTCCAGCACAGTCCCCAAGACAGTCACCAACCACTTCACAGGGAAGAAGAGCATTTCCTACTTCGCCTGTGCTACTCAGATGTTTTCCTTCCTCACACTCGGCCTGGCCGAGTGCATCTTACTGACCCTCATGGCTTATGACCGCTATGTGGCTGTCTGCAACCCTCTGAGGTACACACTTCTCATGAGCCCCCAGGTCTGTCTGAAGATGGCCTCCTTTGCTTGGATCGGAGCAGTCATGGCAGCAATGGTCCACACCGTCTTCCCCATGCACTTTCCCATCTGTGGTTCCAGGGAGATCAACCACTACTTCTGTGAGATGCCCGCCATTCTGAGAATGTCCTGTGTGGACACATCTGTCTACGAGATGGTGAAGTTTGTGTCCACCATCATCTTCCTTCTGGTGCCGTTTGCGCTCATCCTTACCTCCTACACGCTCATCTTCCTGGCCGTGCTCAGGATGAAGTCCCCCAAGGGCCGGAACAAGGCCCTGGCCACCTGCTCCTCGCACCTGACCGTCGTCAGCCTCTACTTCGGCCAGGCCATCTTCATCTACATGACACCCACTGCTTCCCACACACCTGCCCAGGACCAAATAGGAGCCGTGCTGGGAACCATAGTGACCCCCATGCTCAACCCCCTGATCTACAGCCTGAGGAACAAAGAAGTGATTGGGGCTCTGCAGACGTGCATGGGAAAATGCTGCAGCTCTGAGAGTGCCCAGCTCCTCCAGGGTCGACCCCGGAAAGGACAGGCCCTCCGCTTTAAGAGTAAATTCAAATCAACTTAGATCCTAATGTTTCAGAAATCTTTGAAATACAACATTGTGCGAGAGAAAGGTGTAAGTTTCATGTGTATTGGGATTTGTTGGAATGGTATTTTTCTTATTCCACAGTGCTGAATTCAGTGCAGCACGAAGTGTTACTTAATTCCAAAATTGCACGACAGTAATATCTGTGCTAGATGAAGAGTATAAATCTCTTTTCCTGCTTTATTTAGTGTATTGGGTCACAGATTCAAGAACTGATTGGCTATTTGAGAACTACCACCTGGACCAACATTGCTAATTTAAGTATCATCTACATCTCCTTTTGTTCCTCTGTTCACAATCCTTTCAAATAATTCATGTAACTAAAGTCTCCTTTCTTTTAACAGAAGGTTTTACAAATTACATCTAGTCATCATGACCAGCTGTAAATCATAGGGCTCGGCTTGAGAAATTCATATCACATTTCAATATTTTCATGATTACTTGGTACGTTCCTCTTCATATTTATCAAATAATGAGGGTGCTCACTTATAATTTAGTAATGATATTAAGTGTAAATTCTAAGGCTGCTACAATATATTGACTTTTCATTCGATTTTATTGTCTTTAAGCTAAACAAGCACCAATAAGGTCTGATTTAATAAAATGGAAACAGGACTTTAAAGACCCTCAAATTCCTTACCATTATTACAATATAACCTCCTAAAATAAATTCATCTTTAAAATTTATATGATGCTTAGCCACAAATATAAAAATAATGAAAATCAATTGTTGGGAGCTGTGGAGTGCCGTGCCTCAAAGATGGCGCCGGTTTCTGCCTCCCACCCCCACGGGGGTGAGCGCTCCATGCAGCAAACATGTCCTTATTTGGTTTGGCTTTGCTGAAGCCCTCTGTTCTGCATAGAGATATCCTATCCTTGAGACCCACGTGGTGGAAGTTGATTGGTTGTGACATGCCTTATAGGTGGTGAACCAGGAAGGGACAGAGAGAGAGCACATGTAAGGGTACCCGAATAAAACTGCTTGAGGAAGATCACTCTCTTGTCGTGTCTTCTTTCGCTGGATGAACGGGGATGCGACAAGTGGTGGTCCAGTATGGGGATTCTCGCTTCTGATCAGAACCTCAAGCAGTCAGGGCGGCGCCGGAAAGTCCCCAGGTAAGGAGGGACGATAAAGTTCGCGGTGAGCGACAAGTCAGAGACCGCGGTAAAGCGGCAAGGATAAATTCACTGTTTGGCGAATCAAAAGTGAAAGCTCGTGGATTTGCGAGCCAAGATCAGTAGATGGAAGTATATTTACTTCTTGCTGGGAGTCTGGTTGTTAGTTTTCTTTTCGGGGTGATTGTTTTCTTAGTATTCTGCAGGGCATGTCCAAAAGGAGTTAACATGGGGAACTCACCGACCCACCCAATTTTTTATGCCCTCAAAGACTTGCTTAAGGCAAAGGGGCTAAAACTTAAAAAGGAAACATTGATTAATTTTTTGACAGAATGTGATCTTATTGCCCCCTGGTTCTTAGTGTCAGGGAGTTTGACAGTAACAAGCTGGGATAAATTGGGGAGAGATCTTGATTTTGCGTGGGAGCAAGGCACGCTTAAAGCTGGTATCCGCCCGATATGGAGGCTGGTGCGTGCCTGTTTGGGGGATCAAAAGTGCTGTCCAGCATTGGAAAGAGGGCAGGCAGCCTTGGAACAGTTACAGGAAGAAAGATCAAAAGGAGATAGTCAAATGGTAGAGAAGGAAGTGACCCATCTTGAAAGTTCAGATTCAGATCAGAGTGAACTTGAGGACGAAGAGCAGGATATGTCGGCTGATGAGGTAGAGAGTTTGGTAGAAAGCATGGAGCAAGTGAAGGTTAGTATACAGCCAGCAGGCCCGGGACCTCCACTACTGCCGATGGCCCCGGGACCCCCTCCGCCTTTTGTGGTACCTGGCACTTCGTTTCATCCGGAGTGCTGGAGGGAGGTAGCCACTCAAAATCCAGCTCTATGTTTTCCATTCTCTGATTTTGTGGCAAGAATGGTGGAAGCAGCAGGAAAGGTATTTGGTGACCCTGACACTGCCATGCCACTTGTTAAAAAGGCTCGAGGTAGTAGGAAAGATCAATCTCAGGTCAGCCATCGGGTCTCTTCTGCGTACTTTACACATGCTAATTCTCCAGAGAGAACACCCATTCTTTGTTCCCGGCCCACTAGCCGAAGGCAATGATTCAGTTGATAAGTCGTCCAGAGCTCTGATGTGTTTTCTCTCCTCCCCTCAGGAACTTGCACGCACCTTTCATTCCCGCTTTCATGTTAGTAAAAAATTGTCATCAATGTGCCCCACTTCTGCTGCAACAGTCCCTTGGGATTAATCCCAGGGGTCTCCTCCCGTTCATGTCTCTGTTGATACCGCCTCAGGAATTACACTAAAGGAGTGCCTTCAAAAACAAAAGGGGGGAATAGCCTCTGGCTCTCCTCCAAAGGAAAGACTTGCGATTGCTCTTTTTACTATTAACACTTCAAAAGGGCTTGTAATGTGGAAAGACATACTTACAGGAAAATGGTATGGCCCGGACCCGGTCCTAACATGGGCGAGAGGAGCTGTCTGTGTTTTTCCTCAGGATCATCAACAACCTCTTTGGATCCCAGAAAGGCTCACCCGAGTGGTTCAAGATGTAGGAGTATTACAGGGCAAGTCTATAGGAATTAGGAGTCCCTGACACAGGAAGCAGGTAATGATGGGTTTGAGGACACAGTGGTGGGTCTCAGAGGTAGGAAATTGAGATCTGGAAGGAAAAGAGGAGGGGTCTTCAAGGCAGACCAGGACAGGGTGGAGGCATCCTGGACCCGGTTAAATGGGTATGGAGTGATTAGGGGTGGAAGTCTGAGAGGCGATGAGGGAGAGGAGGATGTGAGAGGTGGGGGAAACGCTGGGGCCAAGGAAATAGTTGCCACAAATCAGCTGAGGATGTCTGACCAAGCAGAGCAGTGGGCATTCAGGCATGACCAAAGAGGAGTGTGAAAAAATTGCCCCACAAGGATACAGGGAAGTGGCAAGGTCCTGGGTGGAAACGATGGGGTCCCATCTACCCTAGCGACAGAAACTGGTGAGGGGACCGTGGGACCTAAGTGTGAGGTTAACACGGATAAGGCAGTCCCCGTGTCGAGGTTAACACGGATAAGGCAGTCCCCGTGTTGAAGTTAACACAGATAAGGCAGTCCCTGTGTCGAGGTTAACACGGATAAGGCAGGCCCCGTGTCGAGGTGAACACGGATAAGGCAGTCCCCGTGTCGAGGTGAACACGGATAAGGCAGTCCCCGTGTCGAAGTTAACACGGATAAGGCAGTCCCCGTGTCAAGGTTAACATGGATAAGGCAGTCCACGTGTCGAGGTTAACACGGATAAGGCAGTCCCTGTGTCCAGTAAGAAACAATTGACTTTCCACTACCTGGAACATCACTCTATGCTCCAAGAGAGTAATGGGCTTCTCCCAATCCTGGCTCTTTCAGTCCTCTGCCAGACCAAGAAATTCGAACGCTGAAGGAGCCAGAGGTGGCTGTACTGGTGGGGTGGACCTCCAGGACTTGGCACAGAGGTCGAGCCAGCCATCTTTACTGTTCCCTTACATAAGGACTCATACTTCTTGGTGTTTGTCCTATGTCAGAGTCTCCTCTGCCCTCACCGAAACAATCAAACAAGAGGAATCCTTCTGCACACAGATAGAAGTATCCAAAAGTCCCCCAAATAAAACCTCTGGAGACAATCCCTTCTTCTGGCTGAAGCTGGTGCTACTTAACCTTACAAATTCCAATTTCAGCAGCTGTTCCCTCTGTGCTACGTTAAGCACAGAGGAATCCCTTTGCCCACTGTGGATTCCCCACCCGGCTAATCCTCGCACCAGGGGTTCCCCTTTTCTGAGAGCCCCTGGACAATCAAAGCTTTCCCTTCTGTTATTCAGGCACATGCTCCCTCTGTAACAGAATCAATACCACCGTGGCTCCTACTTGGACCACCGCCCCCGGGGGGGAGGGGTTTCTGGTGACATGGCATCCTCTCAAAAAACTTATCCTTCCCTCCCCTTCTTCATGCCTGCCAGTCCCACTGGTGCCCGATTTAACTCTATAGAAAGGCCACCCTCCTGGTGGACTCTCCCTGACCCAGTCACACTAGGAAATCCTCCTCGCAGCTCTTACAAGTATTGTGCATTGAGGTCATCATTCTTGGCAACCCGACTAGGTGCAGTTGATATCCAAAAAGTCACCGCTCAGCTCCAAAATGCCATGGATAACTCAGTGGAGTCAATGGCTTCACTCCAGCATCACATCACTTCTTTAGCCCACGTGGCCCTACAGAACCAGAGGGGGCTGGATCTCATTACAGAAGATAAATGGGGAGTACACATATTCCTAGGAGAAGAGTGCTGCTATTATGTCAACGAATCTGGCCTCCTGGAAACCAACATCCAGGCACTTTGAAAGCTGACAGAAGACCTTCGCTAGACCAATCAGCCCATGTCTTCCTTTGACTCCTTTTGTCACTCGCCTGTCTTCACCTGGCTGTCCCCATTCCTAGGACCAGTCATAATCATTTGCTTATTTTTTCTCTTTGCATCTTGTCTCCTTCATTTGATCCAAGAACATATTCAGAGTGACCATGCACCAGATACTCTACAGTCTTATACCCCTGTCCCCACCACCCCACCTACTCCCGACTCCCCCTAACTCCTCATCGACCTGCCTCAGCTGGAAGTAATTAGATCTGAGTCGGCACCCCTATACTCTAAAAGTCTGGGATATTAGGCCAGAAGGCTCAGGACAAAAATGGCAAGATGGTTTGGGTCAGAAGATGGCTCAGGTCAGAAGATGGCTCAGAGCTTTGCAGGAAAATGGCTGGAGCTAGAGGACATCATGCTGAGTGAAGTAACACAGTCCCAGAAAAACAAACGATGAATGGTATCCCTCATCTATGGATGCTAGTGCCAATTACCTAGTTGTAAGTATTTCCTGTGCATGGCTCCTTGAGCTTTTGTCCAAAGCATCTGGGAGTGATGCATATTGGAAACAACAACAACAGAAAGGACTACATCAAAGAACTGACTGAAACAGTGAACTTCTGCTCAAAACAGTCAACTTCCACATGGAGAATATTGACTGAGAAAGAGATGAAAAGCATGTTTGGCAGAATGTATGAGCTCTGGTGGGGTGGGCGGATGGGAGGACACGGGTCTAGATTTGATAAAAATATATAAATAAATAAATAAATAAATCAATAAATAAATAA
>VZQC01014244.1:869702-892373 GCA_009823505.1 Rhizomys pruinosus | reverse complement strand
GTGTCGAGGTGAACACGGATAAGGCAGTCCCCGTGTCGAGGTGAACACGGATAAGGCAGTCCCCGTGTCGAAGTTAACACGGATAAGGCAGTCCCCGTGTCAAGGTTAACATGGATAAGGCAGTCCACGTGTCGAGGTTAACACGGATAAGGCAGTCCCTGTGTCCAGTAAGAAACAATTGACTTTCCACTACCTGGAACATCACTCTATGCTCCAAGAGAGTAATGGGCTTCTCCCAATCCTGGCTCTTTCAGTCCTCTGCCAGACCAAGAAATTCAAACGCTGTAGGAGCCAGAGGTGGCTGTACTGGTGGGGGTGGACCTCCAGGACTTGGCACAGAGGTCGAGCCAGCCGTCTTTACTGTTCCCTTACATCAGGACTCATACTTCTTGGTGTTTGTCCTATGTCAGAGTCTCCTCTGCCCTCACCGAAACAATCAAACAAGAGGAATCCTCCTGCACACAGATAGAAGTATCCAAAAGTCCCCCAAATAAAACCTCTGGAGACAATCTCTTCTTCTGGCTGAAGCTGGTGCTACTTAACCTTACAAATTCCAACTTCAGCAGCTGTTCCCTCTGTGCTACGTTAAGCACAGAGGAATCCCTTTGCCCACTGCGGATTCCCCGCCCGGCTAATCCTCACACCAGGGGTTCCCCTTTTCTGAGACCCCTGGACAATCAAAGCTTTCCCTTCTGTTATTCAGGCACATGCTCCCTTTGTAACAGAATCAATACCACCGTGGCTCCTACTTGGACCACCGCCCCCGGGGGGGAGGGGTTTCTGGTGACATGGCATCCTCTCAAAAAACTTATCCTTCCCTCCCCTTCTTCATGCCTGCCAGTCCCACTGGTGCCCGATTTAAGGCTACGGAAAGGCCAAGTTTGCCACGCTTCCTCCCCTCCTGGTGGACTCTCCCTGACCCAGTCACACTAGGAAATGCTCTTACAGGTATTTTGCATTGGGGTCATAATTCTTGGCAACCCGACTAGGTGCAGTTGATATCCAAAAAGTCACCGCTCAGCTCCAAAATGCCATGGATAACTCAGTGGAGTCAATGGCTTCACTCCAGCGTCACATCACTTCTTTAGCCCACGTGGCCCTACAGAACCGGAGGGGGCTGGATCTCATTACAGAAGATAAAGGGGGAGTACACATATTCCTAGGAGAAGAGTGCTGCTATTATGTCAATGAATCTGGCCTCCTGGAAAACCAACATCTAGGCACTTCGAAAGCTGACAGATGAAATTCGCTAGACCAATCAGCCCATGTCTTCCTTTGGCTCCTTTTGTCACTCGCCTGTCTTCACCTGGCTGTCCCCATTCCTAGGATCAGTCATAATCATTTGCTTGTTTTTTCTCTTTGCATCTTGTCTCCTTCATTTGATCCAAGAACGTATTCAGAGTGACCATGCACCAGATGCTCTACAGTCTTATACTCCTGTCCCCAGCCTACTCCCGACTCCCCCTAATTCCTCATTGACCTGCCTCAGCTGGAAGTAATTAGATCTGAGTCTGCACCCCTATACTCTAAGGGTCCAGGATATTAGGCCAGAAGGCTCAGGACAAAAATGGCAAGATGGCTTGGGTCAGAAGATGGCTCAGGTCAGAAAATGGCTCAGAGCTTTGCAGGAAAATGGCTGGAGCTAGAGGACATCATGCTGAGTGAAGTAACACAGTCCCAGAAAAACAAACGATGAATGGTATCCCTCATCTGTGGATGCTAGTGCCAATTACCTAGTTGTAAGTATTTCCTGTGCATGGCTCCTTGAGCTTTTGTCCAAAGCATCTGGGAGTGATGCATATTGGAAACAACAACAACAGAAAGGACTACATCAAAGAACTGACTGAAACAGTGAACTTCTGCTCAAAACAGTCAACTTCCACATGGAGAATATTGACTGAGAAAGAGATGAAAAGCATGTTTGGCAGAATGTATGAGCTCTGGTGGGGTGGGCGGATGGGAGGACACGGGTCTAGATTTGATAAAAATATATAAATAAATCAATAAATAAATCAATAAATAAATAATAAATAAATAAATAAATAAAATGGCTCAGGTCAGAAGATGGCTCAGGTCATAAGGTCCCTGTCCTTCTGTTTTGGTCAGGAGCGCCTGCTTACAAAACCCATACAAGATACCGGATAAAGCCAACACCTAGTTCCAGGTTTTTGATTTGGTTTAATTTGGCCTAACTGAGTCCCCGGCAGAGCTTTACATGCGCTTATATGTTCCTGGTTCTTTTGCTCTGTTTCTAGTGTATTTCTATTAATTCTTTTCAATGGTATCTGATGGCAGTGCTTTCTCTGCTCTCTTTGGAGCTCATATGAAAGGATTCTGGACACACTGGTCTCCATGCTAGTCCAGTTATTATTCTTGACATGGAGGGGGGTACTGAAAATTCAGGTTTATGTAAACTTTGAAACCACACTTACCAGTTGTTTCCCTTGTCAACACAAATATGTATGTTTACATGTGTTGGCAAGCAATCCTGTTAGTGGGTTTTCTTTCATTTTGATTTTTCATATCTAATGTTAATTCACATAGCTTTACAAATGACATCATTCAGGCTGGAGAGATGGCCTAGCGGTTAAGAGCACTGACCGTTCTTACAGAGGACCCGGGTTTGATCCCCAGCACCCACATGGTGGCTGAGAACCATCTGAAACTCCAATTCCAGGAGAACTCCAGTTCCAGGGAAATCCGACACCCTCTTCTGACCTCTGCGGCATTGCACGACACAGGTGCACAGACCTACATGCAGACAGTACACTCATACACATACAAAAATAAATAAAATAAAAAAAATTTAAACAAATGACATCATTCAAGATAACTGTTGATAAATAATTATTTTGATTATTAGTTTCAACATATAGTAATCAATAAAATTTCTATTTAGGGGACTGAAACATCTCAGAAGACAAAATGCCTGCTGTGTAAGCATGAGGGTTTAAGTTCAGATCTACAGCATTCATGTGAAAGCTGGGCATGGCAGCGTGTAGCTCTAACCCCAGCACTGAGAAGCAGACTGGCAGATCCCAGGCTCCCTGACCAGCTGCTCCAGCTAAACAGCAAGCTCCAGGCTCCCTGACCAGCCAGCCGCTCCAGCTAACAGCAAGCTCCAGGCTCAGGGAGAGAGCCACATGAAAAGTAGGGAGGAGTGGACTTGAGGAAGCCACGCTGACATCAGCACTGGAGAGGCTGAGGCAAGTTTATGAGTTTGGGACAATACTCTATTACATATTGAGTTCCAGGCCAGCCAAGGCTGGAGAAGATCCTGCCTGAAACAATAAAAATCTGGAAAAGTAAATGCCCATCAGTTAGTACATAATAAACAAAGCATGGTACTCAAACATATGGTATGAAATAGAATATTCAAATAGTATTGTTTCATCTTAAAAATGAGTGAAATTTTGACTGACATATGTGACAGCATGGATCAGTTTAGAAGAAGTCCTCCAAAAATCAATAGAATTACTGCATGATCCAGGTAAACACTCTTTAATATGTAAATTTGTGCATGAATAAAGAAATATGTCAGCACACTACAGAAACACACCACAGAAACACACATGCCATGCACACCACAGAAACACACACAGATCCATGACCAGCATAATACTATCCATGCTAACCAAGCTGAGATGGGGCATGTGCCTAGAGAACAGATTTAAACGCTATATATCTACATGATATATATATATATATATATTATTAATGATAATTCAAAGCTAAGAAATGTGTCCCCACAGTCTGATGTATTTGAACATGTGGTCCTTGGTTGGGGGCTCTGATTGGGGAGGTTTCCTTTAGGAGGTGTAGCCTGGCAGGAAAAATATGTCACTGGGGCAGGCTTTGAGGTTTTATGGTCTAGTGCCACTTCCTGTTCACTCTCCCTGCTTCCTGTGATGAGATCAGCCAGTTTCCTGCACCTCCTGCCCTGCCTCGGGGGTGTATTAAATAACCAAGTCCAGAAAACAAGGAAAAGTCCTTGAAGGAAATTAAATGTTCTGTTCTGATGAACATGACTGATGAGAGCATGAAGGAGGCTCGTTGTAGGCATGGAGAAAGTTTTTTTTTATCAGTCTGGATATGAGATCAAGCCAGTTGTATCATTTCCTTAAGCAAAAACATAATGGAGAGCAAGATTCTAACTGTCTTTCCTCTATGACATCTGAGAGAGATGTAGGGGGTTTAGAAGAAAAGCTTGGAGGCTCTTGCTGCTCTCGTAGAGTGCCTGGGTTTGGCTCTCAACACACAGGTAAGGCAGCTCATAACTGCCTGCAACTCCAGTTCCAGGAGATCTGGTTTGTTCTTCTGGACTCCATGGGTACCTGCACTCACGTGGTACACATACAAACAAGCAGGCACACATGCACGTATAAAATAAAATAAATAAATCTGAAGAAGGAGGAGGAGGAAGAGGAGGAAGAAAAGGAGGAGAAGGAAGAGAAGAAGAGGAGGAGAAGGAGGGAGGAAGGAAGGGAGAGGGAGAGGGGGGCGATAGGATCAACAGACCGAAGAAAATTGGCACATAAGGCTTGAAGAATGACGCCGTCTTTGTGATATAGAAATGACAGGTGAGAAAAAAAAAAAAAAAGCCAGGTGTGGTCGCACACGCCTTTAATCCCAGAACTCAGGATGCAGAGGCAGGTGGATCTCTGTGAGTTCAAGGCCAGCCTGGTCTACAGAGTGAGTTCCAGGACAGCTCTAGCTACAGGGAGACCCTGTCCCAAACCCCAAAAAAAAAGCAGGTGAAGTAGTAACGAGTGTATAGAAGGTGAGGTCAGTTACCCTGATGACAAAGCTGGCTACACTAGACAACAGACATGTAGTGCGGGGAAAATAACCTTCCACTGGAAGATGTGCCACAGACGGCTTTCTTGGCTCAAGGAGAAGTTGCTCTGTCTTCAGAGCTTCAAAGGATTGCCGAATCCTTGGGTTGGGGCTGATACAGGTGACTTCAGCCAATAATCATTTAACATTCTGAAAAGGATAGGGTTCTCAGGAGTTGTATAAAATCTACTCTCCCTGTGATCTATCAAGGGAATAAGAAGCTTAGATGACAGCACAACTGTTTGCATTGTGGCTTGCTGAGTATGTTAAGCACTGTCCAGACTTACAGGTCAGGATAATGTTCTTTCAAAATATTCCAGTTCATTAACAATGCACCAGCAACTCTAAGTCATTCTTCTAAGCCTTTCACACAGAGTTTCATGAAGCTGTAACTGTTGTAGAGCATGGTTCCTATGATGGTTCTGGGCAAATCAAAGTGAAAGCCTACTGGTCACAGACCCTGGAAACAGTCACTTTCCTAGAGCAACGTAATTTCTCACTATATTCTAAGTACATATCCTTATATTCCCAGACCAGTGTAGCTCTCACCACTTATCAAAGAAGCTTCTTTTGTGAAAGATCAAGACTGTTACAAAGTTACACAACTGGGGGAGGGAGGGCTGCAGAGATGGCTCAGTGGTTAGGCTCACTAGCTGCACTTGCAGAGGACCTGGCTTTGATTCACAGCACCCAAGTGGTGGCTAACAACCATCTGTAACTCCAGTTCCAGGGGATCCAATGCCCTCTTCTAACCTCCATGTGCATTGCACGACATGGGTGCACTTACACACATGCAAGCAATGCACTCGTACACATAAAGTAAATTAAAATAATGAATAAAAATATCTTTAAAAACAAAACTTCACAATTGGTCAAAAAGTAGATAATAAGTGGTTGTGAGGTGCTCAACCCTAAGTGATACATCTGCAATACGCCCTTTACACCCGAGGCTCAGGGCACGTCCAGAAGAAGGACAAAACATGGGTGTACAGGGTAAATGGACTCAGTGCATTATACGTGTGTATTAATACATGTATGTGTATGTGAGAATAGCAATAAAAGAGAAGGACAGGAAATTGAGAGGCAGTGAAGGGGTGTGGGAGGAGGAGGAGGAGCACGGGAGGAGTGGAAATAATGCAAATACAATAGTCACGTATGAAACTCTCAAAAATTCAATTAAAAAATGTAAAGTGTATACATAAGTACACGTAGAAACTGAGGAAATGGAAATAAAGTCTATGGTCTATTAGAAATGAATGGATCAAAACTGTTTTATTTATCTGTACTTTCTGTGTACGAGTGTGCCCTGCTTTGCTTCCTGTTGCTCTGACAACACTTTGACCAAAACTAACGGGAAGAGGAAAGGCTTTATTTCAGCTTACAGCTGCCAGGTAATGATCCACCACCGAGGGAAGTCAGGGTAGGAGCCCAAGGCAGGACAGGAGCCAGGGCTGAGGCGGAGGCTACGGAAGGTGCTACCGACTGGCTCACTCACTCCCCTAGTCTGTGCTCAGCCTGCTTCTTATACAGGAGTGGCATCGCCCACAGAGGGCTGGGTCTTCCCACATCACTCAGCAATCAAGAAAATTCCCCACAGACATGGCCACAGGCCAGTCCAATGAAGATGGTGTCAGATGCCCTGGAACTGGAGCTGAGCATGGTTGTTAGCCGGCATGTGGGTGCTGGGAACTGAATCCAGTCTTCTGTAAGAGTGGCCAGTACACTAAAAGCTTTGAAAATTAATTAATATTAGTTAATTAATTAATTAGTTTTTTAAAACAAAACAAAGTGAAAGCCCTGGACAGAATTTCCCATTTTAGACTCCATTAAGAACATGCAGGCAACACCCAGGTGAAATGGCAGAGACGCAGCCTTCGTTGAACTCTGTCAGCCGAGGAAGGTCAAGACCATCCAATAAAGTGGGTCACTTAGATCTTGATACCAAGTGCATCAAGTCATACGAATCACACCTGGAGAAACAACAGGGAAACTGTGTAAAGAGGTCAACAGGGAGTTAGACTCTACACCTTTACACCACAGACTGACATATTGCCAGGACATATTGCCAAGAGAATTCTGTTCACTAAGAAGACCCTCACATAATAATACAAATGATTTTCATCCCAACACATGAGCAAATCTCAACATATAAACAAGGAAAATTAATATGATTCTTTCAAACTTTAACAATTCCACAACAAATTCCATCATTATTTAAGCAGGTAAACATGTCAAAGAACTCAAAAGAATAATAATATAATCCACTACCAAGAAGATGTTACATACTCCAACAAAGAACACTTAGAACTTAAAAAAAAAACATCGAAGAAGTGGGATGCAAAATCAACATGAGCTCCTTGTAAAGAGATGAGGGCACAATATCAATGACAGCAGTTCCCAACAAGTACCGAGCCATGAGCTTAAAATGCTGACGACGTCAATAATGACTCTCTGTAAAGAAAACTATAAAACACCAAAGAAAGAAGTTATAGAGGACACTAGGAGGTGGAAAGACCCCCGCGTATTGATGAGTTGGCAGAATTAATATTTTGAAAATGATCATATTTCCAAAAACAATGTGTGCATTCAATATAATTCCCATCAAAACTCATAGACATTATTCACAGAAAGCCAAAGTCCATCCCAAAATTCATATGGAAACACAAGAGATCCTGGACAGTCAAGGATATCTTTAGCAGACGGAGCATAGCTAGAAAATTTATAATTCCTGGCCTCCAAATTATGCCCCAGAGCCATCATAACAAAGACAGAACAGTTACCAACACAAAACAGACAGACCAATGAAACAAATAGAGCTGGCTACATAAACTCACCCAACTACAGCTACTTGGCTCTTTCCAAGCGTGCCAGAAGTATATTGGTAGAAAGACAGTGTTTTCAACAAATGCTGTTGGGAAAGCCGGGTATCCACACCTGGAAGGATGAAAGTCAATCCTGATTTCTCGCCATGTAAAAAATCTCAGGTCTAAATGCATAGAAGGCTTTAATATGAGACCTGAAACCTTGAAAAATATTACCAAAAACCTTACAGGAAACACTTCAAGATGCAAATACAGGCAGTAATCCCAAAGCCCAGGAAATAATAGAATGGCAAATAAGAGTATATCAAATTAATGGGATAGAGAGATGGTTCAGTGGTTAAGAGCACTGGCTGATCTTCCAGAAGACCTGGATTCATTTCCCAGCACCCACGTGGTGGCTAACAACCATCTGTAACACCAGTTCCAGGGGGATCTGACACCCTCTTCTGGGCTCCAAGGGCTTTGCACAACAGGGGAGCCCTTACATACGTACAGCTAAAACACTCACACACATAAAATAAAAATAGATAAAATAAAAAAAAACCAAAAAGTGTATCAAATTAAACTGCTTCTTCCCAGAAAACAAAAGAATTAACAGAGAACAAAGACAGTACAGCCTGTAAAATAGAAGAAAATATTTAGCAGCCATTTATCTGATGGGCAATTTGTATCCTGACCATAGAAAGAACTAAAAAATTAAACAGAACACATAATCCAATCTACAGATGAGCAAATGAATTTAGTACTTTTCATTTCCTTTTTTTTACTTTCTATTTTGTGAATTTCTTTTTTTAGCCATTTTTTATTGAAGCTTTGTGCATTTCATACAAAATTTCCAATAAAGTCTAGAACCATTCCCCCTTCCTTGCCCCCCCACCCCACCAGAGCTCAAGCATTCTGCCAAACATGTTTTTCATCTTTTTCTCTATCTCTTCTAAAATTTTCGATGCAGAAGTTTACTGTTTTGAGCAGAAGTTCACCCCTTCAGTCAGTTCTTTGACCCAGTCTTTTTGTTGTTGATGTTGTTGTTTCTTCCAATCTGCATTATTCCAAAATATGCACATATGCATGCCACATATATCTTTTAGCATCTTCAGCTTATGGTTTCTTTTTTTTTTTTTGGTCTTTTTGAGACAGGGTCACCCTGTAGCCCCAACTGTCCTGGAACTCACTCTTTAGACCAGGTTGGCCTTGAACTCACAAAGATCTGCCTGCCTCTGCTTCCTGAGTGCTAGGATTAAAGGTGTGTGCCACCACGCCCAGCTTTTTTTTTTTAATTAGGCTGAAAGATGTCATGTTTGAAGTCTCCTCCTTGGCAAATCCAAACAACCATCAGTCCTGCCCTTGTGCTCCACACTGGGGTTTTCCCTTCCCATGTTCACCAAATGAGGTCTAGAAAGCACCAGGTCTTGTCTTGATTCTTCTGTACTGGTCTCTGTGATATGACACTTTTCATTTCTTAAGGGAGATGGGGTTTATTTTAGCTCAGAATTTAAAGGTACAGACTGTTCATGGCAGGGAGGTCAAGAGAGCAGGAGTTGAAGTCGTTGGTCACAAGGAACAAAGAGCAGTGAATGCCTTGTAGACACTAAGAGGAGGGACAAATGGCCAACAGACACATGAAAATCAACCTTCAACACCATTAGCCATCAGAGTACAACGACAGGGGAAAGCAGATGCAGCCTGCATTGCTCAGAAGCAGAGGAGAGACTAGTGTGGTATAAATATTATCAAGGCCCGAGGAGACTGGCCACCCAAAGACGGGAGGACTGGCAGCCAAGGCTGTGCTCCTTCCTTGTGGGGATTCTATGCAGAGAACACTGAGAAAGATGAGAGCGTAAAAACCCAAGTCCTCAGAAGATTATCATAAATGCAGTCCCCTTCCCCCAACCCTCAGCACGGGTGGAGGTGTCTCTGTGAGATCTTCACGGTCCCTGGCATATCATGTTAGATACGATGGGTTTCTCTGGGCCACTGATTGACAGACTTGTGGTATAGGATGTATGGACTGTGGAAGCTACAATGTCCCCAACTCAAAACACCATGGCCATTGGTAAACAGACCCTGAAGTTCTGTGTATTTAGGGGGTTACAGATAGCTGCATAATGGCCATAGGTCAGCAGATGCATGTCACTGTGCAGGAAAGGCAATCATCAGCCTTACTCATCCTGAACCCCATAAGCTACAGTAACAACTGGCTTGGTGAGTTATGCCCACTGGCGCAATAGTGCTGTGAATATTACGGGAGTACCACCCACCCTCTAATTGGATTTCAGGCCCACTTCACGATACCTGACTCTGTTATGAGGGCCAAGAATCTATAGCTAGATGGGTCACGAGCCAGAGAGGACAATGTACTACTCTCATTTTACTAAGTAGACATCATATTAAACTGAATCCTAATAACTTATTGTTATATCCATCTCTCAGCTCTCACAAAAGAAAGTTTTTCTGGCAGCAAAAAGTGATTAACACAGAGAACAAACAAATGGTCAGCAGGCAGAGAATAGGAGACTACTCAGCCCTAAATGGGACACCTACATCCCACTGTGGTGGTTTGAATGAGAATGTCCCCCAACAGGCTCCAAGAACTTAGTGGCACTCTTTTGGGAAGTCTTAAAAGGTGTGGCCATGTGGGAAGAAGCGCAGGGCGGCTTAGAGAGTTCCTAAGCCTGGTGGGATTTCCAGTTCTCTGCTTCCTGTGCCTGCTTGAAGATGTGAGCCTCTGCTTCCTGTGCCTGCTTGAAGATGTGAGCCTCTGCTTCCTGTGCCTGCTTGAAGATGTGAGCCTCTGCTTCCTGTGCCTGCTTGAAGATGTGAGCCTCTGCTTCCTGTGCCTGCTTGAAGATGGGAACCTCTGCTTCCTGTGTCTGCTTGAAGATGGGAACCTCTGCTTTCTGCTCCTGCTCCGGCATCTCCTGCCACCATGCCATCCCCCCCCCCGCCATGGTGGACCCTAAGTCCCCTGAAACCATAAGCTCAAATAACCTCTTCCTTTTATAAGCTCACGATGTTTCTATCACAGCAACAGAAAAGTGACTAATGCGTACACCCTCTCCTCCCAAGGCTTGGGAATCATTGCAGAAGAGGTATACAGAAAGACTGTAAGACTCGGAGGTAGTGGATGAATCTAAGGAAACCGTTGTCTGGACAGGTGCACAGTAAGGGAACTAAGGGTCACTCTAAATCCTTGCTACTTTGTCAGACAGTTACTCTGCAATATAGAAAAAAAAAAAAAAAACGAAGCAGCTATCAGAGAGCACAGCTAATTGATGTCTGGGGGCAAGATCCCTAGAGGACGAGGTGCCAGTTCTCCCGGAGTGCTTCTGTAACTAGCATTAACTTCAGCCAGTTCCTGAGGTGCGATCTCATATTTATTCTTTGTTTCCTGGAGGGCCACAGCCTGCTGCTGTGGAGTGCGGTGACGAGGCTATCGTCTCTGTGAGTCTCAATCCATCGCTCATCTGAGTGTATTTTCCACAGAGGCTGTGCTCCAGTCCTGAGGACACATTTTCTGAGGTTGTTACTGACTCCGATTCTTTTCTTTTCCTTTGGGGGGGGGTTGAGACAGGGTCTCCCTTTTAGTCCCAGCTGGTCTGGAGCTCACTCTGTTGACCAGGCTGGCCTTCAACTCACACAGATTCACTTGCCTCTGCCTCCCGAGTGCTGAGATTAAAGGCATGCACCACCACACCCGGCCTGACTCCGATTCTTAAATCGGCTGTTTTGCTCGTCTTGACCATCTGGTCCTTGAATGAGCTGCAGTGAGGTATGTTCCCAGGTTAGCCCTCTCTGGGTGTTATCATTTGTGCCCTTTGGGGTCCATGAGTTTTGTCCCCTCAGGCCTCAGATCTACAGACAGGGGACCTCAGGTATCTACTGTGATGCGGGGATGCTCTCTACCTGGCAGTGGTGTGGATGAGCCAGCAGCCTCAGCTGTCAGGTTCCTGGGCTCAGGGGGCACTAGGAGGACAGAGGGCGCAGGTGATCCAGGGGCGTGCTCCCCACTGGGAGGACAGAGGGCGCAGGTGATCCAGGGGCGTGCTTCCCACTGGGAGGACAGAGGGTGCAGGTGATCCAGGGGTGTGCTCCCCACTGGGAGGACAGAGGGCACAGGCGATCCAGGGGCGTGCTCCCCACTGGCTCTGGTCGCATCCCTCAACACCATCCCAGTCGTTCTATTCCTGGCTGGGTTCTTAGTCAGAGTCTGGGAGATGGGAACAGTGTTTTGGTGACTAGCAAGTGTGGAGGGCCACTTGCTCTTGAGAGAGTGACATTAAAAAATGACCTAGCACACTGTGAGAGATTAACAGAGCTCTTACCACAGGACTCCTTTCTGCCCAGGGAGTAAGTACCAGCCCTTCCACCTCTGCTGTCTCCCTGTAGGTGGCCGGCATATCTTCCTTTTCAGAAACCCTTTTCAATTTCAGTTATTTGTATTGAATTATATTTCTTTAGTCCTAACTTTTATTTAATTGTTCTTAAAGTTTTAGTGTGAAGCAATGTAAAGCTGCCTGGAAAAAGGCAGGCAGAGCTCAGCAAGCATCAGGAGTCAGGAAAGCCAGCCGTCAGGGAGGAGAAGTCTGCAGACCCTGGCCTGCGCCAGCACTGGCTTACTTAAGACCAATCTGTACCAATGTTAAGACCAACAGTGGTAAGGGTCTGAGGAAATAAAGCAGTTTCTCCATGACAGCCATTTTTTAACCAGTAATATTGCAAGGATCACTTCCCCAGGAGAGTGCTTAAAATAGCATCAATGGGGCTGGCTGACTGGTCCTGACAGGATCTTGCCCTTTCTCCTCACACTCTCCTTCCTCCTGTCCTTTCTTGGTATTAGATGGTCTTACACACCAGTTACCATGTGATGGCTCTGAGACACAGACCTGCCAAAGCCCAAGGTACCCCAGGCAGACACATGAACAGGAAACACCTGCTACATGGGTAGAGCGAGCCACACAGGGCCTTTGGTGGTGAAGAGGCCATCCTTCATTCACTCATGTGCCCATCGGATAGCTTATAAGTAGTCGAGCTACATTTTACTCACTGTGAGTTTCAGGACAGCTTGGGGCTAAAGGGACACCTTGTCTCAAAAAAGACCAAAAAAAAAAAAAAAAAATTAAAGCTCACTTCTATGAGACTGAGGACAGGGCTATGAAGGTATTTTGGTTGTGGTGGTAACACGGGTGGGGGCAGTGCCCACACGAAAGTCCTAGAGGAGGGGTGTCAACATGAACAGGCTGCATACTTTGGAGAAAAATGACTGGTGTGAAATTCCAGGATCAGGTATGTGGCCTACCGTCATTTAGGGAAGAGAACACACATTCTTCCTATTCTATTCCTGTGTGCTGCTGGTTTGTGAATATGTCTCATGATTCATGAACTTTGAACAGCCTGCCATCCGTGCAGCCTCGTGCTGCTGAGTGCCTCTGTGGAGCAAGAGAGTGGGGCAGAGGTGGCTGGCACGGGGTGTCGTGACGCAGAAAGCGGCTGCGTGCGGGGACGGGTGCCAAAAGCTCCAGGGCAGACGACGCCTGAGGAGCCACGATTTGGAGCTGGGGTCGCCCTTCCACACCACTGTCTGCAGTGTGGCACACATTTCTGTCAATTTTGTTCAAGTTGGGAAGATGACGGTAACCCCAGTGGTCAGCTGCCTTACACACAGAGGAATGGCGATGTGAAATTATTTTCTGTGAGACCCACAAAGTGCTTCAGCCTTTCATCTAATTTCAAGATATTGTCTTTGAAGTAATGCTAGATATCATTCAGTGGTGCTTGTTTTTGAAGTCACCTTTTCTGATAGTCTTAATCAAATTGAATCATAAAAAATGGAACAAATTCTCTAATTATAGTTCTGCTTTGAACCTATTGGGCTGGTAGCTCAGTGGCCTTGAACTCACAAAGATCCACCTGCCTCTGCCTCCCGAGTGCTGTGATTAAAGGCGTGTGCCACCACGCCCAGCAAGCTTTATTCTTTAATAAAACATCTGGTCCCAGCCGTCAACTTTTCTTTCTTTTTCTTTATGCTGATGATGATGTTCAAAGGAATTATTTCTGATAAACTAAAAACCACAGAAGGCTGTCCACCTCATCAGAAGGCGTGTTTTTATTATTCTCTCTGCACTGTCTAGCTGCAGTCTAAGAGGCCAGAACATGAACAGAAGCAACGAGACCTGGACAGACTTCGTTCTCCTGGGGCTGTTCCCAGAGCTGCGGTACCTGGGCATCCTCGTCACGTCTGTTCTCCTCATCTACCTCATCGCCTTCACTGCCAACGCCATCCTGGTCCTCCTGATCTGGGTGGACTCGCGCCTCCATACCCCCATGTACATGCTGCTCGGCCACCTCTCCATTATTGACCTGGCCTTGGTTTCCACCACAGTCCCAAAGACGGTCATCAACTTTTTCTCCGGGAAGAAAACCATCTCTAAAGCTGCTTGTGGAAGCCAGATCTTCTTTTTCTTTGCCCTTGGGGGGAGTGAGTGTCTCCTCCTGACTCTCATGGCTTATGACCGCTATGTGGCTGTCTGCAACCCCTTGAGATACTCAATTATCATGAACTCCAGGGCATGTCTATGGATGGCCCTAGCAGCCTGGAGTGGAGGCTTCCTAAACTCTCTCATCAATACCATCTACACCATGCACTTCCCCTTCTGTGGCTCCAGGGAAATCCATCACTTCTTCTGCGAGATGCCAGCTGTCCTGAAGCTATCTTGTGAGGACACTTCCCTGTACGAGACAGTGGTGTCTGTCCTCTGCGTCGCGTTTGTCCTGCTCCCCTTGGGGTTTGTCATGGCCTCCTACTTGCTCATCTTCCTCACAGTCCTTCGAATGAACTCCCCAGAGGGCCGGAGGAAGGCGCTGGCCACCTGTTCTTCCCACCTGGCAGTAGTGAGCCTCTACTACGGGCCTGCCATGGTCATCTACATGACCCCGAACTCCTTCCGCACTTCAGAACAGGACCAGATCCTCTCCGTGATTAACACCATCTTCACGCCTATGCTCAACCCTCTCATCTACAGCCTGAGGAACAAGGAGGTGCTTGCTGCTCTGAGGAAAGTGATGAGTCGAAGATTCATTTTAAAGTAGAAGCTGGCATGGTGGTTCATGTCTTTAATGCCAGCACTTAGGAGGCAGAGGCAGGAAGATCTCAGTGAATTTGAGGCCAGCCTGGCCTACACAGAGAGTTCTGGGCCAGCCAGGGATACATAGTAAGAACCTGTCTTTTAAAAAAAATTAATAAGAAACAAGTAGCTCCCATTGCTACAGAGTCTTGAACCACACAAAAGGAGGAGGAGCCGCACGCCACTCTGGCAGCATCTGTGACCTGGCTGCTGATTCTCCCTGGCACTCCGTAGACCTAACAACCAGCAGAGGTGGGATGAGGATCTGAGGCCCTGAACGTGACACTGGCACCCACACTGCCAATGTAATAAAGTATAAAAAAGTCTATGCCAACTCCTCCCTGCCAATGAGGAGCTGAACTTGGCCTTACACCATTTCTGAATCTAAACTATCTAAAAGCCTAAGGCACTGGAGGCATACAACTTTCAATCCTGTTTTTGAAGTTGATTTTGAACTTTTTACTTCAGTCATAATGCTTGTTCAGTAGAAAGCACTGACAGTGTGACCGTTACTAAGCTGCTCTGGGCTTTTAAGGGTGGTTCTGCCCTATTCTGGTAGATAGGTGTTTCCTTACAATGCTATCTGTGATCAGGTCATTAATAAAGACATTGGCAAGGGGAAAGCAAAGGACCTTCGATTCTGAAGGCACCCATCCTGAGAACTGTTTAATGAGAGTTCGGTCTTTAGCACAGATCACCACATCCCCACAGAGGCCCGGGAGCAGCCTCTTATCTTTATATAACAGAAGATGCATGGGAGAACTCCTCCGGCCATGAAGAACAGGGCATTGTGGGAAAGCAGGGATATACAGGGAAGCAGGGAACAGGCCGGCTGCTCCAGGCTGGGTGCAGACGGAGAGTGGCTGTCTCAAGTGAGGGCCAGCTCCTGCTCATGAGGTCGCCTGTAGTGGATGCAGAGCTAGAGAGGCTGTGAGTGCCGGTGGTCAGAGGAGAGGCAGTCCACAGGCCATCTTATTTTTCATACAGTGACCTCGACATTACGGCTATGCTAATTTCTTGTTCTCAGACTTCAGTGAAAGTTAGCAGAATCAGGGTCCCCAGGAGGGAATCCTTAAGCTCCTCACTTCCGTCACTTCTACCTCTCAGTCACCAGTGTTCTCCACAGACTAATGAGGATTGTTGAGCTGACTAAGGAGATGGTAAATGGTCTCGCGGTGTTGGCATTTAAGATCCCATCTGTGCTTGCACCATGTCTATGTGTGAGATGTTACTTCACCAATGGAGAGAATGTTCTCTTTTTAAACTTTTTTATTTATTTATTTTATGTGTTTGTTTCACTCACACATAAGTGCATGCATGTCATGCAAAGCCTGTGGAGGCCAGAGGAGAGCGTTGGATCCCCCAGAACTGGAGTTATAGGTGGCTGTTACCCACCATGTGGGTGCTGGGAATCAAACTCAGGTCCTCTGCAAGAGCAGCCAGTGCTTCTAACCACTGAGCCATCTCTCCAGACCCCATGTAAATAGTGACATATTTCCAGTTTCAGCCCCTTTCCTCTACGGAAGATAGACTCAGCCATTCCTGATTTAATGAGGAGTTTCTGGTAACCCTCAAACCCCAAAGGCAGTCACCCAGGGACACTACAGTGTCCACTCCAGCCTGCCCAGCGTCGATACCAATGTTTGTTATGACAGCAGCTGCTTTCCTTGGGTAGTCATGGACATACATCTCAGAGGACTCCAGAAACCATTTTGCAAGCTTGGAGAAATAGCTTCTCATTTACTTTTTTGTTGTTGTTGTTTTGTTGTTTTTAAATCAAGCATTTATTAGCTGCTAGCTAAGTTCATCTGTGGCTTGGGAGATAAAATAGCTCGTCTCCTTGAACTTTCATATCTCTTAAGAAGGACAAAAATGGCATATTCTGGTGACATCCTCACCTCTAAAATTTGGTTATTCAATAGTGAAAATTTGGAAGTCAAATTGCAAATGAAAATGTGTAATAAAGTTGGAGCTGGAGAGACGGCTCCACAGCCAAGAGCATGGGCTGCTTTTGCAGAGGACTCGAGGCGTGGGGCATTGTCACGGTTCCGGGTCTTCGGCACCACTTGTCCCGCGCTGTAGTCTCACCGGTAAGAACTTCACGCAGACAACAGGATTCTTCTGCAGCAGTATTTATTGTACACAGCTCTTTTGTGAGAAGGACCCCGAAGTGGGGCAGAAGCACTGCTTATATAACAGTCTAGAGGGTCGTGTATGCTCTAGATAGGTGCACTGTCCCGATGCCTCATCTGCATGTTAAAAGCGGGAGCTTAGGGACTAGTAGTCATGCGCAGTTTCTCCAATGCAAAGGCAATGGTGGGAAACGGCTTGTAGTGACTCAGGAAGTCGGTGCCATCTTTAAGGTGTGGTCACGAGCGACACAGCACACTCGTGCAGGCTACCAACAGGGCATGCTCAAATCAGACAGAATCTTGGCACCGAGAAGGCCAGGCACAGTGCGGGTCCCCAGCAGAGGAGCTGGGGCAACTGAGCTTGGGGAGGGGGAGAATCAGTCTCCTTTAAGACGTGGCCCTGACGGGCCAGCCACTGTGGTGGTTTGAATGGGAAATGTCCCCACAGGCTCACATAGTAGGACTCTCAGTCTCTACATAGTGGTGCTGTTTGCCTAAGTTTAGGAGGTGCAGCCTTGCTGGAGGAAGTGGGGGTGGTGAGAGTCCACAGCCTTGTTCCACTTCCTGTGAGCAGTGTCTGCTTGTGTTTGGGTTGAAGATGTGAAGTTCAGCTTTCTGTTCTGCTGCCTCCCCACTGTGACGGACTCTTATCCCCCGGAGCTATGAGCCAAATAAACTCTCCTGTAAACTGCCCTGGTCGTGGTGTTTTGTCTAGCAAGAACGAGGAAGAAACATGTTCCCACAAAACACATTATCTCTTGAAAAAATATCTGTAAGGTTAAAAATACAACGAGGGCCGGAGAAAAGTCTCAGCACTGGCTGTTCTTGCAGAAGACCAGGGTTCAATTGCCGGCACCACATGGCGGCTAACAACTGTCCCAAACTCTACCTCCAGGGGATCCAAGGACTTCCTCTGACCTCTGCGGGCATTGCATGACACGGGTGCACTTACACACATTATTCAATACACTCAAACACGTAAAATAAAACATTTTAAAAAGAAAAAATAGAGAAGAAAATCAATAAAAATTTGATTTTTTTTAAAATATGATTAATGCTCACCATAGGGTAATACAAAGACAGACACGGGGAGATTTCGTGTGTGTGTGTGTGTGTGTGTGTGTGTGTATGTATGTGTGCTATGTGTGTATGATGTGTATATGGTAGATGTGTGTGCTATGTGTGTATGATGTGTATGTGTGGTGTATCTGTGTGTGTGCTATGTGTGTATGATGTGTATGTGTGGTGTATCTGTGTGTGTGCTATGTGTGTATGATGTGTGTATGGTGTATGTGTGTGTGCTATGTGTGTATGATGTGTGTATGGTGTATGTGTGTGTGCTATGTGTGTATGATGTGTGTATGTGTGTGTGCTATGTGTGTATGATGTGTGTATGTGTGTGTGTGCTATGTGTATGTGTGCTATGTGTGCATGATGTGTGTGTGGTATGTCTGTGTGTGCTACGTGTGTATGATGTGTGGTGTATGTATGCTGTATGTGCGCTATGCGAATATGATGTGTGTACAGTGTATCTGTGTGTCTGCTGTGTGTGTATGATGTGTGTGTGGTGTATCTGTGTGTGCGCTATGTGAATATGATGTGTGTACAGTGTATCTGTGTGTGTGCTATGTGTGTATGATGTGTGTATGGTGCATGTCTGTGCTATGTGTGTATGGTGCATGTGTGTGCCATGTGTGTATGATGTGTGTATGGTGTATGCTGTGTGTGTGCTATGTGTGTATGATGTGTGTATGGTGTATGTGTGTGTGCTTTGTGTGTATGCTGTGTGTGTGTATGATATGTGTGTTTGATGTGTGTGTCTGTATGTTGTGTGTGCTGTGTGTATGATGTGTGTATGTTGTATGTGTGTGTGTACTATGTGTGTATGATGTGTGTGTGTATGCTGTGTGGTGTATGGAGGCTGTATCTGTCTGGAGGTGGGTGGTTATAGGTAGGGGTATGTGTGTGCTATGTGTATATGATGTGTGTATGGTGTGTATGATGTGTGTGTATGCTGTGTGGTGTATGCATGCTGTATCTGTCTGGAGGTGGGTGGTTATAGGTAGGGGGGGTGTGGTAGCTGAGGATTAAACCCAGGGCCTCGCCATGCACAGCACCCCTGAGCCATGTCCCCAGCCCACTTTTTTTTTATGTGTATGAGTGTACTGTCTGCATGTAGGTTGGTGCACCCATGTCATGCAATGCTATGGAGGTCAGAAGAGGGAGTCCGATTCCCCTGGAACTGGAGTTAAGATGGTCCTTAGCCACCATGTGAGTGCTGGGAATTGAACCCAGGTTCTCTGTGAGAGCAGTCAGTGCTTTTAACCTCTAGGCCATCTCTCCAGCCCCCCAGCCGGCTTTTTATATTTTCAGACAATGTCTGGCTAAGTGGCCAAGCAGACCTTGAACTCATCTGCTTCCACTCCACAATAACTGGGACTGTAGGTGCGTGTCAAAAGGCCCAGGGAGAAAACTCAGTCAGTAACCCACGGCTGATGCCACAAGCTTACATCCTCTACAGGTTAGGAGATGTTATAAGCCACAATAAGACCCTGTCATATTTAACAGGAAAAAAATGTAATTCATGGATTAACATACCATCCAAACATCTGTGTCTATACCAAAGTAACCTACCATAACTATTAGTGCTGTTTAAATACCTATAAATCTAATTGCTTGTGCTTCATTAGTAGGATCGAAAGGTTATTCCTGGACAAACTGTCAGCCCATGAAAGAAAACAGCCAGAATTGACCAGGGTCCAAGACAACAGCTCCAGAGAAAGTAAACTGTTTTGCTTCTCATCCACCTGTGCCCCTTTTCTAAGCCTAGGGAACAATCTGCGGAAGAGGGGGCATGGTAGAATGTAAGGGCTGCGATTGGGGTGAATGGTGAAACTACAGCAATATAGTCTGGACACTCATTTGATCAACTTGATTAAACATTCAAGCCCCTCCCCCCCCTGCTGGATGGTGGGGCTGTGGGGGTTTGGGCACAACAGCCTGCAAATTGGTTTTACATAAAGGATGCTTGTACTCATAAATTATCACTTATTGCTAAAAAATGAAAAAAAAACTGAAAGTAGCAGGACAGTTATGGCAGAATGCATGATCTGGGATGGGGTGAGGTGGGATGGGGGGAAGGGAAAGGGAAATATGCCTGAACTGAATTGGAAAATGATGTATGAAATACACAAAGCATCAATAAAAAAAATGAAAAAAGAAAACTCAGTCTACTAAAATCAAGAGTCAAAATCCGGCTAGAGAGATGGTTCAGGAGTTAAGAGCACAGGCTGTTCTTGCAGAGAACACAGGTTCGTATCCCAGCACCCATGTGGTAACTAACAAGCATCTGAAACTCCAGTTCCAGGACCCTCTTCTGGCCTCCATTCACATTGCATTCACATGCATTCAGGCAAAACACTCATACACAGAAAATAAGTAATTTTTAAGTGAAAACACGGAGAAGCCAGATTGGGCTCTGCAAAAAGGTCCAAGAGTAGCTTGGAGAAGTGTGCACGGGAGCACTCTGGGGCGAGCCACCACGTGCTCAACACCCGCAATCTCTAAGACAAGTGGAAATACGAGCCTTGGCAGAGCCTCAGGTAGATGCGCACAGGCTCCAACCAAGCACTGCTTTGATGAAGCCCTGCACTCATCAGGCCTCGTGCTGCATCTTGAGGGCAGGGACTGTGCCTGGCAGCACCCTGAAGTGGGACTCTCAGAACCGGGGTGTGGGGTGGGGGTGGGAGGAAGTCAGGCTCAAAGGGAGTTGGCTTCCCTGAGCAAGGACTCGCAGGACAGGGGGAAGAGATCAGGGAAAAGGGGTGTAATTCTCTAATGGACTGATGGACAGACATGCCTTAGTGAGTGCGGAAGCTTACAGCCTGAGGAGGAACACGCAGAGTCCAAGACTGTCCACCCAGTGGTCAAAGACTGCGGGAGCTTGGCAAACACATGCTTTAAGCTGACCAAAGAAGATGTCACAAGGATTAGGTGCTGCATTGGTGACTGTCTCCTTGCTGTGACCCAACACCTGACAAGGTGCTACTTGAGGAAGGAAAGGTTTATTTGAACTGGTCTGAGAGGACTGTCCACCATGGTGGGGAGAGCTGGCTGTAGAAGGTTGCCTGCTCACTGGGTGGATCAGGAAATGGAGAAAGCAGAACTCTGTGCCCACAGGGATTTATCACTTTCATTTTTTTTTTGTTCGGTCCAGGACGCTAGCCCATGTGTGGGTGGGTCCTCTTCCCTCCATCCTAACTCCAAATGTTCTCACACACTGACACAAAGGTGTTCCCACTAAAGAGAATTCTTAAACCAATCACATACACCATGAAGAGAAGTCATCATAGATGTCGACTGCAAGCTGGTGACATGGTTCAGTGGGTAAAGGAGCTTGCACGCCAGGCCTGATGACCTGAGCTCTATGCCCAGGACCTGCACAGTAGAAGAGCCCCAAACCCCACAGTGCACTAACACACATTCACACAATTAATGAATTAATAATAAACAAATAACAAACTCCACAGCCATGACCAATGCACTGAGGAGCAAACAGCTGGAAGTAAAGTCCTCCAAAGATAAATGGGGGCTCCATGAAGGCCAAGGTAGGAAGAGCCACTGTTGGAGAGAGATCAGTTAATCGCCCACATGGAAATGTGAGAAGTTCTCTAATTGTCAGGAACTCCCAGGAGGACATGCAATTTCCCCTGGTGTCCCCCCAAGTCCCTGATGGTGATGAATAGAAGAGTGTTTATCAACTGGTCCTGATGATGAAGAATGTGTGCTCTGGGACTGCTGCCAACCAGCATGGCTGGCACAGTGAACAGGAAGTGCCAGGAGAGGTGGGATGGGTCCTCGGGAGGCCAGATCCACCAGGGAAGCTCTTCATCTGTGGGATTTGGTTCTCTCTACTCTTAATGCAAAATCTGGACATTATTTCATGCCAATAAACAAGATAATTATCTCCACTTTTGCCAATCAATATAGAGAACAAGAAAAAGAAAAACAACTATAATTTCTCAATCCCTCAGGGATTTCTGGTAAATTAAAACTGTAGGTAAATCCAACTGAACTTAGTAATTTATTGAGTGAGCACAGTCAGTTTATTGATATTGTAAGATGATAAATAAATAATACATTTATGGTAACCACATTGCAAACGAAAGGCAAACAGGATACTCACCGCGGACCATCTCGAAGTCCAGTTTCCTCCTTTCCTTTTCATGTGATTACCTCTATTTCACTGCATTTTAAGCATGTGTCATTCTGAAGAATTAACAGCACTCCCTGGGGTGGGCCCCACAGAACCTGCCACCTATTTCTCCATAGCTGGGCAGATTCACTATTTCCATCTTGGGTTTTTTTTGTTGTTTTGTTTTTTGTTTTTTGTTTTTTTAAGGCTTTTTTTTTTATTTTTAAGGGATTCTACAATATAATGACACAGTTGTTTGCACATAACATTGATGTTACTCAGTATGTCATACAATTAGGTAATAAGTGCATTTTGCAAGTATCTATGTCCAAATTTTGAACAACCCAAGGTTCCCATAGTCCAGTTGGAGAAGCTTGTATGCACAGGCATGTTGCTCAATCAGGAGTCCAGACTATATCTGTAGTCTCCTGCTTCACCCCTATCTCTCGCACAGACCTTACAATCTACCACGCCCTTCCTCTTCCACAGTTTGTTCCCTGGCTTTGGGAAAGGGGCACAAGTGGGTGAGAAGGAAAACAGTCTAATTTTTTGGAGCTGTCATTTTG
>VZQC01014244.1:826587-865111 GCA_009823505.1 Rhizomys pruinosus | reverse complement strand
TTTTTTACAGTTCCTATGTATGTTAGTCAATTAAAGAAGGCAGTTTTTTCCAGTTTTATAGAGATTACTTCTATAACAGTCAGCTCAATTTACGTTAAAGGATGACTTCATTACCACCCTGTTTTTCTTGTTCTATGAAAAAGAGGTAAGGAGTCTCTCATATTGAAACGGTGCTGCACCTAGAAGGTAAAGTTCATTAGGATCACTACTACGTAAACAGATGTTACACCTATGGTCCTCAGAGATGTTTGATGCCTGTAGCAGTCTGAGGCTTTTCTCCTTCCTTTTATGTTTAAGATAGTGAATTTTCTGCTGGTATTTCTTGGTACAACCTACATGATGGAAGGCTGTATCCTTTCTTTCTCAGCCTTTGAGTTGGTGACGTTTTGACCTGTGAACATACAAATCTTTTCCATGGTTAGTCTTAAGATTAAATTGAAAGTTTTTTGACAAAAAGGTTTAATGTAACTGTATCTCCCCTTTTTTAAATTTTATTTTTTGACCCATGAGTCTCAAAAAGGTAGTTGTAGTACACATACCTTAGGCAGGGATCAAGGTGTAGATTGCACTCAAATTCAATTCCAGATGGATTAAAGACCTCAACGTGAAACCCAAAACTCGGGAGGTAATAGAAGAAAACTTGCAGCAGACTACAAGACATAGGTGTAGGAAAAGACTTCCTAAATCAGACAGCAGCTGCACAAGAAATAAGATCGACAATTGACAAATGGGACCTCATTAAACTCAAAAGTTTCTGTACATCAAAAAGAAACAATAAAGGAAGTAAAAAAATACCCACGAGTGGGAGAAACCTTAATGCAATACATTGACAAAGCATTAATTTCCAGATCATACAACTACTCAAAAACAAAGAAAAAGAAAACAAATGAACACTCAAAGATAGAGCAAAGAGCTAAAAGGTCTTCACAGAGGAGAACTAGAGATGGCTGAGAAACATCTTAAAAACTGTTCAAAATCACTAATATTAGGGAAATGCAAATTAAGACCACTCTAAGATATCACTTCCACCCCAATAAGACTGGCTAGGATCAAGAAACAAATGATACCAAGTGCTGGAGAGGTTGTGGGGAAGGGGAACACTCATCATTGCTGGTGGGAAATGTAAACTTGTACAGCCACTATGGAAAGCAGTGGTGAGAACCCTTGGAAGACTCAAAATGAACTTGCCATTTGACCCAGTCATACCATCCATAGGTATATACCCACAAGACTCATCTTGCTGCAGAAATACATGCACAGCTATATTTATTGCAGCTCTGTTTCACAATAGCAAAAAGCTGGAACCAACCCAAAATGCCCCTCAACTGATGGTGGATAGAAAAATGTGGTACATTACACAATGGAGTTCTATGCAGCAATAAAGAAGGATGATATCATGAAGTTTGCAGGTAAATGGATGGAGCCGGAGGATATTATATTAAGTGAAGTAACACAATCACAGAAAAACAAACAACGAATGGTATCCTCATGTTGGATGCTAGCATGCAATAACCCAGTTATTATTATTTCTCGTGTGAAGAGAGGATGCATATTAAAAGAACAAAGAAAGACTGCAATCAGAAAACTGACTGAAATGGTGAACTGGGAGGGGTGGGAGGGGTGGAGAAGGACATGGGTCTATATTCTATTAATGTATATTTAATTTAAAATTACATGGTATTTTACTCAAAATTTATATAACAATAACTTTGGGATTAACATATACAAATGTTCTCTATATTTTTTGTGTTATGCAGTATCATCTTGTAACATCCTCTTTTACCTGTAGGAAAATTTAACTTAAGGATTTAAGTTTGCTTCCCAACTTAACAACATGCACTCACCCCTCCCCCCAAAAAATGGACAAATTTGATGAAACTATTTCCATCTTGTACCAATAGAGTCTAGACTCATGGAAGCTATCCGAGAAAACAGCTTTGTCACTCTCATTCATAACTGTTTTTGCTTAAGTTCACAGACATGAATCTATGGTCTTAAAATATTTTGTTACTTTGTATTATTACAAGGCTTAAATATGTAAAATTTCAGTATGCACAGTTTATGGTTTCCTAGTCTATCAAAATCTAATGCTTAGCGATGACTCCTGTGCTGGATAGCTTTAGTGTCAACTTGACACACCTGGGTTGAGGGAGCCTCAATTGGGTAATTGGCTCCATTGGACTGGCCTGTGGCCATGTCTGTGGAGTATTGTCTTGATTGTTGAACAATGTGGGAGGGCCCAGCCCACTCTGGGTGGTGCCACCCTGGGCAGGTGGTTGTGTACAGTATAAGAAAGCAGGCTGGGCATGAGCCAGGGGAGCAAGCCAGTGAACAGCATTCCTCCATGGCCTGTGCTTCAGCTCCTGCCTCCAAGTTCCTGCCCTGAGTTCCCGCCTTGGTCTCCCTAAGTGATGAACTGTGACCCGGGAGATGTAAGCTGAATAAACCCTTTCCTCCCCAAGTTGGTGTCGGTCAGCGTGTTTTGTCACAGCAATGGAAGACAAACCAGAACAACTCCCATCTGAAGGCTTGGTGTGTGTGTGTGTGTGTGTGTGTGTGTGTGTGTGTGTTACCATGCTTCTACATGTATGCACATGTGTGCAGAGACCAGAAAGCAACCTTGGCTATTGTTCCTCAGGTGACATCTGCCTTGTTTTTTGAAACAGGGTCATTCATTGGTCTGAATTCACTGTTCAGACTAGGCTGGCTGAGCTGGCCAGCAAGCCCTTCCTGTCTCTCTGTCTCTGCCTCCCCAGTGCTAGGATTATAAGGGCACCCCCATGCTGAGCTATGGAAGTCAGACTCAGCAAGCACTAAACCAACTGAGGCATCTCCCCAGCCCTAAAATATTATATTAACAGAAATATTTCAATGTATATGAAAAATACAAGAATAGCCATATTTCCTATAAGTGAGTGTGTCTGTGGAGAAACATTCCAGCCCACACTAATGCAAAGCAGTAGACATGGTTTAGAAACCCATCCACACCAAAACGGAATGAGTCCAGTTTTAAGCAATGAAGCAAATCATTAATGACCTATAGCTATGGTGAGCTGAATAACCATGTTATGCAATGGGGTGATTTAAAATAAAATCAATAAAAATTGCAACTTAAAAGCCTAGAAGTCATCACCATCTCTCTTTATCCCATAAGCCTGTTTTAACTCAGGTGATCACCTGTGCTGGATAGCGCTAGTGGTTAACTTGACCTGGGAAGAGGAAACCTCAACAGGAGAACTTCCTCCACCAAAGGGAGGCTTTTGTGGAAGGTCCACTGTGGGTGGAGCTATCCCTGGACAGATGGTCTTGGGTTGTACAAGAGAGCAGTTCAGAGGAACAAGCCAGTAAGCGCCGTTCCTTCACAGTCTTTGCTTGCACTCCTCCTCTGACTTCTCTCAGTGGTGAGCTGTCACTTGGAAGCTGTAAGAGAAAATAAACCCTTTCCTCCCCAAGTTGGTTTTTGTCAATGTTTCAGCAAAGGAGTAGAAAGTAACAAAGACAGAGGTTGGTACCAAGAGTGGGGTATTTCTGTGATGAACCCCACCCTGTTGTTTGGGGGAGGATTATGAAGTTGTTGGAGCTTTAGCCTAGAAAAAAATCACTGAGTGCTTAGAGCCTAGTGAGATGTTCTGTGGGAGCTGGTGCAGGCCTAGTTTGTGAAGCTTCAAGGGAAGTGAAGACTATCAGGTCTGTTTGTGTGTGATTTTGAATTGAGAATACATGGCTTCTGATCAGCTGGGGTTGAAGAATCAGCTGTGATTAGCAATAACCCAAAACCACTGAAATAATTTGCTTTACTGGGACAATTGATGCTGGTTAACTGGGGCTGAAAGTCAGCTGTGATTAAGAAGAGACAAGCATCATGGAAGTAAAACCTGGGCAGAATTTCCTCAGGGTCCTCACATGGAATCTGTGGTTCCATGGGGAGCCAAGGCCGCATCTCGGGCTGCCAGCCAAACTTGGTAGTATGTGTAAGAGTCTCCCAATAGTACTGACTTTGAAGGTATAAAGCAATTGTGGTGGTTTGAATGAATGTCCCCCATAGGCTGTAAGTATTCAGACATTTGTCTCCTGTTGGTGGCACTGTTTTTGGAGGTCTTAGAAGCTGTGGCCATGCTAGAGGAAGTACGTTATTGGGGGCAGGCTTAATGAGTTTAACAAGCCTCGTGGTCTCCAGTTGTGCTCTCTCTGCTTCCTGTGCTCTTTGCAAGATGTGACCCTCAGCTTCCTGCTCCAGATCCAGCCGCCATGCCTCCCGCCACAATGGACTCTAATTCCCTGGAATCGTCAATTGTAAGTTCAAATAAATTCTTCCTTTTATAAGTTCCTTGGTCATGGTGTTTTATCACAGCAACAGAAAAGTGACTAATATAGTGATCATGAAGAAAATCTGAGGTTTGGTACCCTGTGAGGCCAGGAGAGGCCATTGGTGAAGGCGCAACCTCAGTTACAACAAAGGCCTCAGGACAGGGGAAAGATTCCAGAGCTTCAGGGTGACCACCGGGGACGGCAGCTGTGGGGTGACCACCGGGAACGGCAGCAGCTGTGGGGTGGAGCTGACTGAGCCTGTGAGAAAAGCTCTGTGTGCTGCAGATGGCGAGCTGGAGAAGCAGGGCTCCCCACATTCCCTGGAGCCCAGACGATCACAAGTTATCCCAGTAGTCTACATGGCTGGACTTCAGTTTTGTTTAAGTGTGCTCTGGTTCTTCCCTCTGGAAATAAGACTGTGTGTAATTTGTTTTGTATTTTATAGAAGCCCATGGTTAAGAAACTGGATTATTTTTAAAGAGACATAGAGTTTTAAAGACTGTAGGACTTTAAAAGTTGAACTATCTTATATTGTGGTATTAATATTAAGGTGAGATTTTGAGGACAAGAAATGGAAAGATTTGAGCTTTAAACCAATGTGTCGGTGTGTCAACGAAGAGTCACTTATGCTGGGTGGATTCCGTTGTCACCTTGACACACCCGGGAAGAGGAAGCCTCCATCGGGGAATTTTCTCCTTGCAACTCTGTGAGGCATTTTCTTTTTTTTTTTTTTTTTGATTGGTGCATTCAATAATTATTTTATTTATGGACATTGAAATTTGAATTTTTTTAATTTTATTTTATTTTTTATTCCAATAAAAAAAAAAATTTTTTTACAAATCTAGACCGTGATTCCCGCCCATTCCCCACCCCGCCAGAGCTCTGCTTCTGCCAAAAAATGCTTTTCATCCTCTTAGTCTTTCTCAAATATTCTCATGAGGAAGTTGACTGTTTTAGCGAGAAGTTCACTGTTTCAGTCAGTTCTTTGTGGCAGTCCTTTCTGTTGTTGTTGTTGTTTTGTTTCCAATTATGCATTACGCCCAACTGCTTTGGACAAAGCTCAGGGGGCCCCTACACCAAGAGATACTTACAACTGGGTAATTGGCATAGCATCCACAGATGAGGGATACCATTCGTCGTTTGTTTCTCTGGGACTGTGTTACTTCATTCAGCATGATGTCCCTCTAGCCAACCATTTTTCCTGCAAACTTCGTGATGTCGTCTTTCTTTACTGCTGCATAGAACTCCACTGTGTAGAATGTACCACATTTTTTTATCCATTGTCAGTTGAGGGGCATTTAGGTTGGTTCCAGCTCCTTGCTATTGTGAAAGAGCTGCAATAACATGGCCGTGCATGTATCTCTGTGTGGCGTAAGTCTTGAGGGTACTATCCCGGAGTAGGTATGCTGGGTCAGGAATGGCAAGTTCATTCCACAGTCTTCCAAGGGTTCTCCACATGCTTTCCATAAGTGGCTGTACGAAGTTACATTCCCACCAGCAGTGGATGAGTGTTTGCCCCTTTCCCCAAACCTCTCCAGCACTTGGTATCATTTTGTTTTCTTGATCCTATGCCAGTCTTATTGGAGTAAGATGATATCTCTAGAGTGGTTTTTGAATTTGCTTTCCTTAATGTATTAGTGATGTTGAGACACATCTGAAGGTGTTTTTCAGCATCTCTATGTCCTCAGCTTGTGAAGTCTCTGTTCTAGTTCTTTGCTCCATCATTGAGTGGGTCCATTTGTTTTCTTTTTTTCTTTGTTTTTGAAGTAGTTTTTATATATTTCTGGAAATCAATGCTTTGTCAGATTTTCTGCAGTGAAGGTTATCTTCTGTGGGATTTCTCTTCAACTTCCTTGATTGTTTCTTTTGATGTACAGAAGCTTTTGAGTGTAATGAGGTCCCATTTGTCAATTGTTTGACCTCCTTAAATTCTTGTGCAGCTGCTGTCTGATTTAGGAAGTCTTCTTTCCTATGCCCATGTTCTTTGTAGTCTGCTGCAACCTTTTTCTTCTTCACCTTCAGAGTTGGGGTTTCACGTGAGGTCTCTTTAATCCATCTGAGTTCACTTTTGGTTAGCAGGCGACGAATCGCAGGGTCGGGGTTTTACTTTCATTCTTCTACAAGGGTGGTGTATATCCAGGAAGTTTAATTGTAGGTGACTCATATCACCCACACTTCTTGCGAAGATTGCTGTCTTTCTCCATTGTGGCTCTTTGCCCCTTGTCAATTACTAAGGATAGGTCTGAACAAATCTTGAATATTGTATGCTGTGCTAGATTTGGTCTTCGGTTTTGTTTCCATTGGTCCACAGGTCTGTTTTTGTGCAGTACCAGGCTGTTTTTATGATATATGCCCTGTAGTATAGTTTGAAGTCTGGTATAGAGATCTCCACCCACCGCCCCTGTGTAGCTCTTTTCACTCAAGGTTGTTTGGGCTATTCTGGGTTTTTGTTTTTCCAAATGAATTTAAGAACATTTTGTTTCCAAGCCTGTGAAGAAAACTCTTGGGTATTTTGATTGGGATTGCAATTAAATCTATGGCAAGAGTTTTGGTAGATGGACATTATTAAATGTTTAATTTTCGCCAATCCATGAGCATGGAAAGTTTTCCATCTTCTGAGGTTTCTTCATTCTTTCTTTAAGGGTTTACAATTTTTGTTGTAGAGGTCCTTTGTGCTTGGTTAGGTTTGTTCCCTAGGTAATTTTATTGTTTTTTGAGGCTATTGTGAGTGGGAGTCTCTTTGAATTCTTTCTCCAGTTGCTTTGTTGTTGTTGTGTAAAGAAAGGCATTGATTTTTTTAAGGTTAATTTTGTATCCTGCCACTTGCTGAAGCTGTTATCATTTCTAGGAGTTTTCTGGTGGATTTTTAGCATCCCTTAAGTAAACAAATCATATCACCAGCAAAAAAGGAAAATAGTTTGATCTCCTCTTTTCCCATTAGTACTCCTTTAATATCCCTTTTCTTGCCTTATTGCTCTAAGCAAGTGTTTCAAACCACTATATTGAAGAAGAGTGGTGAAAGGCGGCAGCATTGCCGAGTTTCTACCTTTAAGGGAATGTTCTTGTCATTTCCCCATTTAGGTGATATTGGCTGTGGGTTTCCTATATATGGTTTTTGATTACAATTGAGGAATGATCCCTCCAGTCCAATTCCCTTCTAGGACTTTAAGCATGAAGGGAATGCTGGATTTTTTCAAGAGGGCTTTTTCAGCATCAATGAGTGATGGTGTGGGTTTTTGTCTTTGATTCCGTTTAATGTGTTTGATGATGTTTAATTGATTTTCGTACTGTTAACCATCCCTACATCTCTGGTATGAATCAGACTACTTGCGTCGATGATGGTGACCTTCTGTGATCGCGGGGTCTGTAGCGATTTGCGCCAGTATCGGCTGTTTAGAATTTTGGCATCAGCCTGGGCGTGGTGGCGGCACGCACTTAATCCTAGCACTTGGGATGGGCAGAGGCAGGTGGATCTTTGCTGAGTTCAAAGGCCAGCCTGGTCTACATAGCGATGTTCCAGGACCAGCTGGGCTACAGGGAGACCCTGTCTCAAAAAAGACAAAAAAAAAAAAAAAAAAAAAAAAAAAGAATTTTTGGCACTGTGTTATGAGGGAGATGGGTCTATAATCCTCCTTTTTAGTTGGATCTTTGCCTGGTTTTGTCAATAGAGTGTGCTGGCTTCATAGAAGAGGATTTGGGAGAATTCCCTCTGATTGTAATACTCTAAACAGTTTTCAGTAATAATTGTTGTGTCTTTTTGAAAGTTTTATAGAAATTCTGCTGTGAAACCGTCTGGGCTGAGTTTTTTTTTTTTTATTTGTTGGGAGGCTTCTTAATACATCTTCAATTTCTTCATAATGGTTATGGGTCTGTTTAAGCTGCTGATCTCTTCTTGCCGAGCTTTGGTGATTCCCAGGATTTAGATATTCATCCATTTTCTTCTAAAGTTTTCAAACTTGGTAGAATATAGGTTCTTGTGTTATTCCTATATAATTTTCTGGATCTTTTCCTTGTCCGTTGTGATACTTCCCTTTTTCATCATGGATTTATTGATTTGGAGTTGTTCCTTTTTCTTTTTGGTTAACTGGGCATAGGGGTCTGTCTATCTTGTTTATTCTTTCAAGAACGCAACTTTTTTGGCTTCATTGATTTTTTTGTATTGTTTTTTTGTTTCTATTTCATTGATCTCTTGCTCTATTTTGTTATTTCTTCTTCTGTTGCATTTAGGGTTCATCTGTTGTTGCCTCTCAAGTGCTTTAACTGTAGTGTTAAGATCATTCACTTGTGCTATCTCTGTTTTTCTAATGTAGGCACCCAGGGGCTATAAACTTCCCTCTTAGGACTGGCTTTTAAGGTACCACCCATAGGTTTGGTTGTGTTGTATGTCATTGTCATTCAGTTCCAGGAATGTTTTTATTTTCTTTCTTTATCTCTTCCTTGACCCATTCATTATTTTTTTTTTTTTTAATTTTTGGGTCCTCTGCAAGAGCGATGGTAGGCAGGAGGGCTTGTCCTGGTGTGATGTTGAGCTTTAATTGCACTAATGGTCTGACAGGATGCATGAAATTATTTCAAAATCTTTTTTGGTGTTTTTTAGAAGGGTTTCTTCCTGTGCCCCACTATGTGGTCGATTTTGGAAGAAAATGTTCTGTGGGTGCTGAGTAGAAAGTGTGTTCTCTGGTATTAGGATGGAAATGTTCGGTAGAGGTCTGTGAGGTGCAGTTTGTGTATCATATCATTCAATTAAGATGTCTCTCTGTTTAATCCTTTGTCCTGTTGACCTGTCCAATGGGCTAAGTTGGGTATTGAAATCTCCCACTATGAGTGTACTGAGGTTAGTCTGTGACTTGTGTTCCTGGAGAATGTCTTTAATAAAGATTTGGTTGCACGCCCAGAATTTGGGGCCATATATATGTTCATGGTTTTAATATCTTCTTGGTGAATTGTTTCCTTTCATGAAAATGTAATGGCCCTTTCTTTGTCTCTATTGATTTCTTTTACTTTGAAGTCTATTTTGTCCGATAATAAGATAGCAACACCCTTCCTTTTGGTACTATTTGCTTGGATATTTTTTCCCTCCCTTCACTTGTAAGGTGGTGCCTGTCCCTTAAGCTAAGATGTGTTTCGTGTTGTAGTCAGTGTATCGATGGATTCTGTTCCTAATCCAGTCCTCCCAGTCTATGTCCTTTTGATTGGGGCATTTAGTCCATTAATATTTAAGGTTTGACTGATTAGTTTTTGTGTTGCTTCCTTTTGCTTAATATCCATCTGTGGTTTTGATTTAGGTTTCTACTTCTGCAGTTCTCTGCTTTTAATTGATTTCTCTTTCTTAGGTGCCTGGGGTTGGTTGCTTCCTTCTTCTGTTCTTTGAATTGCCTTAAAGTATCCTCTGAAGGGTTGGTTTTTTCCCCACATGTATTCTTCTTCAAGTTGTTTATGTCCAGGAAGATTTTTCTCTCTTTCAACTATAAATGAAATTTTTGCTGGATNAAAGTGAACTAGAACACCATCAATAACAATTAAATAAGCAATAACTTCCCATAAGGTGCTATTTCTCAAATGTTAGTTAATCTGCATCAGAATTACTGGGGAAGCTTATTACAAAAGAAAATGTTAGAATCCACTCTGAGAGCTTCAGGTTCCTGAGGTCCACCCAGGAAGAATGTTGGAGAATTTGTAGAAAGTTTCCAGGTGAAGCCAATACTGATACAATAGCGAGCCACCGGGAGAACCACTAGTATAAAGCTTGGTACTAGGAACTCCAAAGGCAAGAAATATGAGAACGCTTAAGAGGCAGAAGCAAGAGGAGTTGAGTTAAATCTGTTAACCTCCACCAGGAAAGTAGAGCCAAGTGAGTTAAACTCCATGTGGAAAATGCCCATTAGGTGAGTTCTTTGTTGCCACAGAGCTCACTATCTGAGTCTAGAGGGGGAGACTGACCACTAACAGTAGGATGTTCACCATTAAGCACAGGACCCTGGTGAGCCTGGGGAAGGAACACAGTGCTAAGGATAGGTGATGAGTACAGCAGACATGGCCAGAAGCCTAGGAGTCCTGAGTGTGCTGC
Organism: Rhizomys pruinosus; assembly: GCA_009823505.1. Lineage (NCBI taxonomy): Eukaryota > Metazoa > Chordata > Mammalia > Rodentia > Spalacidae > Rhizomys > Rhizomys pruinosus. The sequence goes on along the minus strand of VZQC01014244.1, from coordinate 854,736 downwards.
TTCAGCTGGAATAGATGGGATGAGTTCTGGACACCAGCCCAGCCAAGGTTGCTGACTGCAGCTGGAGAGGTAGAGAGGGCCACTTCAGAAAGCATGGGGCTGAGTTGTAGCTCAGGGGTGCTTTACACAGCATGTTCAGGCCACTTCATTCCTGGCACAGAAAGGGACAGAGTCAAAGCTAGTTTACAGTGTTTAGGGGATATTCTGAATGTTATCATTTGATATAGAGGATAAAGAAAGATTTAGTCAGATATTTAAGGTGGCATCAAAGACAAGAACAGAGAACATAGCCATGCTTTTCCACAGTACTTTACCAGGCCAGCTCTAGTTTCCCACTGTGAACATGTCCCTGATAATTTCCAACACATTCCTTTTAATTTACTTGAGCAGTTTGGAAGTAGACAAACATGAACCCAAAATGAGCTAAGAAGGTGCAAAGAACAGACCCGGGTATAAGTAGATAAGATATTTGCTTTGTGCTATGTTCTACTAACCATGTAACAACTGATTGTACTGTACTTTCAGTTTCTAGTTCATTCTATAAGTTTATGTGTACATGTCTGTGTGAGTGCATGCCACATGTGTGGGTTCCCTCAGAGGCCAGAAAGAGCTTGGGATCCCCTGGAGCTGGAGTTTCAGGTGGTTGTAAGCTGCCTGCTGTGTGTGCTGAGAACTAACCTGGGGGCCTCTGCAAGAGCAGTAAATGCTCTGAAGCACTAAGCCATCTCCCCAGCCCCAAACTTCCTGTATTTAAAAAGACTTAAAACCAGGAGTGATAGCACAACTCTGTAATCACAGTACTTGAGAAACAGAGGCAGGAGAAAAAAAGAAAAAGAAAAAAAGAAAATAAAGCCAGCCTTCTACATACCTGACAGCATCTCATGCAGCTCATGTAGCCAAGGATGACCTTAAGCTTCTGATCCTTTATCCCCCATACACCTACCATATACTGGGATTCTGCCATCATCCCTAGCTTATTCTGTGTTGAGGATGCAACCCAGGACTTCATTCATGCTATGGGGGTGGGGGGCTGCTAGCAGCAGAGCTACAGACCAGGACTGTTTTGTTTGTTTGTTTGTTTTCTTGTTACTTGACACAGGGTCTTTCTGTCTTAGCCTACTGACTACTGGAGATGTAGGCTTAAGCCCACAAACCCAACCATAGAGCAATGAAGCTCTGTTTCTATCTGCTGTCTCTTATTTCCTTCATCTATATATGACTTCCAAACTGTGTTGTGCCTGTTCCTATGCACAGGCTATTGCCTCTTGTCTGAGCTTGTCTTGGCTGTTCCTTCACTAATTAATCACCTATATTTCAATTTAAGGCCCACACTCTTAGGTAAACCTCTGATTTCTCAGGTTATAGGACTTTTGTTTTGTCTTAGTATGAGGAACTTTTCTTTGTAATCTCTTGCTCAACATTTGTCTCCTACTAGAACAGGGGTCAGCAACTACAGCCAGCGTTGGCTTAAAGTCTGTTTTTGTGTTTTTGGGACAAAACCACACCCATTATTTTTTTAGTTTTATTTATTTCCGTATGTGTATGAATGTATTGTCTGCATGCAAGTCTGTGCACCCGTGACGTGCAACACCACGGAGGTCAGAAGAGGGTGCCGGACTCCCCTGGAACTGGAGTTCTCCTGGAATTGGAGTTTCAGATGGCTCGGTCACCATGTGGGTGCTGGGGATCGAACCCGGGTCCTCTGCAAGAGTGGTCGGCACTCTTAACCACTAAGCCATCTCTCCAGCCCAATCTTGTAGTTCTTTAAATATGTTCCCAATTGTGTTTCTGATGTCTGATGTCAGGGGCATCCCCAGAGGGATCCCACTGCAGGAGTCTTCCATAGGGTTGGTAAAGCTTGGCACGGGATTATCCTGCCCCTTTCCAGTGTTGTCTCTTCTTCGTGATCCTGGTCCTGTATTCCAATGTGAGTCCTAAATGCCTCTTCACTGTGTTGAAGGCTTGCTTTGCTTACCTCCTTCAGATGACTCTTCGTAATCCCAGTTGGTGGGGGGGGCCTCTTTTACCTTCCGTGGGCTCAGGAGATCTCCGAGGCATTTTCTTGATAGAGTGATGTGGGAAGGGCCCACACACTGTGGAAGGGTGGTCCTGGGTTGCATAAGGAAGCAGCTGAGCACAGGCCAGGAAGCAGCGTTCCTCCACAGTCTCTGCTCCGGCGCCTCCTCCAGGTTTCTGCAGTGAGTTCCTGCCCTGACTTCCCTCAGGGATGGACTGTCATTTGGAAGCTGTAAGATGAAATAAACCTTTTCCTCCCCAAGTTGGTTTTAGTTGATGTTTTATCAAAGTAATAGAGAATAACTAAAACACTACACATGGATAAAATATAAAGAAACTGGAATATGATTGGGTGGAGGCTGTTAAAGGACGATGGGACTTCCCTCAGGGACGGACTGTCATTTGGAAGCTGTAAGATGAAATAAACCTTTTCCTCCCCAAGTTGGTTTTAGTTGATGTTTTATAAAAGTAATAGAGAATAACTAAAACACTACACATGGATAAAATATAAAGAAGCTGGAATATGATTGGGTGGAGGCTGTTAAAGGACGATGAAAGGCAAACATGCAAAGACAATATTTATAACGTGTGCTGGAGAATCCCCGTAAACCCAGCCCTGGAGAGGTGGAGGCAAGAGGGTCTGAGGTCCAAGAGCCTTGGATGCAGAGTGAGCTCAAGGCCAGCCTGGGTGACATGAGCTTCTGCTTCAAAAAACAAAAAGTAGAAAGAATAAATCACACATATGCAGCAGCAAGAAGCAAGGACTTTCCTTCTCTCGGTCACGCATCTCACACGAGTCCAGTCCAGTGACTGTCCACAGCACTAACTGTGATTGCACCCCAAACTCCAAGACAGAGGACACAGGTGAAGCCCTGGTGGCACTTTTATCAAACTAAGGCTCGGTTCCTTGGATCTGAGATAAGCTAACAATGACAGAGACTGTGACAGTTTAACGCTAAAGAGCCACGGATGGGAAGGAATCTGGGAACATGGACAGAAGGGGAAAATTTGCACTGAAGAGAATCAAGTTCTTGCCCTTAAATAGAAAGCACTTCATGTACTAAGGGATATGGCTACCCTAGCCAAATAAAAGACTTTTAAAAAAGAAATTTGTAAATCTTTTAAAAATTGTTTTCTATAATGCAGAATATCCCTGTACACAGGGTTATATACCCTTTCTTCCTGCTTGTGCTTAGCAAAGAGACCAGTAACATCATTTTAACTATGAATTTGGTTGATGTGAGACATATTCATCATGTAAATTGATACACATGTTCACATCTACATGTAATCTATCTCTATTTATATCTCTGAAGGACCTTACTACAAAGTCCATGTCTTGTTTTAGAAATATTTATTCGGGGCTGGAGAGATGGCTCAGTGGTTGAAAGCACTGACTGCTCTTGCAGAGGACCCAGGTTTGATTCCCAGCACCCACATAGCGGCTAAGAACCATCTTTAACTCCAGTCCCAGGGGAATCCAATGCCCTCTTCTGATCTCCAAAGCATTGCATGACACTGGTGCACCTACATACATGCAGACAGTTCACTCATACACATAAGAAGTTAAAAAAAAAGAATTATTTATTCAGTCTATTGTGCTTTAGAGATAAAGTCTCCTAACATTATTTACTTTTATTTTGATGTATTTTTCTTTGTAATAAGATTTTAATGATTAGATGTTATATCCTTTCCCTATGTGGTTAAAATCTGGTTATGTGTTTGAAATATGCACAAAAAAGTAGCTTCATTTGATTCTCTGAATCCATGGTGTCCTAAGTGTGCAGATGGAAGCTGCTGATGACTGTACCCCTGAAGGATAAGACAACAGCAATCAGCAAAGTATACATAGCAATGGCGGCGTATGCTGGGTGAGAGAGCACACCTTCTTCCTGGTCTTCAGCCTACCCTTTCCAGAACTCTTTGGGTCCCTCTTCAAACCACGGAGTAGAGGAAGACCTCAGTACATCAATGCAAAAGGGATATAAGATGACAGTTAGCAGACCTCATGGGCTAAAAAAAGAGATGCTTCCATCAGTTACTTCCAGCCTGAGGAGAAAGTTCAGTACACCTTCAGAATGTGGTTGATGGTCAATAAACATGCATTAGGGGAGTAAAAACAGCAACAAAACATGCTTCAAAGACAAATGCTCTTGGCAGATGTAGGAGCCTCTAGTGACGCCAAGCTCAGAGATTCTGGGCAAACACTTTCCTATAGAAACTCAGTTTCTGTCTCTGAAAAATAGGAGTATGTGTCTGCCCGTCTGCCCATCTGCCCATCTGCTGGTCTGCCCATCTGCCCGTCTGTCTGTCTGTCTGTCTGTCTGTCAGAACAGTTCCAATCCTACATTGGTGAACTAAGTGCTGATGGTATGTTATAACTAGGTGTGATATTGTAAACCTGTAATCCCAGCACTCAGGCTGAGGCAGGAGGATGGTGAGTTCAAGGTCGGCCTGTCTCAAAAGCAAAAGAACAACAAAATATACGTGTATTCGTCTGGATGAACAAATATTTGTCCATCTGCTTCCCACCTTAATTCTTTCAAGTTGGGTAATAAAAACACTTTAGAACAATGGTACTTTTTAAAAGCTACAACAGAAAACCCTAGTAGATGATAGAGGAAAGAAAGGACGGAGGGAGAGGGAGGGAGGGAGGAAAGAAGGGAGGGAAGGATGACTTGCAAATCTCTAATTGCTCACTGGCAAGCAGTTTTCCCTAGACACCAAGACGATGCTTTGTCGATCCGCTCACGTGCACTCAAGAGTGCCTAAGCACCTTGTGAATATAAGCGTGGTTTGGAATAATAGTCTGAGGGCTCTGATGGCGCTGAAGGGTCTCTGTTAGAGTTGTGTGTGCGTGTGTGTGTGTGTGCGCGCGCGTGTGTGTGTGCGTGTGTGTGCGTGCGTGCGTGTGTGCGTGTGTGTGTGTGCGTGTGTGTGCGTGCGTGTGTGTGTGTGCGCGCACGCGTGTGTGTGTGTGTGTGTGTTAGAGCAGTCTCCACTCCTCTAAAAACCAAGAGCTTTGTTGCAGCCTTTGCCACCAGCTCTCATTTCCAAGTCCTTAAGATCTAGATCATGAAAATCACTGAATCACAGAAAACCTTGAGGAACACCCGAGATCCAGTAAGGAAGAATCGCTGACTGTGGAAGATCCTCCAGCCCATTGTCAGGCCTTGGATCTCCACACAGGTGAGGGCCACCCACTCCCATCACAGACACCCACAGGATAGAGCCCGGCTCTTCCTCGACCCACTGTGTTAAAGAAAGCCTCTCTCTCTCTCTCTCTCTCTCTCTCTCTCTCTCTCTCTCCATCCACCATGCATTCTGAGTTGGGCACAGAAGTGCTGAGAACTGGGAGCCTGGTGCAATCTCCTCTACCTGTTTCTTCGTACATATTCTCCTTCTTCAGGTATTTCCATCTAGGTTTTGCTTGATCAATGTCTATATTTTTTAAGTCATAGGATTAGACTATGCCTACTAATTAGGATTTTAATGATTATCTGATACACTAGCATCTAGTTATAACTCACTGATAATTTTGGAGGTGTGAAATTTTGGAGAGCAGTTAGAATGCTGTCAAAACAAGATCCTACTTTCGTTCGGAATAAGCTAATGAACCCCCACTCAGAGTCCTAGCTTTCTACCAGCCTGTGAACAGTCACCACGTGTGCTTCTGGTTCACAGAAGGTGGGAATGTAAAGATATTATAGTCATCTGCATCTAGAGAGCTTGGAGCTGAGAGACCTCAGGGCTGTGCCGAGCTGTGGGGCTCAGATGCTTAGAGCTGTCTATCTTCATTCTCCACAGCCCAGGCTGAGGTTGTGTGTATGCTGTGGAAGGTGGGACTTTTCACTCTTTCAAAAGCACCCCCTGGTCTGAGAGGATGGCTCAGTCAGTAAAGCACTTGCTCCAAAACCCACATCAAAAAGCTGGGCCTGGTAGTGCACTGTGACCTCAGCACTGGGGACACGGAGACAAGAGAAGCATGGGCCTCACTGGCCGTCCAGCCTAGCCTGCCTGGTGAGCCCCAGGCTGGTTTAAAGCCTCTAAGTAAACTGTCGTGATACAAGTCTCAGCTGCGCAGGAAAATCCTGAGCACGGTGTGCAGGGTGTGAGTCCTGAGGGTGGGATAGTTGAGACAGTTCCATAGACAGATTTTCAGCGGCGGTGCTCTGCTGTACGCAGGAGTACCAACAATAGGCTCTAAGGCAAAGAAGAAGCCTTCCGGGGACCCCTGGGTGAAGGAGCCAAAGTTCACACCTCGGCTCTCCTGGCCGTCTATGTGGACTTCCCAAGGAGCAGGTCTGGAACTTGGAGAACAGGGAAAAGGGAGAAAATTCATCAAGAGAGGAAGCTTCTGATGGAGACCAAGGACTGGGACAAGGTGAGGTGAGTGGCGGAAACCCCACCCGCGCATGCACGCACCCGCCCACGCACACACCCGCCCACGCACACACCCGCCCACACCCAGGAAGAGCTCACCACAGGGCTGCAGCTCCACAACCCCTCTTCTCTCACAGCTCCAGTGCTGATATCTCTAATAGTCTGAACAGTTTAAACATTACCCTTTTCTATATGTCAAATGTCTAAAATTATAAACGTCAAGGTTGTGTTTTATGATGTGGAGAGAGAGGGAGGAAGGGAGAGAGAGATAAATATCACTCCAACTGTGAGATGGGATAATAAAATAATAAAATTATAGAAAAAAATAGAAGTTAGAACAAACCTTGAGCTAGAGATAGCTTTAGCTCTAGATACAGCTATCAATATCATGTGGTGTCACCTCCACAGATCCATTACAATTCATGCTGGTTCAACTCCAGTGTTGGCCTTCTGCCAATTTATCCATACCAGCTAGAAGAGAAAGAAGAGAAAGCTTCATCTTCAATAATAGTGCGAGAGAAAGAGAATCCTCTGGGTAATTCGTCTCTCTCTCTCTCTCTCTCTCTCTCTCTCTCTCTCTCTCTCCTCTCACACACAGAAATACACACATGCACATATATGCACACACAGGTAGATCCAGGTTACATAATCATGACGCACAGAGGTCCATAAATCCTAAGAAACCACCAAGGGAAGAAAACACGTTATAAAGCCATGGGAGAAGCTTTTCCAGGTCAGACAGGGGTACCCAGCCCCCTGAGGAGATGAACTTAGAGGGTCACGACACCAGGTAGAAACAGGTGGTGGTGGCTCTGTGGGCAAGCAGGAGTTCTCCCTTCTGCTCCACATGCTCCTGTGGTCCCCAGCTTTGACAGCAAGTCCCCACAGCTGTGGAGAGGTACAGAGGAAAGGAAGACCTGGTTCCTTCTCAGGGGTAATTTGCCATCTATGTGGGAGACCCAAGGTGCAGCAGAGTCTGCCCAGTCACTGCAAAGCCCTGTTTTAGGAGACAGAACCTGGGGAAGGAAATCTAGGAGCACTTCAGAAAAGCATGTGGTTATCATGTAAACCCAAGCTGCTTCCGTGGAAAGAGTCCATACCATACCTGCTCTGGAAAAAACACCCCCCCATTTCCCTTAGCGAACACTCACAATAGCCTTGGGAAATGAGCATGAGGACCCCATTTTTAAATTTTTTAATTTATTATTTTTTATATGTATTGAGCATACTGTCTGCATGTATGTTGGTGCACCCGTGTTGTGCAATGCTGCAGAGGTCAGAAGAGGGTGTCAGATTCCCCTGAAACTGGAGTTAAAGATGGTTCTTAGCTTCCATGTGGGTGCTGGGAATTGAACCCAGGTCCTCTGCCAGAGCAGTTGGTGCTCTGAACCGCTGAGCCATCTCTCCAGCCCCAGGGATCCCGTTTTATAGAGAGGCATGTAGAGGTTGCACAGGCAGTGACAATTCTGATGCTAATAGCAGCTGACTCTGTGATGGCTGTTTCCTCCTGCCGGACTCCCAGCGCCAGCACGGGGCAGGTGTTTGAGCTGGGGAACCTGAGACGACTGACTGCTCAGCAGCAGCACCTGGTGGTAAACTCAAACAGCCTGCCGTCACACTCAACCACAATGCTTTAATCAGTATAAAACCAGAAAAGGACATTCGGCAGGGTCAGAATCAAAATATTACACATTTTAAACGTGTGAGCTCCAAGTATTTTTAACTGGCCTCGGTGAAGAAGAGGGAAGGGAAAGAAAGCCTTCATCCAGAGTCCCAGCCAAGGCTGACTACAACTCCAGGAGATGACATACGGTACCCAGAGTCACGGGGGCTGCCAAGGCCCTGCACGCTTGTTACTGGCCTCTGGAGCCTACGGTCAGGAATGCCAATAAGTGTTCTACAATGACAAGGCATCCCTAGTGGCAAAGAACCACTTAACCCCAAAGGCCAACCGTGCTGGGGCTGGAAGAGCTCACTGCGAAGAAGCCCGGAGGATTCCAGCTGTGCCTGCGAGGACACTGGGTTTTTTGTTCACCAATTAAATGAAGACAATAGACTGAGTTCCTTCCACCTATAAAATCTGAGACACGAAACAAGTCATGCTTCCAAGATACCAGAAGACCTCATCCTCTTTGGGGAAAAGTTTTCTAAGTGTACTTAAGATTTTACTTTTACTCTAGTATAAATCCAACAGATCTGGGGACCGTTGACAAGACCATTTAATGCCATTCCTGAGAGGAAGAAACACTCTACACACAGAGCCACAGGGGAGAGGACCTGGGTTGATCCCGAGGCAGAAGAGAGGAGAGAAGCCCAGGCAAAGGCTCCCTGGTGTGTTGTTTTTGTTTTGAGACAGGCTCTCATGTAGCCCAGACTGGCCTCAGACTCACTGTGCAGCCAGAGACCACTTGGCTAATCCTTCCTCCACCTCCCAAGTGCGGAGATTACAGGTGTGCACAGCATCCCTGGTCTGTGTGGTACTGTGGGTCAACCCAGGGCTTCGTGTATGCTAGACAGGTGCTCTGCCTCCTGAGCTACAGCCTCTCGTGTATTGTAGACAGGTGCTCTGCCTCCTGAGCTACAGCTTCTCGTGTATGCTAGACAGGTGCTCTGCCTCCTGAGCTATAGCCTCTCATGTATGCTAGACAGGTGCTCTGCCTCCTGAACTACAGCCACTCGTGTATACTAGACAGGTGCTCTGCCTCCTGAGCTATAGCCTCTCATGTATGCTAGACAGGTGCTCTGCCTCCTGAGCTATAGCCTCTCATGTATGCTAGACAGGTGCTCTGCCTCCTGAGCTACAGCCTCTCGTGTATGCTAGACAAGTGCTCTGCCTCCTGAGCTATAGCCTCTCATGTATGCTAGACAGGTGCTCTGCCTCCTGAGCTACAGCCTCTCGTGTATTCTAGACAAGTGCTCTGCCTCCTGAGCTACAGCCTCTCATGTATGCTAGACAGGTGCTCTGCCTCCTGAGCTACAGCCTCTCGTGTATGCTAGACAGGTGCTCTGCCTCCTGAGCTACAGCTTCTCGTGTATGCTAGACAGGTGCTCTGCCTCCTGAGCTACAGCCTCTCATGTATGCTAGACAGGTGCTCTGCCTCCTGAGCTACAGCCACTCATGTATGCTAGACAGGTGCTCTGCCTCCTGAGGTATAGCCTCATGTACTTTTGCGGTCTCCTCTCCCAACCACTCCCCCCCAGCACCCAGGAAGGAATGGAGTGGCAGGTAATCAAAGGTGTAAGCTTTGCACTGCAGGCTTTCAATGATTTGGGCTTGCTCTGGGGTACAGGGTTCATGTCCAGTTACCCGGGATCTTGTCCCAATAACTATCTTGCGCTGCACAAGAAGGTGGTGTCTTGGACTGTGACTCCTGATACAAGACGTTCATGGGATATAGACTCCAGGTGGGATGGTCTGCATAGTGAAGGCATGCTGGTAGCAGGTTCATATGACTTCAAGATGTCCAAGCCTGAGTAGGCTGAGAATGGGGGTGGGGGGGTGAAGGCCACAGACAAGGCCGCTTGGTATAGATGAAACAGCCGAGAGGTTCCTGAGAAGAGCTGCTTCCGGAACAGATCCTGGCTGTGTAACCCTGAGATGCTGGCAAGTCCCAGATTCACCATCAACCTTAGGAAGGAACAGTGTGGACCTGGTTCTGGTTAGTATGTCTCCACTCAGATCACTTGTCAGAGCGGTCTGGGACAGGCCTGGGGATGTATCTCACTGGACAGAATGCTTGCCCAGCCTGCAAGAAGCCTTGGGTGCCATCCTCAGCACCTCATGAAACTCAGCACCCCAGCACATGCATGTAATCCCAGCACATGCAAGTAATCCCAGCACTCAGGTGGTAGAGGCCAGAGGATCAGAAGTCAGAGTCATCTCAGCTACAGAGTGAGTTCAAGTCCAACCTGGGCTGCATGACATCTGTTCCCCCCCCCAAAAAAAAAACCCAAATCAATTCAAATTAAAATGTATAAACCAGCAGTCAGTCTTGGGATTAGACTCGGGGAACAGGAAACAGATCATTGAGGTTGCTCAGCCCTGAGACGACTCTCAGCAACGTGTGGGACTCAGGCCATCACCTATCGCATCTCTGGTGCTCCGAGTCTCTGAGACATTTTGCTGTCCCTCATTTGCTCTGTCTCAGTGGCACAGGAGTTCCCAGCAGCCACAGCACTCTCTGGGTCCACAACCCTTTCATAGAGTCCTGGGCAGTTCCCTTCACCCACTCTAAGCCATTCGCTATTAGACCTAAACCCAGAATTGCAAGGTAGAATTCAAAGTTTTCCCTGGAATTCAGGGACACCTGGGACCCCCAGGTCCAGTGGTCATGATGGCTGGAGGAATCTGCCTGGTGGGCAGCCACATCCTAGCTGCAGGGTAACTGGCCTGGCCTTGCCCCTCCTCCACCCCCTGAAGGCTGCCTTTGGGACTCCTGTGTCATTGTAGGTGACCTCACCTGAATGAGTGCAGTGTGAGTCGGGGCCCTCAGAGCCCCAGACACTCCGAAAAGAAGCAACTGAAGCTGCTTTACTTTCTCCTTACACGGCCTACGCATTTATATTTACAACAAAGCCCAATGTGTATGGACAAGGTTCTAGGGGTTCCACGTGCTACAACAGGGCTCATTTGTCATGAAACCGCTGAAGGTCAGAGAGCAGCAGTTCTGTCAAAAGCCCTCCTAAAGGCAGTTGCTGCACCAGAGCACAAAAATGCAAGTCTGCATTTCCTGGTGGCCAGGATTGGTCCAGACCATGGGTAGATATGGGGCTGAAAGCTTGGGCAGGAGGCAAAATGCTCCATACACAGCTCCTACCCACATCTAGGAAAAGGGGATTGCACAGATCCTCATGGAAATAAAATGTTGACCCGTTTAAGGACAGCCAGTGTTCTTGACCACTGAGGCATCCATCTCTCCAGCCCCATGTCATGGTTTCAATAATAACTTTTAAACTTTCTTTACAGATTACCAAGTGTGTGTGTGTGTGTGTGTGTGTGTGTGTGTGTGTGTGTGTACAAGTGTCACGGAGCACGTGTGCAGGTCAGAGGACAGCCTATTGGGTCTGTTCTGTCCTACCATCGCATGGGTCCCGAGGATTGAACTCAGGCCCTTGGGCTTGGTGGCAGGCATCTCTACCCACTGAGCCATGTTGCTGGCCCTTCATGGTAATTTTCTGTGAAGTACTCACCCTGCAGATGTGGCCCGTCCATTACAGACAGCATCTGCTGCCCTTGCACTCCCGGCTGTTGTCTTTTCACTGCTTTGCCTCAGCCTCACTTCCTGTCTCTGCTAATTCGTGTCTGAGCCATTGCTGAATGGGTCCTTCCTCTCCACGGTGAGGCTCCGCAGGAGATGGGCAGAGGGCACTGGAGCTCCTCCACCTCTGGCTTTGTCCTCACGAGCCTTTTCAATGACAGCCAGGTGCACCTGCTCCTGCTCAGCATGGTGGTGCAGGTCTACGCCCTTGCCGTGGTGGGCAACATGGCCATGGTCCCTCTGATCTGGACAGATGCCCGACTCCACACACCCAAGTACTTCCTCCTCAGCCAGCTGTCACTCCTGGACATCTTCTTTTCCTCAGTCACTATCCCTAAGATGATAGTGGGCTTCCTCTTTGGTTGGACTAGCATCTCCTTTGCAGGCTGTGGAGCACAGATGTTCTTCTTCATGTTCCTGGGAGCTGCAGAGTGCTTCCTGCTGGCCCTCATGGCCTATGACCACTACGTGGCCGTCTGCAACCCTCTGCGCTGCCCTACCCGGTGCTCATGAGCCGCCAGGTGTGCCTGCTCATGGTGGCAGCCTCCTGGCTGGGAGGGTCCCTCAACGCCTCCATCCAGACCTCCCTGACCCTTCGGTTCTCCTACTGTGGCTCCCAGAAGATTTCCCACTTCTTCTGTGAGGTGCCCTCCCTGCTGATGCTGGCCTGCGCAGACACAGAGGCCTATGAGCAGGTGCTCTTTGTGATGGGCGTGGTGGTCCTCCAGGTGCCCATCACCTTCATCACGGCCTCCTGTGCTCTCATCCTGGCCGCTGTGCTCCGGATGCACTCTGTAGAGGGGCGGCAGAAGGCCCTGGCCACGTGTTCCTCCCACCTGACAGTTGTCAGTCTCTTCTATGGGCCCCTCATCTATACCTACATGCTACCTGCATCCTACCACTCACCTGGCCAGGACGATGTGGTATCTGTCTTTTACACAGTGCTCACACCCGTGCTTAACCCTGTCATCTACAGCCTGAGGAACAAGGAAGTAACAGGGGCAATGAAGAAGGCCATGGGGAGGTGTAGACTTGGTAGGAACTCCTGGGTAACAGGCGATAAAGAAGGCAGAAGAGTGTGGTTTCATGGGAACTGAGACCTGGGAGCCGACTGAGAGACAAGTCCCACTGCTCCTGTCACGGTTACACACACTGACTGAGAAGTCGAGGAGACATGTCTATTTGACAAGCGTCTCTCTCCATGTCTGTGACTTCAGGGTCCTATCTAGGACTCCTTCATGCTCCAGGAAATCAGATACCCAGGCCACACCACACATGCAGAGAGGTGGGAGAAGCCACTCCAGCTACCACACTCATCACTTCCACAGATCCCAGCTACCACGCTCATCACCTCCACAGATCCCAGCTACCACGCTCATCACTTCCACAGATCCCAGCTACCACACTCATCACCTCCACAGATCCCAGCTACCCCGCTCATCACTTCCACAGATCCCAGCTACCACACTCATCACCTCCACAGATCCCAGCTACCACGCTCATCACTTCCACAGATCCCAGCTACCACCCTCATCGCCTCCACAGATCCCAGCCTTCCTTTTCAGCCTGGGCCAACTCTCACCCATATCACTGAGTGTCCCAGACCCTCCCTACCTGGAGGAGGCCCGCCTCAGGGAAGGCCACAGGCCCACAAATTCCCCATCCCTGCCAGCACACTTCTCCTGGCTGAGCTCCCTCAGCCCAGTTCCACTTCAGACTCCCTCAGCACAGGGTCTCCCTGGCTACGGCCACCCCTCACACTTTAGCGTGGCTTCCTCCTGCACTTAATTTAGGAACTGCTCAAAGCTGCCATACCAGAGACATCTGTACTACCTTCCCTGTCCACACTGGAATCCCACCTCGCCCCACCGTCTGCTTTCCCAGTTAGAAAGTGCAGATCCAGAAGGCCGAGACTTTGCTTCTTTAATGCTGTATTCTTGGTTTCTAGAAGGGTGTTCAGGGCATATGATCAACCAGTAAATACTACTGGATGAATAGGAAAATGTAAAGAGTATTTCTTTACTTAATGTTAATAGCTTGGTCGTATTTCTAACACACCTTGGAAACCTTCCTCGCCCTGGCAGTGACTCTACGTTCCTCTGTGTCCTCTTCTTCTGGCCCAGTCTTTCATTACCTGGCCCCGAAGTCATCCATACATACTTACAGGTCAGCCACACGTACTTACAGGTCAGCCACACGTACTTACGGGTCATCCGCACGTACTCACAGGTCATCCACACGTACTCACGGGTCATCCGCACGTCCACACATACTCACAGGTCAGCCACACTTACTCACAGGTCAGCCACACTTACAGGTCATCCACATGTACTCACAGGTCATCCGCACATACTTACAGGTCATCTGCATGTACTCACAGGTTATCCACACGTCCCCTCCACGTTCCTTAGCACCCACCCGCCCTACGTCATCACACCCACAGACTGTTTCAAAGGCTCTTCAGATTCAGCCTCTAGGAAAAGAAACCATGATCTCCCCTTGAAGCTTGAGCTCTCCCAGGGCTGGCAAAGACCCCCAGGTTCACAGATCCCCACTGCTACCCACACCCTGTGCCTCACCAAGTCCTGACCACTGGGCAGCCTTCCCTTCCCTTCCATAGGATGCACTCCTCCTGGGCACAGCCTGCCACCTTTGTGAAAGCCCCCTCACCTGTGTGATGCAGGGGCTTCCAAGCTGGTCTCTCTTGGGGCTGGAGCAATGGCTCAGTGGTTAAAAAGACTTTTTACAGAGTTCTCAGGTGCATTCCCAGCACCCACATGGCAGCTAACAACTGTCCGTAACTCCAGTTCCAAGGAATCGGATGATCTCTTCTGACCTCTGTGGGCACTGCACCACGTGCATGCGCCTACTACATGCATACAATACACTCATGCTAATAATAATAATAATAATAATAATAATAATAATGTCAACCAAACTGGTCCCCTGGTCCCTGTCTTGCCCCCGTCACATCCACATTCACAGCTAATTTTCCAACATTTAGCTGAACGGATCTGTAAGCACAAATGTAAGTACCATTCTGCTACCTTCTCTTAGACCTTCAGCAGTTCCCCTAGTTTTCACCACATCAGAACCTAATATATACACATTGTGGATGCTCATAGGTTTGCCATCTACATCTTCAACACCAAGTAAGGCGTGTGAGGTGGATGGTTTGGGCCCACAGCAACACCCAGGAAGAACTGATTCAGCATGGAAGAACCGTGGCACAGACACTCCAGGAATAACCAACCTCCTTGGTCTTGTCTCACTCGTGAACCTCTCCCTTGCCCCTCCCTCCTACTTCCAGGCTGCTTGCCCAGGTGCTTAGTGAACCCACACGCATCACCTCTCCGTGGAGGCCTTCTCTGATAACCCCAACAAAGTCATGTTCCCACTCGCATGTCCCCATTTCTTCAAACCTCAGCCCCTCTGCTAAATTTATCTCCCTATGAGATGGGCTGCAAGTCCTATGAGCAGAGGGAGTCTCTCTTATTCATTCACAAGTATCCCACAGGACCTAATGCAGCATCCAGCCAGTCATACCAACTCAGCAAATGTCAAAGGAAAGACGTGGAGGGGAGAGATGGAAGGGACGCAGGCAGCAAAGCAAAAGGTAGGAGACAAAGGAAGGCAGCCAGGGGAGGTCCTGCAACTGCACGAATCTATTCTAACCCGCACCTTTCACACGCAGCACTAACAGGGCAAGGGAGCCACCCTTCTTCACCACATGCCTCATCCCACTGAAACTCAAGAAAAACACTTGCTGTGAGGTAGGCCACACACACTAGGGAGGCACAACACACAGCCAGAGGCAGCAGGGAGCCCAAAACAGCGTCTGAGAGCCATGTAGAAAAACCAGTCAGCCCAGATCAGAACCGGTACCCACTACAGAAACTGTACAACACATAATTTATATTTTACATGATCAATGTGAACAGCTAGTGTTTCTCTTTTAATAGCACCCCCCCCAAAAAAAAAAGAGAGTTAAAAACAGTCGAGACAGGACTTGCCAGGACATGGCTCAGCTTCCTCTGTTTAGACAGGAGAAATGCCAATATGGGGGAAGGAAAGTAAAGATGAGTGTTAAGAATAGTTCAACTGCTTCAATGCAACTTCTAAAAAAAAAAGAATAGCTCAATGCTGGGTGTGGTGGAACCTTTAGTCCCAGCACTTGGGAGATAGAGGCAGGTGGCTCTCTCTCTGTGAGTTCAAGGCCAGCTGGGAGTACAGGGAGACCCTGTCTCAAGAAGACCAAAAAGAAAAAGAAAAAGAAAATAAGAACAGCTCAAGTGAAGGGTTCAGTTATGGGAGGGAGAGTGATGGTTTGAAAGCGGTATCTCCCACAGTTCGCAAGCGTTTGAGCAGTTGGTCAGGCGGTGGTGGTGGCATGGTTTGGGGAGGTGTAAACGTGCTGGAGACGCATGGCACTGGGGTGGGCTTTCAGAGTTCCCAGCTTCGACCCATTTTGAGTTTGGTCTCTTGGCTTGAAGACATGAGCGTTTGGCTTTGTGCCATGCTTCCCTGACATGACAGACTCCCGGCCCTCAGAAACTGTAACTGTGAATAAACTCCTCCTCCTTCTATAAGCTGCCTTGGTCATGGTGTTTTGTCACAGCAACAGAAAAAGTAATTATGATGGACGAAAATATTTTTGCCTGATAAGAAAATGGAGACAGACAGGGAGGAATCGGACAGGAGAAACTGAGGAACTGTAAATGCCCCATGTGCTAGGAATCTTCGAAGTGTTTAGCTCAACCCTAATCAAAACCCGTCAGCCGAGCTTGCACTAGAGTCCCCCACTGCAGGGAAATAGGTTTTCAATTTTGTGAGGAAAATTGAAGGTCAGTGAGAACTGTCTGTGCAAAGGCAAGGTGGACAGTCAGCACTAAGAGGGCTCACAGCTTCCTGTTGGGGTTGAGGGAACAGAGAGATGACTCAGCAGTGAATTTACAAAATGGTACAGGGTGCATTCGTTAAAGCGGTGAGTGGGAGATGGGTATCTTGCAACCTGCTGTGATACAAGTAAATTTACAAGACATAACTAAGCCAAGAAAGAAAGATCCCAAACACCCCACAATTCCTTCATACAAGATGGCTGAACCAGTAAAGCTCTTAGAAACTGTCAGATGGTAGCTCAGGGACTGAGATGGGGGAGTGATTGTTCATTAGGCTCATTTTAAAAATGAGGACACTTGTATATTCTGTGTATTTATTACAAACCGAAAGAAACCTTCTGCAAAACATCATGCTTCCCTAATCCTCTGAATCCAAAACCCCCAAAACTCCAACTGTCTAAACGCTAATCTCTGCAGGAAGCCAGAGCCCACTCCGCTCAACTCTCATTCTAGTACTTCCTTCCTGATCATCAAGATGTTAGCCCAGCTCCTGTGTCCTGAAGGGGACACGTCGGGGCCAGCTCTCCCAGGCCATCTGCCCTCTGCTGCAATCTCTGCCTTTCACTCAACTCCAGATTCGTCCATTGCTGCCTGACTGTCGCAGCCCATTTTCTCTTTTTGGATGCAGGTGTGCCTTGCATTCCATGCCCCCTACGGGGTGGGATGACTTCTCCCTATGGCCTCCTTCAAACCCTACACTGGGAAGTACCTGCACTACAGGCCACACAGGATGCACTGTAATTACGACTGTGAGGACTGTGACATCCTTTCCCGTACTCTCCCCTACAAGCCCACACAGGTACCCTGAATGATGGCTGAATCTTCTAATCCATGATCATACACACCCACGTCTATTTTCCTCTCACTCCGAGTGATAGAATTTAAGCTTTTCACAAATCAAATATAATGATGTTTACCTGTAGTGTCTCTCTGCAGCCCACCAAACTGAGTAAGAGGCCATTCTTGTGGAGTCACAGGCCCTTCAGGCTCCAACCCCTCTGACTCTTGGCTGTGGTCTCACCACTATCTTGTGGCCTGTTCTTTGTGACTCTACCTCAGAACTCCTCTCCCTCCCTCTTATGGAGAGTCCTGTGATGCTGTTTATATCCCAGCTGAATAATCCAGGATCAATTCCTCTGTTCCTTAGGTTTGGAGCTTTAGGACATGGGCATTAGCCTGGGATCACCCCTCACCACTCTACAGGGTATCAGCCCAGATACAAATGTTTTATCAGTGCAGGAAGTTCTTATGCACAATGTACATAAGGTTTTGAGTCCAGGGTCAAAACACTTGGTCAAACATGGCAAAACGGAAGCCAACAGTGACCCTCTGGCTTGTGAATTTACCACGAAGGCTCAAGGCTATGCTGTGATGTTCCCGCTGTTATTGCTATTATTATAGTTTTAAAAAAATACTGTCTAGAACACGTGAGCTGTGTGCACACAGTCCTGTAACACCTCTGTAGACTTTTTTCACTTTGCTAAATGACCTCATCAAACATTCCACTCTTCCCTCTCTCCTTCTGTTCCTGGTAGCCACCAGGCTATGGCTTCTGATACTTTTGTTCAGGGCTTCCTATGAAGGAATGTATGGGGATTCTGTGACTTGCCTGTTTCAATGAGGTTTACCCTCATCTTGTAGACTACAGGATTTCCTCCTCTGCTCTGGTAGATTAGTGTTCGATGTGTATCTATGTCACTCTTTATCCATTCATCAACTGATTCTTGCTTCAAGGGCAGCGTTTTTGCAGCTGCTGAGAAAGCAAGGCGTCACACAGAAGCTACACCGGTGAATGCTGACCCCTCTGGGCTCCTCCATTCAGTCAGCTCACACTAACATCACACTCACAGCCAAAGCACAGTGCTATGGACTGGGAAAACTTGGGTCAGGTGCCTGGACCAAATGTCCTTCTCAAACTGTCAGTTTCAGGCAGGCTTAGAAAATACCATGGAGGGGGTTGGGGAGATGGCCTAGCGGTTAAGAGCACTGACTGCTCTTGCAGAGGACCCAGGTTCGATCCCCAGCACCCACATGGTGGCTGAGAACCGTCCGTAACTCCAATTCCAGGAGAACTCCAGTTCCAGGGGAATCCAAGACCCACTTCTGACCTCCGCAGCATTGCATGACACGGGTGCACAAACCTACATGCAGACAGTACATTCATATACATAAAAAAATAAAAATAAAAATAAAAAAAGAAAATACCATGGAATAGAAGAAATCGCTCTGTGGATGAGTACGGAGTCATGAACTTATGTACACAGGTATTTCTCTGCAGACACTTTGAGACAGTAGGGAGGGCAGCCAGTCTCAGGAAGAACTCTTTAGCCCGTGGGATAGGGGTGGACAAAACGGGGGCCTCGACCCCTCCCACCTCCCAATTCTCAGAACTGGGGCCATCTCCCTCCAGGATTTCTCTGGTCATGTGGCGGTTGAGGCACTGGGATCTTATTGGCCAAGTGTCCAAGAAGGCGGGAAGAATGTAAGGAGCACACCAATGAGGATGAACAGGATCCTGGAGGACCTGCGCCAAGGCAATCCAGCCTATCCCAGGAAGAGCGGCGGTGGGATCCCAACACCGGGTACTGGTTACCAGTTTACCTGCCAGCCCCCTAACCTACCCGGCTCACTATGAAGACATGGGACACTACCCATGCCGCCCGCACACACCCTGCACAGTTCAGCTGGGTGAAAAGGACTGAATGGGGACATACAAGCCTAGGCCGCCTTTCTGTGATCCAGGTGACCCAGAGTCAGTTGGTTAGCACTAACCCAGCTGTGAACCACCTGCCCTGTGTGTCCCCTTAGAACACTGAACTAGTGTGAGCCACCTGTCCCGTGTGTCCCCTTAGAGTACTAACCCAGCTGTGAGCCACCTGCCCTGTGTGTCCCCTTAGAGCACTGAACCAGTGTGAGCCACCTGCCCTGTGTGTCCCCTTAGAGCACTAAACCAGTGTAAGCCACCTGTTCTTTGTGTCCCCTTCGAGCACTAGCCCAGCTGTGAGCCACCTGCCCTGTGTGTCCCCTCAGACCACTAACCCAGCTGTGAGCCACCTGTCCTGTGTGTCCCCTTAGATTGCCAAAGCAGTGGTTCCAGCCTGTGTGAGTTGTAAGCTCTCTAGCCTGGGCACCAGTGCAGCCCATGTGGAAGAAGGGGTGATCCAGGGTGGCCTGGGCACATTGCTTGGGACGGATTCCAGCTGACCCTCTCCTTTCTCCACAGAGACTAACAACAGACCACATCATGCGCCCTGCAGCACCAGCCGGCCTCCTCCTGGCCCACAGCCTGGCAGTCCTGCCTTTCTCCTCAGGTGAGTGTGGGCTGGAGAGGTCCTGCACCCCCAGCCCAGCCCTGCCTGCATCCTGCATTCCTGGACTCCCCTCCGCGTTCTCTACCCCGTTCCAGCGTGTCTTCCCAGCTCTCCAGCTCCTTTGCCAGTCACAGCAGCCGTGTGCCCCAGGCACCAAGGCATCGCCCCTGCACTGCCACATTCCCTGCCTGGCACCTGCGGTTGGTCAGCACACAGGGTTTCTGCCCTCACATGGCTGCAGTGCACTCGGGAACTGGGGACAGAGTTCCTGTGAGCAACTGAGCCCATGTGCAGGGTCTCGTGGATGATGAAGGCTGTGGTCCCCGCCTCCTGGGCTTGTGAGGAATCATGAGCTCAGACCAATACACTCAGGAGGTTCCGGCTGCACAGCAACTGAGCAACTGAGCCCATCTGCAGGGTCTCGTGGATGACGAAGGCTGTGGTCCCCGCCTCCTGGGCGTGTGAGGAATCATGAGTTCAGACCAATACACTCAGGAGGCTCCGGCTGCACAGCAGCTTTGTGCCCGCTTTCTAGAAAGGACTTCATCTGGGAGGAGGGAGGTAAAAGCCTTGTAGAGTGGCGGAGGCTTTGTGAAGGAGCAGCTCTGCCCTTCCCATTTCCCGACGGTTCGGGGCACGGTCCACGCAGCCTCCAACCTCCCAGACTCCCAGGTGCAAGAGGCTCTGGATTTCTTTTCGCTTTTTCTTTTCTTTTCTTTTTTCTTTTTTTTTTTTTTTTTTTTTTTTTTTTTTTTTTTTTTTTTTTNNNTTTTTTTTTGGCATTTTTGAGACAGGAGCTCCCTTTAGTCCCAGCTGGCCTGGAGCTCACAGAGATCCTCCTGCCTCTGCCTCCTGAGTGTGGGGATTAAAGGCGTGCACCACCATGCCTGGCCTGCCATACTTATTTTTTTTTATTTATTTTATTTATTTTTGTATGTGTATGAATGTACTGTCGTGCAATGCCGCAGAGGTCAGAAGAGGGTGTCAGATTCCCCTGGAACTGGAGTTCTCCTGGAATTGGAGTTTCGGATGGTTCTCAGCTGCCATGTGGGTGCTGGGGATCGAACCCGGGTCCTCTGCAAGAGTGGTCGGCGCTCTTAACCGCTAGGCCATCTCTCCAGTCCGCCATACTTTTTAAAGCAAGTTTTATTTCCACTATTTGTGTGCGTGTGTGTGCGCGTGCGTGTGCGCGCGCGCGCGCGCGCGCGAGAGAGAGAGAGAGAGAGAGAGAGAGAGAGAGAGAGAGGAGAGAGAGAGAGAGAGAGAGAGAAACCTGGGACAAGCTCTCTAGCTCTGGCCACCCCTCAGGCTCCCCCACAATTACTGTAATATTCATTTACCCCTACTGACAGGGCGGGGGTCACCATCACAGTAGAACAGTCAGCAGTGAGACTTTGTCAGAACTGAGGGTGTTTTTATAAAACGGATCAGGGTAATTTTGTTACTGTGGTTTCTTGGGCACCTCAAGCAGCTTAAACAGTCTCGGCCACCCACCCAGCACACCACTGAAAGGAGCCGGTCTGCCTCCTGCAAGCTGACCACTTCGGCCCCAGGATGCTGCCTCGCCTTTATGGAGGATTGCTCCCATCTGGAGAGTGGTCTGTCCCACAATGCTTTGTTCTTCCAGGAATCCAAGGTGACTCTGAGGAAAAGTTAAGGACACTGATTTCTCTCTCTGCCTTCAGCCAGTGTGTAGGAGACAGACAGGAGGTGGAGGCAGAGAGTGCTGCTCTGGTACTGGGTTTAGTTCCTTTGTGGCCCAAGTGAGGAGCCAGTGCTTTTTACCAGAGCTTTTTCTAAGTGCCTGTTCCAAGTCTATTCAGAATTCCAGCTCTTTCTTGCTGTTCAGATCTTCGTCATACGGCCTCACTGTACATGGTACCATGTCACATGGGAACACTTTCCCTCATATTCCTCCCCTTCTCCCCATCCGTGAGAGCTTTGTTCCCTCAAACAGTTTTGTTTCTATGGTCACATTTTATATACAGCATGATTTTACATGCCTGTTACATAAAATCTAGGAACCACATATGATAGAAAACTGGCATTTGTCTTTCTGAGATTGCCTTAATAATATGATAGCCTCTGTTTGCACCCAGTTTCCTGCAAATAGCATAACTTCTTTATGACTGAAAACAGTTCCACGTTTTCATTATCCACTGTTCTGTGGAGCACCTAAGTTGATCATATAGTGTAGCTATTAGGAATGATGCCCAGCTCTTTCTCAATCTTTCTCCTCTCCTGCTTCTGAAGGTCACAGAAATCACCTGATTTGTTTATTTAAAGAAAAAAGGCCACAGGAGATACAGTGCACAAGACACTCTTGCTTCATCCGCTTTTGAGCCCATTTCCCCTCCAACTCAGTCACATTTTAGCTCCCAAGCTGTGGCCCACAGCCAGGCTCACGCAAGTTCCCAGTCAAGTCATTGTCTTTTCCATGTGAACAGCTGTGGAGAGGCTGTTGCTGACCTGCCTCTGTGCTCAGCATCTTAATGGAGACCAAATCCCAAAATTGAAATTTAAAAAGAAGCATTTCTTTCTTTAAAAAGAAAATTTTCTTTAAAAAAGAAAATTTTATTTATTCCCCTTGGAAGTTTAAGTCATTACCCAAGCAGTAGTGCAGTGTTCGATACATTCCATAAAATTCTTGAATCAGTAAAATTTTAAAAAATAATAATATTTTTTCCATAATATTTGGTTTAAGACAGTGTGACAGGTATATTTGATTGAGGGGGTCAGATAAACCATCATCCATCAGTCTGCAAACTGAATTTAATAATTCCTTTCTAGGTCATGTGTCAGTGGTCTGGAAGCCAAGGTCTGTCCTCAGTCACTACAGGGTAGAGGGGGGCCTGGGGCATCTTCGAGTGGGTGGGGGCAAGTGACCCCAAGTCCCCACTTCACCCAGTACGCAGGTTGGTTTCTGTCACCTGACCTGGGAAGAGGGACCCTCAGCTGAGGGTTTTCTCCCACTGTATTAGTCTATCCCTGGGCAAGTGGGTCCAGGCTGTGTACGCCTATTTGTTTGAGCATGCCGGGAGAAACTAAGGGCTAACCCTGGGTCCTCTGCAAGAGCAGGCAGTGCTCCTAGCCCCTGGCCCTCTCTCCAGACCCTTGGTGAAGGACTGGACTCTCTAAGACAATGAACCTGCTCCTCCCCAAGTTGGTTTTTGTCAGTGTTTATCACAGCAGCAACGAAGCACATGGAAGCATCTCTTCAATGCCCCAGAAGATCTCTTCAATGTTAATGATCTTTCTCACATTGTTGTCTTTGGTTTTTAATTACTTTTTAAAGGTATCAAGCTTTTGTGCCTTTATGATCTCTCTCTCTCTCTCTCTCTCTCTCTCTCTCTCTCTCTCTCTCTCTCTCTCTCTCTCTCATTGCTTAGGAGCAGAATTACTCAGAGCTCCTCTGAGTTTCCAAGCCAGGCTCACTCAGCCTGGATCTCTGGAGGAGAACCCCCTGGACACCTCCTGATCCTGCCTGAAGCACAGAAACAACTGTCTTCATGTTAGCAAGGCCCAGGACGAGGTAGCATAGTACTTGGAAAGCACGCATGCATCACATTAAGTTCACCCTCCATTCTCTAGGGAAGCTGAGGCAGGAGCTGAAGCAGAGCCTGTGGAGGAATGCTGTTCACTTGCTTGCTTCCCCTGCCCTGCTCAGCCACCTTCCTTCCACGGCCCAGCCCCACCTGGCTCTGGACGGCTCCACCCACAGTGGGCTGGGCGCTCTTACATCACATTGCAATGAAGAAAATATCCCATAGACTTGGCCACAGGTGGCTCCAAAGCAGACAATTCCCCAGTTGAGGCTCCCTCTTCCCACATATCTAGGTTTGTGTCAGGTTGCAGAAGCAGAGGACAGGGACACAGGAGGCTCGGGTGGCTTCAGCTCGGCAGCAAGAGCCTGTTCTGGAGCTCTAAGACCAAAGTCTTTTCTGCAGTGTTTGCAACCATATGTCCTATAGGCCCAACCCGAGCCCCTGTCTGTTTCCCTGGAGAGCACTTTCTGTCATTTGAGGTGCCAGGACATTTCCTCCTCTTCCCCATTAAGGAGCATGCTCCGCGATGACAAGGGTTTGTGTGGGAGCTCAGGACTGAGTCTGAGGACTTAGAAAGTGTCACATGAGGATTGCGAGAGTAGAGACCAGGGGACAGGGTGTAGGTCTGATGGACCAAGAGGCTGGCCAAGCTCCTGGTCTTACGTTGTTTTGTCTTTCCCAACAGTCTCCTGGGAGATCACAATGAAGGACCTGGAGGAGAAGGAGGTGGATGAGTTCAACTCCAGTGGCTTCAAGTGTCCCACATGCTTTGCCCTAAGAGGAGGACACTGCAACCCAGAGCTCAAGTGGTGCCCAACAGACAGAATCAAGTGCCTGGAGTTCTCTGGTGTTATTAACACAGGTGCTTTCCTGGGCTGAGATTTGTAGACACAGCAGCCATCCCTCTCCTGTAGCCTCTGGGGTATGTCGAGATAAAGGCTGCTTTTCTCCACACCCCTTAGATGAGCACACACCAGTGTCCTGAATTTCAAAAGATGGCAATTTGCTTTCTCCTGGTCATTCTCAAATCTACACGTGTGTTCACTGCCAGAGTCTCCACCAGCTTCACAGATGTTCTTCAGTCAACTAGATGAAACTTTGTCTGGAGAAAGGCAAAAACTAAAACTACTTTAAAAGTAATTATAAAAATAATTTAATTTATGCTAATTAATCTGCTTTGAGAAAATCTGGCGTAGGCAGGTGTGATGGTTCACAGCTGAGATCCCAGCACTCGGGAGTGGAAGCAGGAGGTCCCCAGGTTCCAGACCAATGTGGGCTGTGTAACAACACCCGACGTCAGGAAACGAAAGTCCGGGGCACAGTCTACATTAATAAAGAACAGCAAGGACTACAGCATGCTTTAGCCTGAAAAGCAGCAGGCTGCATCCAGCGAGGGCTGGGTTATTCCATGCTCCCTCCATGTACTCTCACTCCATTTTGGCTGCTCTGAGAGCTCAACCATTCACCCAGGTTCCCAGGTAATCATCGGGTTACCCACGCTGATTGGCATTTTGGATTCTTGTAATTCTGTAATTTACATGGAACAGGGACGCTTTGGTGTAAAATTGTGGTGCTAAGTCACAGGTGGTATGGAGACATGGCAGTATGAAAACATGTAGAGCACAGAGTGACCACCACATGAGAGAGTGGACCTGAAAGCTGTGGAAAGAGCACAGAGCACAGCCCCAGCCACAGTGTTCACACAGAGCACAGCCCCAGCCACAGTGTCCACACAGAGCACAGTCACAATGTCCACACAGAGCACAGCCCCACTCACAGTGTCCACACAGAGCACAATCCCAGTCACAGTGTCCACACAGGGGAATAGACAAGTCATAGTGTTCACACAGAGGACAGTCCCACTCACAGTGTTCACACAGAACACAGACCAGTCACAGTGTCCACACAGAACACAGCCCCAGCCACAGTGTCCACAAAGAGCACAATCCCAGTCACAGTGTCCACACAGAACACAGCCCCAGCCACAGTGTCCACAAAGAGCACAATCCCAGTCACAGTGTCCACACAGAACACCCCAGTATCACCCACTCCGTCCACAGTGTCCATACACAGAGCACACGCCCCACGCCACCCGCTTTTTCACAACCACAGAGACAGCCCCAGCCCACAAGTGTCCCCACGATGCACCGGCCCCCCTAGCCACAGTCTCTTTGTCCACACAGAGCACTAGTTCCCCAGCCCACAGTCCTCACACCCGAGCCCACAGCCCCCAGCCACAGTCTCCACCACAGAGCCATCAGCCCCCTCAGCCAAGTGTCCATTCACAGTAGCACGGTCCCAAGCTCACCTGTCCACCTAAAGACGCACAATCACAGTCACAGTGTCCCACACCGAGCCCAGCCCCCCCACGCCTCAAGTGTCCACCCACGGAGAACCCAGCCCCACCACAGTTGTCCACACACCGATGCCACCCACGGCCCCAGCCACCGTGTACCACAAGAGCACAGTACCAGCCACAGGTCCACAAGAACACCGCCCCTTAGTCCACAGTGTCCACCACATGAGCAAAACCACCCCACCACCAGTGTCCCACAAAGAGCCAATCCCAGCCCACCAGTGTTCTCCCACCAGAACCACAGATTTCCACAGCTTCACAGTGTCACATCAGAGGCCCCATACCCCCCAGTCCACCAGTGTCCCACACATGAGGCACTTTAGTCACCTTTTAGCCTAACCAGGTTTCCCACACCAGCAATCTACGGCCCAGCCAAAGTGTTCACACCGAGCACAGCACAATCAAAGTGGTCACACCCAGAACACAACGACCAGGCCCACGTGTTCCACACAAGACACACAGACCAGTAGCAACCGTCACATGTGTTACACGAGAAAGACAAAGTCAAACAAGTGTCACAAAGAGCACAGCTCCAGTCACCGTTGACCAAACCAGACGAAACAGTCATCAAGTCACAGTGTCACACAGAGGACAATTGTCCCAGTCATATGTGTTCACTCAACGAACACAGCTCCCAGCCCAGCCTTGGTCCACCAACAGCGCACTCAGCTCACTTCCCCACCATCAGTCACTAGTTCGTCCTACACAGAGCACAGCCCACATGCACACAGTGTTACCTACAGAGCCACCCATACCTTCAAACAAAGTGTTCAAAACAATACACTTTAGTCCCCAATTTCACAAGTGTCCACACAGGAATTACACAGACCAGTACACATGTGTGCACACAGAAGAAAGATACAGTCAAGTGTTCACAAATGGGAGCATCAGAACACAGCCACCTCAGTCGTTCTCAAACACAAGACTACAACAGACCTTTAGCCTCAGTTGTCACATCTCCCTCTTCAACCCGCCCACAAATCATCAAGGGCAACCAACCGTCGCCTCCCTCATTAACCCATATTGAACAGACAGTAACAGTGTCAAAACAATACCCCACTCGACTTTATCCAGACCCGTCAACAAGTGTTAACAAAGGAACACAGATCATATCGTGTTTCACACAGAACACACCGAAAATTGTTCAATAACGTGTTCTACATTCCACAGAACACCAGTTCCAGTCTATTCAGTTGTTCACACAAGACAAAACCGACCCAGTCAACCCATCTTCCCAAACCAGAAACAGACCAGTAAACAGTGTTCACACCAGAACTACAGACAGTCAGGTTCACTACCCCACGTAACATCAGACCAGTCACCCAGCTGTTCAAACAGTAGCCAAGACCAGTCACATGAGTTCACACAGAGCNAATGTCCACACAGAGCACAGCCCCACTCACAGTGTCCACACAGAGCACAGTCCCAGTCACAGTGTCCACACAGAGCACAGCCCCAGCCACAGTGTCCACACAGAGCACAGCCCCAGTCACAGTCTCCACACAGAGCACAGTCACAGTGTTCACACAGAGCACAGTCACAGTGTCCACACAGAGCACAATCCCAGTCACAGTGTCCACACAGAGCACAGTCCCAGTCACAGTGTTGACACAGAACACAGCCCCAGTCATAGTGTTCACACAGAACACAGACCAGTCACAGTGTCCACACAGAGCATAGACCAGTCACAGTGTTCACACAGGGAATAGACAAGTCATAGTGTTCACACAGAGGACAGTCCCACTCACAGTGTTCACACAGAACACAGACCAGTCACAGTGTCCACACAGAGCACAGCTCCAGTCACAGTGTTCACACAGAGCACAGCCCCAGCCACAGTGTCCACACAGAGCACATTCCCAGTCACAGTGTCCACACAGATCACAGCCCCAGCCACAGTGTCCACACAGAGCACAGTCCCAGTCACAGTGTCCACACAGAGCACAGCCCCAGCCACAGTGTTCACACAGAGCACAGCCCCAGCCACAGTGTCCACACAGAGCACAGCCCCAGCCACAGTGTCCACACAGAGCACAGCCCCAGCCACAGTGTCCACACAGAGCACAGCCCCAGCCACAGTCTCCACACAGAGCACAGCCCCAGCCACAGTCTCCACACAGAGCACAGCCCCAGCCACAGTGTCCACACAGAGCACAGTCCCAGCCACAGTGTCCACAAAGAGCACAATCCCAGTCACAGTGTCCACACAGAGCACAGCCCCAGCCACAGTGTCCACACGGAGCACAGCCCCAGCCACAGTGTCCACACAGAGCACAGCCCCAGCCACAGTGTCCACACAGAGCACAGTCCCAGCCACAGTGTCCACACAGAACACAGCCCCAGTCACAGTGTTCACACAGAGCACAGTCCCAGTCACAGTGT
>VZQC01014244.1:784176-821284 GCA_009823505.1 Rhizomys pruinosus | reverse complement strand
TTCCCTCTGATTGTATACTTCTAAACAGTTTCAGAAATAATGGTTGTAGGTCTTTTTGAAATGTTTTATAGAATTCTGCTGTGAAACCGTCTGGGCCTGGGCTTTTTTTAGTTGGGAGGCTTCTTACTACATCCTCTATTTCTTCATATGTTATGGGTCTGTTTAAGCTGCTGGTCTCCTCTTGGCCAAGCTTTGGTGATTCCCAAGATTTCAGATATTCATCCATTTCTTCTAGATTTTCAAACTTGGTAGAATATAGGTTCTTGTAATATTCCCATATAATTTTCTTGATCTTTTCCTTGTCCGTTGTGATATTTCCCTTTTCATCACAGATTGTATTGATTTGGAGTTGTTCCTTCTTTCTTTTTGTTAACTGGGCTAGAGGTCTGTCTATCTTGTTTATTCTTTCAAAGAACCAACTTTTGGCTTCATTGATTTTTTGTATTGTTTTCTTTGTTTCTATTTCATTGATTTCTGCTCTGATTTTTGTTATTTCTTCCTGTCTGTTGCATTTAGGGTTCATCTGTTGTTGCCTCTCAAGTGCTTTTAGCTGTAGTGTTAGATCATTCACTTGTGCTCTTTCTGTTTTTCTAATGTAGGCACCCAGGGCTATAAATTTCCCTCTTAGGACTGCTTTTAAGGTATCCCATAAGTTTTGTTGTGTTGTATTGTCATTGTCATTCAGTTCCAGGAATGTTTTTATTTCTTTCTTTATCTCTTCCTTGACCCATTCATTATTCAAGAGTGTGTTGTTTAGTCTCCATGTGTTCTTGTAGGCAGTAGGGCTTATCCTGGTGTTGATGTTGAGCTTTATTGTACTGTGGTCTGATAGAATGCATGGAATTATTTCAATTTTTTTGTATTTGTGCAGGTTTCTTCTAACCCTAACCCTAACCCTAACCCTAACCCTAACCCTAACCCTAACCCACTGTAGGAATCTTCCACAGGGTTGGTAGAGCTTGGTGTGGGATTATCCTGCCCCTTTCCCATATTGTCTCTTCTTTGTGTTCCTGGCATATGGGCTTCTCCTTGCCTTTATTCCAATGTGAGTCCCGAATGCCTCTTCACTGTGTTGAAGGCTTGCTTTGCTTGCCTCCTTCAGATGCCTTCATAATCCCAGTTGGCGAGGGGGGGATGCTCTTTATCCGGCGCCCCGGTACCTGCACTTCAGGAGGTCTTGGGAGATCTCCCAAGATGTTTCTAATGATATTAATTGGCACAAAGTGACATGCAAGTCCTGGTCTTCAGTTTTATACAAGTCTCATGGTATGACACTGAACACATTAGAATGTTTTTTCTTAGGATTTTGAATTGTGTGACAAATTGTTAATTCATCCCAATAATCAAACTCACAGAGTAGGTCCTTCCCATTTAATCTGTTTTAAAAAAATACTTTTATGAGAGTCCCTGTATGCATGCAAGGGCACACACATGAGTGCCCTGGGAGGCTGGAAGAGGGTACTTGATCCTGAAACGCTGGAGTTACAGGTGGTTATGAGCTGCCCAGTGTGGGTTCTGGGAACTGAACTCCTGATCTTCCCAGAGAGCAGCAAGTTCCCTTAACTCCTGAGCCATCTGATCCAGACTTGAGAGTCTGGAGTTTTCACACTTTCAGCATAAGTAATGTTTCATATTGAAAGGACCAATAGAATATTGAACAGAAGATGTAGAGCTGCAGACACTTTGCCTGATCGATTAGTTTGGAATTGATAAAGTTAAAAGACTATTACACAGCAGTTCTTCCCACCCAAGACGGCCGTCCAGAGGCTCAGTGTGGGGTCGCTGTCAGTATAGCCCCAGTGTAAGGAACCACTGTGGTGCCCAGTGACCCCAATGCCATTCCTGCCAGGGACCCCCAGTGGCAATGTGGATAAAGGCCTCTGAAGCATCCCAGGCTGCATACCTCCAAGCAACTGCTTTTAGATTATTCAGGAAAGGAGCTGACACCACGAGGGCCGGCAGTCTGGGTGAGCTGTGAGTCCTCACTTGACACAACTACCTCCAGGACACTACGGCCATGTGCACAGCAAGCTGGTATATGCTGCAGGCTCCCGGGCCTGGGGTCCCTGCCAGCAGAATCAAGCTGCAGCATGGCTGACTCACTGTAGAAGGTTAGGCTATAGCCCCCAGTCCTCCCTCAGCCCTCCACTGCAGCCTATGCCCCATACAAGGCTTTCTGCTGCTACACCCCAGCATGGCCTGCGAGTTCTGTTGCTATAATCCATCCCTCAGGCCTGCACTTCAGGCTTCAGCTGTGTTCAACCAGAATCACCAGACCCCAGTGCAGAGGCTAACACAGCACCAGCTTCCTCTGTGAGAGCAAAAGGGAGTGAGAGGCCTTAGCAGCCATTGCCCCTGAGGGCCCCAGTGGGCTCTGCCACTGTGAACCTCTGCAGCCAGAGCTTCGGATCCCCACAGAGCCACCCACACAGACCTCAAAGGCTTGAGATGCTCACAGGCACTATTGAGCTGACACAGGAGCCAGAGAGACCTGGTAAGAGTGAGTGGAGAAGGGGAGGGGAAAGCCAGACTGGCTTAAATAGCAGATACACCACGAAGGGCCACGAGGTGCAAATGTTCCTTAATAGAATTTCATGCCCAAGCTGCTTTGGTGGCTTCTCCCCTGTCCCATCTGCCCATTTCCTTTGGTGGCTTCTCCCCTGTCCCCGTCTATCCAGCTCCTTTGGTGGCTTCTCCCCTGTCCCCGTCTGTCCAGCTCCTTTGGTGGCTTCTCCCCTGTCCCCGTCTGTCCAGCTCCTTTGGTGGCTTCTCCCCTGTCCCTCTCTGTCCAGCTCCTTTGGTGGCTTCTCCCCTGTCCCTCTCTGTCCAGCTCCTTTGGTGGCTTCTCCCCTGTCCCTCTCTGTCCAGCTCCTTTGGTGGCTTCTCCCCTGTCCCCCTCTGTCCAGCTCCTTTGGTGGCTTCTCCCCTGTCCCTCTCTGTCCAGCTCCTTTGGTGGCTTCTCCCCTGTCCCTCTCTGTCCAGCTCCTTTGGTGGCTTCTCCCCTGTCCCTCTCTGTCCAGCTCCTTTGGTGGCTTCTCCCCTGTCCCTCTCTGTCCAGCTCCTTTGGTGGCTTCTCCCCTGTCCCTCTCTGTCCAGCTCCTTTGGTGGCTTCTCCCCTGTCCCTCTCTGTCCAGCTCCTTTGGTGGCTTCTCCCCTGTCCCTCTCTGTCCAGCTCCTTTGGTGGCTTCTCCCCTGTCCCTGTCTGTCCAGCTCCTTTGGTGGCTTCTCCCCTGTCCCTCTCTGTCCAGCTCCTTTGGTGGCTTCTCCCCTGTCCCCGTCTGCCCATTTCCTTTGGTGGCTTCTCCCCTGTCCCTCTCTGTCCAGCTCCTTTGGTGGCTTCTCCCCTGTCCCCGTCTGTCCAGCTCCTTTGGTGGCTTCTCCCCTGTCCCCGTCTGTCCAGCTCCTTTGGTGGCTTCTCCCCTGTCCCTCTCTGTCCAGCTCCTTTGGTGGCTTCTCCCCTGTCCCTCTCTGTCCAGCTCCTTTGGTGGCTTCTCCCCTGTCCCTCTCTGTCCAGCTCCTTTGGTGGCTTCTCCCCTGTCCCTCTCTGTCCAGCTCCTTTGGTGGCTTCTCCTCTGTCCCTCTCTGTCCAGCTCCTTTGGTGGCTTCTCCCCTGTCCCATCTGCCCATTTCCTTTGGTGGCTTCTCCCCTGTCCCCGTCTGTCCACCTCCTTTGGTGGCTTCTCCTCTGTCCCTCTCTGTCCAGCTCCTTTGGTGGCTTCTCCTCTGTCCCTCTCTGTCCAGATCCTTTGGTGGCTTCTCCCCTGTCCCATCTGCCCATTTCCTTTGGTGGCTTCTCCCCTGTCCCCGTCTGTCTACCTCCTTTGGTGGCTTCTCCTCTGTCCCTCTCTGTCCAGCTCCTTTGGTGGCTTCTCCTCTGTCCCTCTCTGTCCAGCTCCTTTGGTGGCTTCTCCCCTGTCCCATCTGCCCATTTCCTTTGGTGGCTTCTCCTCTGTCCCCGTCCGTCCAGCTCCTTTGCTCGCTTCTCTTCTGTCCCTCTCTGCCCACCTCCTTTCATGGCTTCTCCTCTGTCCCTGTCTGCATATCTTTCTTCCTTTTCACATTTTGTATCATGTCTTGTAAATCTGAGTACATTTTTCATTATTTGAGAATTTCACATGCATATAATACATTTTTATAAAATCCACCCCTCCCCATCCCCGCCTCTGATTTTCCTCTAGTCCCCTCACAAATATTCTTTCCTAATGTCATGTG
Organism: Rhizomys pruinosus; assembly: GCA_009823505.1. Classification (NCBI taxonomy): domain Eukaryota; kingdom Metazoa; phylum Chordata; class Mammalia; order Rodentia; family Spalacidae; genus Rhizomys; species Rhizomys pruinosus. The sequence goes on along the minus strand of VZQC01014244.1, from coordinate 817,072 downwards.
TTCCTTTTTTTTAAAGCTCACTGAGTCCCAGGATCAGGAGAGAAGGGGAAGAAGTGTGGAATCCCAGAAAAGAGAGCAAAATGCCACATGGGAGTGTGTGAAGGCAGAGACAGAGGGGCAGGTGATGTGAGTCACCCAAAGAACAGAGCAATGCTCTAGATCTTCACAAATTCGGGGACTGACAAGTCAGGAGTCACTCAGAGAGGCAGTAGGGGCCACAGAGAAGGGGCAGAGGGTTCTGGTGGCAGACATGGGTTTGCTAGAGTCAAAGCAAAAGTTGCAGGCACAAGAGAAGTGTTGCATGCATCAGCTGGACAGAGGTGAAAGTTGGAGCTGGTTGAGGGAACACCATGCCTTTACCTTGGGAGCACACCTTTACTGTAGGAGCACGCCTTTAGTGTAGGAGCACGCCTTAACTGTGGGAGCACGCCTTTACTGTAGGAGCACGCCTTTACTGTGGGAGCATGCCTTTACTGTGGGAGCACCCCTTTACTGTAGGAGCACACCTTTACTGTAGGAGCACACCTTTACTGTAGGAGCACACCTTTACTGTAGGAGCACGCCTTAACTGTGGGAGCACGCCTTTACTGTAGGAGCACACCTTAACTGTGGGAGCACGCCTTTACTGTGGGAGCACCCCTTTACTGTAGGAGCACACCTTTACTGTAGGAGCACGCCTTTACTGTGGGAGCACGCCTTTACTGTGGGAGTACCCCTTTACTGTAGGAGCACGCACGTGGAGCAGCCTTTACTGAGCCCTTACTGGAGCACTCATCACGCCTTTACTAGGACTTACTGGAGCACACCTTTACTGTAGAACGTACTGGACACCCTTACTGTACCACGCCTTTATGTAGGAGCACGCTACTGTGGCAGCTTTACTGTAGGAGCACGCTCTGTGGAGCAGCTACTTGGAACCTTACTGTGGGAGCACGCCTTTACTGTGGGAGAATTAGTAGAAGATTACTAGGATCCGCCTATTAGGCACCTTGTAGGCACGCTAACTGTGACACACTTATTGGAGCTTGTGTAGGGCACGTACGAGCACAACTTTTTGAACCCTTGTGTAGGAGCACGCCTCTGTGGAGCACAACTTTACTGTAGGAGCACGCCTTTAGTGTAGGAGCACGCCTTTACTGTAGGACCACGCCTTTACTGTAGGAGCACGCCTTAACTGTGGGAGCACGCCTTTACTGTGGGAGCACCCCTTTACTGTAGGAGCACACCTTTACTGTAGGAGCACACCTTTACCTTGGGAGCACACCTTTACTGTAGGAGCACACCTTTACTGTAGGAGCACGCCTTTACTGTAGGAGCACGCCTTAACTGTGGGAGCACGCCTTTACTGTGGGAGCACGCCTTAACTGTGGGAGCACGCCTTTACTGTGGGAGCACCCCTTTACTGTAGGAGCACACCTTTACCTTGGGAGCACACCTTTACTGTAGGAGCACACCTTTACTGTAGGAGCACGCCTTTATGTAGGCCAGCCTACTGGAGACACTTTACTGTAGGAGCACGACCTTAACCTGTGGGAGCACACCTTTACTGTAGAAGCACGCCTTTAGTGTAGGAGCACGCCTTTACTGTAGGACCACGCCTTTACTGTAGGAGCACGCCTTAACTGTGGGAGCACGCCTTTACTGTGGGAGCACGCCTTTACTGTGGATCACGCCTTTACTGTGGAGCACGCCTTTACTTGGGAGCACAGCCTTTACTGTAGGAGCACGCCTTACTGTGGGAGCACGCTTTAACTGTGGAGCACACCTTTACTGTGGGAGCACACCTTTACTGTGGGAGCACACCTTTACTGTAGGATCACGCCTTTACTGTAGGAGCACACCTTTACTGTGGGAGCACACCTTTACTGTAGGAGCACACCTTTACTGTAGGACCACGCCTTTACTGTGGGAGCACACCTTTACTGTGGGAGCACACCTTTACCGTAGGAGCACACCCTCCAAGAAGGAACCAGGAGTGTCAACAGAGAGCCAGAAGATTGCCAGTGTCTGAACATTGGACGCTTTTTTTTTTTAATTAGTTTTATTGATGCTTTGTGCATTTCATGACATTTTCCAATTCCAGTTCAGGCCTTATTTCCTTCCTTTCCCTCCCCCCCAACAAAGACCACCCCATCCCAGATCATGGCATTCTGCCGATAACTGTCCTGCCTCTTTTCTCTCAGTTTTTTTTTTCATTTTTAGCTATAAGAATGATAACCATGAGTACAAGCATCCTTCATTGCAAAACCTAGCTGCCAGGCTGTTGTGCCCCAAACACCACAGCCCCACCATCAGGGGGGGGTGACCGGTTTTTTTGTTAAGACATCAATTGATCAACATGAGTGTCCAGACTACATGCTGTTTTTCACCATTCCCCCAATCGCAGCCCTATAATTCTACACGCCCCCTCTTCCGCAAGTTTTGATGTTCCCTAGGCTTAGAAAAAAGGGGCAGTGGATGAGATGGGGTAAAACATCCACTCCTCGCTGAGCTGTGACTTGGACTCTGGTCAATTCTGGCTGTTTCTTCATGGGCTGACAGTTTGTCCGGAGTCACCTTTCAGATCCTACTAATGAAGAACAAGCAAATTAGATAATAGGTTTTAAATGCCAGACTAATTTAGTTATGGTGGGTTACTTAGCATAGAACACATGTTTGATGTATCATGAATTACAATTTTCCCCCCTGTTAAAAATATGACAGGGTCTTACTAGCCTTATGAACACTCCTAACCTTTAGGGATGCTACAGCCTTTTGTGGCATCAGCCCATGGGTTATGTCTCCAAGGTGGAGAGCCAAGAGCCCAAGTAGATTTGGGTATATACCGACCATGGCTGCCTCCTGACAGTATTTCCAGGCAGATGGTGGGTGTAGCTGGTGCGCGCGGTGAGCGGCTTGCTTGACTCAGGAGCCCCATATTTGCTTTTATTGGTTTAGTGGCCTTTGGTAACACTCCTCTGCTGGCATCCAGAGGCCATCGGTACACTTGCTATGTGTGGTCTCAATATCTATCTCCCCCATGTTGACGTCAGTGTCTTCGGCAGCATGGGTAATTTTTTTTGGGGGGCCCTCTCCTCCTGTATGTGTATCCCAATTAGAGGCAAGGAGCCCTTACTTTTGTGGGGCCTTGGATCCCGGGCCAACACCCCTGGTAGAACAATCCATTGCCTGATGTCAGAGTCCTGTAATAGATATTTTGCCTGAGGCTAGCCTAGGGGACTTTGTATATTTGGTCTGACTGAGAGTAATCCCTTCACAGTTCCCATGTCTATTAAAGTCTATAATTAAAGAAAGCAGTTAAACCGGTTTTATAAGAGATTACCCTACATAGTTTGTCTCCAATTTACAGTTGGGAGCGACCTCATCATTGTCATTTTTCTCCTTGTTCTATGGGTGGGAAGGCAAGGAAGTCTCTCATATCAAACCTTTGTGCACCTAGAAAGGTAAGTTTCATTAGGGCTCATTATAAACTAGTTGTTTCATGTAGGCATCCACAGAGGGGTTCGATGTTTATGGCATCCTAGGCTTTTCTCTACCTTGATGTTTCAAACGGGTCAGCCTTTGCGTTGTCTCTTTTTTGGTACATCCTACTCAATGCAAACTGTACACTTTTCTTTCTCAGACCGTTAAATTGGTAGACGATTATTGCCTGTTTGGAACAAACAAACTTTTCCCATGTTAGTTTTAAATTTGTTTTGCTGTGAGGTTTGAGCTGAAAATTTTTTGTCTTTCTGTATCCCCCCCCCCCCTTTTTTTTTTTAGCGTATGAGTATCAGAAGAAGTTGTATTATACAGACTATAGGGTGGAATCAAAGGCACAGATTTCATCAAATTCACCCATGTTGGTTTTGTTGGGTGACTATATATGATTAAATTGAGGAAGCAAAACTTAATTTTTTTGTTAAATCATCTTAAAGAGATGCTACAAGGTGATACTGTAAAACAAAAAAATTATAGAGAATATTTGTTATGTGTCAAACCCAAAGTTTTCTTGCTCAACAGATTTCATGTAAAGCAAATGTGGGCAACAGCGACTAGTATATCTCCATTTAATTGAGATCGGCATTACATTTTTTCAGATTTTTTACTGTAAAACCTTTAATGTTTGTTTTTAAATACACAGTTTACTTTTAAACTTTTTTTTAGTATTTTTTATTTATTTCTGTATGTGTATCATGTTACTGCTGCATGCAGTTGTGCATCCTCGGCCCATGCAACGCCAGCGGAGTACAGGAAGAGAGGTCTCGGATTTACCCTGGAACTGGAGTTCTCCTGGAATTGGAGTAGTTTCACACGGCTCTCGGCCCGCCATATGGGTGCTGGGGTATCCGCAACCAGGGCTCTGTAAGATCGGTCGGCGCTTTTAACCGCTCGGCCATCTCTCCAGCCCTACTTTTACTTTCACTAAGTCCTAAAAACACCATGTGTCCTGTATACAGTGTCTAGGCGCAACTGGGTACTTGCTGAACTCACCTCAAATTAAATATGCCTTAATCGAATATACACCCATCAACACTACACAATCACCGTTGTCCCTCTCCACCCACCCCCCTTTCCAATTCACCATTTCAGTCCATTTTCTGATGCAGTCTTTCTGTTGTTTTCTTTTACTATGCCTCCCTCTCCATGAGAATATTTATATCTGGTTGTTGGTACTAGCATCACCTATGAGGGGACACCATTTGTCGTTTGTTTTCTGGACTGTGTTACTTCACTTAACATAATGTCTTCCCGCTCCATCCATTTACCCTGCCCACTTTATGATGTTGTCCCTCTTACTGCTGCATAGTATTCCCATTGGATTATGTACCACATTTTCTCTATCCACTCGACAGTTTTGAAGGGCACCTGGGTGGTTCCAGCTTTTTGCTATTTGAACAGAGCTGCCCCAATAAACATAGCTGTGCATTATCTTGCAGTTAAAAGTTTTTTTTTTTTTGTGGGGTCTCGGGGTATATACCAGGTAGTGGTATGACTGGGTCAAATGGAGGCTCATTTGAGTCTTTTAGGTATTCTCCACACTGCTTTCCATAGTGGGCTGTACAAGTTTACATTACCCACCGCAATCGGATGAGTGTTCCCTTTCCCCACAACCTCTCCAGCACTTGGTATATTCGTGTTCTGATCCTAGCCAGTCTTATTGGCGTAAGGTGATTATCTCAGAGTGGTTTTAATTTGCATTTCCTAATTATCAGAGATGTTGAGCACTACTTAAGATGTTTCTCGGCATCTCTAACTCCTCTCTGTGAAGTCTCTTTCAGATCTTTGCCCATTTTGAATGATTCATTTGTTTTCTTCTTCTTTGTTTTTTGAGTTGTTAATACATTCGTTATAATCGGAACTTACGCTTTGCGATGTATCTGCTCGTGAAGTTTCCTCCCACTTGTGAGGTCTTTCTCACTTCCTTGATTGCTTCCTTGATGTACAGAAGCTTTTGAGTTAATGGTTACCCATTTGTCAATTGTCAATCTTATTTTTTGCTTGTGCAGCTGCTGTTGATTTAGGAAGTCTTTTCCTACAACCTATGTCTTGTAGTCTGCTGCCCAGCTTCTCTTTCTATCGCCTCCAGATTTTGGGGTTTCCGTTGAGGTCTTTGATCCACAAGGAGTTGACTTGTACAAGGGATGACGGTAGTGTTTTTAATTCATTCTTCTACAAGTGGGATCCAGTTTTGCCAGACCACTCTGCTGAAGATGCTGTCTTTCTTCCATTGTGTCTTATTGGACCCCTTGTCAAATATCTGAGGTGGCTGCGGGTGGCTGAATTGTATGAGCTCAGGTTGGATCTTCAGTTTTATTCATTGGTCCAATCTGTCTGTTTTGTGCCAGTACCTAGGCTTGCTTTATGACTCTAGCCCTATAGTATAGTTTGATGTCTTTTATAGCGATCCCCCCTGTATTGCTCTTTCATTCAGGATTGTTCTGGGGGGCTATTCGGGGTCTTTTTGTTTTCCAAATGAAATTCGAGGATTTTTTTCAGGCCTGTGAAGCAATCTGGGATTATGATTGGGATCGCATTAAATCTGTTACACTCGTTTGGGTAGGATGGGACATTTTTATATATTTATTTTCCCAAATCCTTATGAGCTGGGAGGTTTGTCCATCTTCTGATGTCCTTCAATCACTTTTCCTTTTTCAGGGTTTTAAACTTTTTGTTGTCGAATCCTTGGTGTCTTTGGTTAGGTTTGTTCCTAGGTATTTTATTGTTTTTGAGGCTTTGTGAGTGGGAAGGTCTCCTTGTATTCCTTCTTCAATTGCTTGTTGTTGGTGTACAGAAAGGCTATGATTTTCTAAGTTTATTTTGTATCCTGCCACTTTACCAACGCTCTTAATCGTCTAGGAGTTTTCTGGTGGCGTCTTAGCATCCCTTAGGTAGGAAATCATATCATCAGCAAAAAGGGATAAGCCTTACTTCTTCTTTTTCCAATTAGACTCCTTTAATTTCCTTTTCTTCTTATTGCCCTAGCTAGGGTTTCTAGCATTATATTGAAGAGGAGTTGTGAAGGGGGCAGCCTGCCGAGTTCCTACCTTTAAGGGGAGCTTCAGTCATTTCCCCCTTAGGATGATATTGGTGTGGGTTTCGTATATGGCTTTGATCAATTGAGGAATGATCCCTCCAGACCAAGTCCCTCCAGGACTTTAACATGAAAGCGTTGCTGGATTTTGTCAAAGGCTTTCTCCGCATCAATTGCGATGATGGGCGTGGTTTTGTCCTTCAGTCCATTGATATGTTTGATGTGTTTATTGATTTCGAGTTGAAACCATCCCTGCATGTCGGCTATGAATCCACTTTGGTCATGGTGGATGATTTCTTGATGTGGGTCTGTATGCGATTTGCCAGAATCCTGTTTAGAATTTTGGCATCTGTGTTCTTCAGGGAGATGGGTCTATCGTTCTCCTTTTTGGTTTGTGTTGTATCTTTCCCTGGTTTTGCTAATAGCGTGATGCGGCTCATAAGGATTCTGGGAGAAGTCCTCCGTTTGTATCCTTCTAAACAATTTAAGTAGTAATGGTTTGTAAGTCTTACGAAATTAATTTTATAGAATTCTGCCGTGACTCCATCCGGGCCTCGGCATTTTTTTGGTTGGGAGCCTACTTACTACATCTTCAATTTCCCTTCCTGTACTATTGGTCTGTTTAGCTGTCGATCTCTTCTTGGTTGAGCTGGTGATTCCCAGGGTTTCAGATATTCATCCATTTCTTCCTAGGTTTTCAAACTTAGTTAGAGCATAGGTTTTTGAAAAGGGTAGTCCTTATTATTGCTCTGGATCTTTTTCATTGTCTGTTGTGATATTTCCCCTTTCATCCCCGATTCTATTGATTTGGAGTTGTTCCCTCTTTTCTTTGGTTAACTGGCTAGAGGTCTGTCTATCTTGTTTAATTCTCTCAAATACCAACTTTTGGATTCATTGATTTTTGTATGGTTTTCTTTGTTTCTATTCATTGATCTCTGCCTGATTTTTTTCTTTCTTCTTGTCTGCTCCGTTTAGGGTTCATTTGTTGTGTCTCTCAAGTATTTTTAGCTGCATTGTTTGATCATTCACTTGTGCTTTTTTTTTTTAATATTGGCACTTAGAGCTATAAACTTCCTCTTAGGATTGCCTTAAGAGTGTCCCATAGATTTTTCTGTGTAGTTTTATCATTATCATTCAGTTCCCGGAATGTTTATTTCTTTTTTTATTTCTTCCTTGGCCCACTCATTATTCAGGGAGAGTGTTGTTTAGTCCCATGTGTCCTGAGGTGTAGGGTCATCTATACTTTGGTGTTGCTATTGAGTTTATGCACTGTGGTCTGATCAGAATTGCATGAGATTATTTCAACCTTTTTATATTTGTTGAGTTTTTCCTGGTCCCAGTATATGGTCTATTTGAGACTGTTCCATGAGGTGCTGAGTAGAAAGGTATTTTGGTGTTTGGGCTGAATGATAATATCGGTAGATGTCTGTGAGGTCCATTTGGTGTTGTTCTTGTGTCATTTAGTTCAGATGTCTCTCTGTTATCCTTTGTCCTGTTGATCTGTCTAGAGGACTTAATGGTGTATTGAAGTCCCCCTAGTATTAGTGTGCTGGCGGTTAATCTGTGCCTTGAGCAAGAGTCATGGAAGAATTGGCTTTTAAAGTTTGTGTACTAGGTGATATACTGATACCTCTCTGTTTGTTGGCAGATATATTATGATTGTGAAATCGTCATCGTCAATTGTTCCTTTGATAAGGAGTAATGGCCCTCTTTGTCTCTTTTGATTTCTTTGCTTTTGAAGTCATTTTGTCTTGATCTTAGCTAGCCACACCGCTTTCTTTTCCGTACCATTTGCTTGGAATACTTTCTTCCACCCTTCCTTAAGTTGGTGTTCCTTGAAATTGAGATGGGTTCGTGTAGACAGATATAGATGGGTTTGTTTCCTAATCCCATTTTCTCCAGGTCTATGCCTTTTGATTGGGGATGTTAGCCCATAATATTTAAGGTTACAATGAAGATGAATTTGCTTCCTTTCACTTTATTGTCCATTGGATTCTAAGCCTTTGTTTCTTCTCCTACGGTTATGTTTTTTATTCGTTTCTTTTCCTAGTGTTTGCGGAGTTGTTGCTCCTCTTCTTCCTATTCATCCTCTTGTAATTTTGCCTTCATGGTATTTTATGAATGAGTGGGCTTGATTTTGTTGATCCCATACTGGGCTTTACTCATGTCTTCCATCATCTTGTTTTATGTCATGGAAGATTTTTCTCTCTTCCTTCACGGATCGTCGACAATTTTTGCTGGGTAAAGTCTTCTGGTTTGGCATCCATAATCCCTTAACACAGGGAATTTGCTCTGCTCCATGCTCTTCTTGCTTTCATGGTTATTGGGAGATAGAAATCAGTTGTAATTCTGATGGGTTTCCCTTTGTATGTGACTGTTTTTCTTTGTGGTCCTACAGAATTTTGTCTTGTTTGGGCATCTAGCATTTTAACTATGATATGGCGTGGGGGGTGTTTCTTTTCTGATCTTGTCTATTTGGGGTCCTATGTGCTTCTTGTATTGTATGGGCTTGTCTTTTTGTTTGGGGAAATTTTCATCTATTATTCTGTTTGAAGATCTGATCAATACTATTCTCTTGAGATTCTTCTCCTTCTCATTCCTATGATGCGGAGTTTGGTTTTTTCATAGTGTCCCATTTATTTCCTGGTTGTTCCACTTTTGTGTCTTTTAACTTTTTCATAATCTTATTTGAGCTTTTTAGTTGTTCTTTGTTATCTTCCAGGTCTTTGGAATTTTTGATATTCTTTGTTCTGCTTCCTCCATTCTACTTCTGAGCTTTTCCTTTCTTTCTTCTTGATTGACTGAGCGTTCTAATTCCTTTTGTTTCCTCTGTGTTTTCTTTAGTACTCCATTTCCTTTTTGAGCTTCTAATCTCTTCTTGGTGCTCCAAACTCCTCTGGTTGCTCCAGTTTTTTTTTGGCTTCCTTTTTCAGTGGTTTCTACTTCCATTGGGAGTTTGTTTTTTTCTCCCTCTAGTTCTTCTGGAGTTTGTCATTTCTGTTCCTTTAGATCTTTCTGAAGTTTGTCTTTTTATCCGGTTCCCCCTTTTTTAGGGGGGGGGGGGGATCCTTTTTGAGTTTTTCATCCTCCTCTTAGTTCTGACTTCTTTTTATTTTCTTTAATTTCTTCTGCGTATGTCTGCAATATTCGTCTAGCTCTGTTCCTTGGTTTTCCTCCAAGGGGATTCCATTGTGGCTATCTCCTCCTGGTTTGGTAGGGCCTGGTGTTGGAGTATCCTGTGCCTTTCCCATGTTGCTCCTTCGTCGTGTCCCTGGCATATGGTATTTCCCTTTTGTGTCAAGTCACAAACGACTTTTCACTATATTAGGGGATGGTTTGCTTGCTTCCCTCCGATGCTTTTTTTTTTTTTTTTTTTTTTTTTTTATGGTGTTTATGACTTGGCTAGGTTTCAGTTTTTCAGTTTTGTGTATATATGGATGTTGGAAGCCTAAGTAATTCTTCTCTTTCTGTTGAGGTTCTCAAAAGGAAGGACACTTGGATTCTTAGCCAATTCACTTGGCAAGCACGCAGGGGGGGTTATGTGTGCCTGATCTAGCCCGCGCCCCGGTCCCTCTGGGCCGGGGACCCCGTAGACGGGTTCACAGCGAGACCCTCTCCCAGCTGCCCCCCGCCAGACCCCGCCTAGAGCTGAGGAGCTGTTTACCTGGCCTGGCACGTTATGGCGTCTCCCCTGCGACCCCGGTTCCCGCCCACCTGAACATTGGACTCTTAATATGAACATCAAAATGTTTGAGGAAATATTCATACCTGTGCCAGTAACCTCGATACACTGTCTCTGCCTCTATGCAGCTTAGAGGAACTTGGTCACATGACTTGTCTAGGGGAACTGGGGCACAGGACAGGTCTACCTTAGCACAGCGGCAGGGCACTGAATACCACCAGCATGTGAGGACAGCTGAGAGAATGGTAAGAGAATGGAGAGAAAAGGTCATCCTCAGGGACAGGAAAACAAATGGCTGAGAATACCTCTCAATAAATACAGTTCTTTCATAAGTTCACCACAAAGCACTACAACTACACAACCTGCTTTGGTTTGGTGACAAGGGACTCATTCTTCCCAGGCTGGTCTCAAGTTCAAAACCCTCTGATCTCAACCTCTCAACTGTTTGCATAACAGGTATGTTCCACCACTCCAAAGGGGCAGTCATGTTTGAAAACTAACTGATTGCCATACTGTGTGTATCTTGTAAGAATGCTAGCTAGTTTTGTTGATTTATAAAGGAAAGATACAAAAATAAGCAGTTTCCCTGGACAACCTCAAGCAGCTGTGTTCTGGCCCTGTGTTCTATAAGAAATCCGACACCCAGAGGACCAGGAATGTCATGGTTCAGTGACAGAGCTCACAGCAGCAGGGCTGTGCAGTGCTACAGCATTTGCTCTGAGGAGACGAAGGGGCTGTGGGTTAATGGCGGTGGTAGCTGCAGAACAGTGTGAATGCACTGGCTGCCACTCAGACCACACTTAAAAATGGTTACCATGGTGATTCTTGAGTAGCAACCACTATTTATTGGTTGTATTTTCTCAGGGAATCAGAAGAATCAGAATACATTGCAAAATATTCAAAAGTGGGACAGGAAATAACCCTGGGTGCAGCAAACCCAACCGTGAAACAACGTCCCCAGGATGGGGCCGAAGCCCAGAGGTGGTGGGGCGTTGTTGGTGTCAGGTAGTTCAGGAAGAGGGATAGCCAGGGAATGAGCAGATAGGTGCACACGGGCATGCCTGGCCCCCTGCGTCCCTGCCCTTAATCCAGGGTTTCCCAGGAGCTTAGATTCTAGCAGTGAACATGGAACCACACTCGCCCTTCTAGTGAACGATCATTTGTTCACTCTGACATAAGCTGCCTGACTTGTGGAGAGTTCCCGAGTGACTTGAGCAAACGCACACAGTCCCTTTCTCCATTCCCTCATCCCACTTTATATATGGAAGATCTCCCTAGGATGACAGAGGAAGAAGGTTAGATCCACCCTAACACAAAGATGGATGGTCTTTACTCAGGAGGCCTGAACACTGCACTGATCATGGGTAAAGATAGAGGTCTTTAGAGGCCATCTGATACTACATGCGTTTAGCAAAATAATAGTAATAGGTTCACCCCTGGGACCTATGAGCACCCAAGCCGTACATCCTTGGTCACACTTACAGTACCAGACATGTTTCTTCCTGTGGAGAGAGCCTTACAACCAGTCAGAAAGCTACCGGCTCCCCCATCGCCTGTGCCACCATTGCACCCATGGGCATATCTTGACAACCCTGTGCTTATCGTAGCTGGCAGAGTTCACAGCTCGGCTAGACTGTTGATGACTTCTCCCTCCGCAGCCTACACAGCACCTTCTGGTGCAGGCTAACCAAAGGGAGGGAGCTTCCCGGCAACTACTGGCTTGATTTTCCCACATCCTGTGACAAAAGTCTGTGGTGTCCTGGGCAACAGCTTTTGTCGTCGAATGCTGGTGAACAGAGCAATAAAATAGCTTGCAATAGCTTGTGTCTCTTAGGGAGGTTCTGGATGCGCTTGAGCAACATCTCGAGGGCAAGTGTTCTGTCCCTGCCCCTCCCCTGGACTGTCTGTCCGGAAATCTGTGGCTTGTGAAAGGAGCTGATAAGTTATCCGAGGTATAGAGTAACAAATTCAGAGAGAGAGAGAGAGAGAGAGAGAGAGAGAGAGAGAGAGAGAATGTTAAGCAGTGTCAGGGGTGAGACTCCCTCTCCAACACTCCCATTCCTCCCGTCCCCCTCTCCCCAGCCAAGACTTTTCTTCCCCCTTCCTGGCTTCTACAAGTACTCCAAGTTAGGCACACATCTGAAAATTCAATACTAGGATCCACGCATGAGTGAGAACACGCACTCTGTGTCTTTCCGGCCTGAGTTACCTCACTTAGTATAATTTGATTCAGTTCCATCTATTTACCTACAAATTTCATCTTTCTGTAAGCTGAATAAAATTGTGCTAACATAGGTACCACATTTTCATCATCCATTCATTGGTTGATGGGCAGCTAGGCTCGTTCTATTTCCTAGGTGTTGTTAATAGAGCAGCAGTGAGCACGGACCTCTGTAGTAAGGTATAGAGAGTTCCCTGAGTTTGTGCCCTGGAGTGCTATATTGGCTAATATACTAGATCTAGTTCTAGCTTTCTGAGGACCCTCCACACAGATTTCCATGGTTGCTACACCATTTTGCCAACCACCAAGAGTGAATGAGACCTTTGGGGAATTACTTTGAGATTTCATCTAACCCCAGTCAGAGTGGTTAAGGTTTTTTTTTTTTTTAATAAAATATATTTATTGGTGTTTTGTGTGTTTCATACATCATTTCTCAGTCCAATTTAGACACACTCCCTTTTCCCTGTCCCCCACCCCACCCCAGTTCACACATTCTGCCATCCATGTCTTACATCTTTTTCTCAGTCTTTTTAAAGTTTTTCTCTGCAGAGGTTTATTGTTTGGGCAGAAGTTAACTATTTCAGTCAGTTCTTTGATCCAGTCTTCTTGTTGTTGTTGTTCCCTCCCATTTCTATTGCTCCAAAGTATGCCTATATGTACATCACATATATACCAAAATTATGACGTCTGAAAATAAACTGTATGCTAATTCAAAATATGTTTAGGAGTTCACATTTTCCCTTTAATTTTATATTACTCTAATATATGAATACATGCCCTCCACACATATACCACAATGACAAAGTCTGAAAATAAGTGGTCAGTTAATTCTAGAGCCTGTTAAGGGATTCACATTATAATAGAATAGTTGCCTTCAGATAAAAAGAAATATAACATTAACTTTGCTCAGCTTGCCTTTCAACTAGGGATTTGATGCTAGCATCCACAAATGAGGGAGACCATTCATCATTTCTTTTTCTGGGACTGTTACTTCACTTAGCATAAGGGCTTCAAGTTCCATCCATTTACCTGCAAAGTTCCTGATGTCATCTTTCTTTACCACTGCATAGAACTCCATTGTGTAGATGTACCACATTTTCTCTATCTACTCATCAGTTGAGGAACACTTGCGTTGCTTCCAGCTCTTTGCTATTGTGAAGAAAGCTGCAATAAACATAGCTGTGCATGTATCTCTGCAATAGGATGAGTCTTGTGGGTATATACCCAGGAGTGGTATGACTGGGTCTGGTGATAGGCTCATTTTCAGTTTCTTGAGAGTTCTCCATACTGCTTTCCATAGGGGTTGCACGAGTTTGCATTCCCACCAGCAGTAGATGAGTGTTCCCCTTTCCCCACAACCTCTCCAGCATTTGGTATCCTTTGTTTTCTGGATCATAGCTAGTCTTACTGGAGTAAGGTGAAATCTTAAGGTGATTTTAATTTGAATTTCCTTAATTATTAGCGATGTTGAACAGTTTTTAAGATGTTTCTCAGCCATCTTCACTTCCTCATTTGTGAAGGTTTTTTTTTGGGGGGGGTTGTTTTCTTTTGTTTTGTTTTTGGTGTTTTTGAGACAAGTTCTCCCTGTAGCCCCAGCTGGCCTGGAACTCACTCTGTAGACCAGGATGGCCTTGAACTCACAGAGATCCACCTGCCTCTGCCTCCCGAGTGCTGGGATTAAAGGCATGTGCCACCATGCCTGGCTTTTTGTGAAGTTTTTAAAAAATGATTAATATTCTTAGAAACTCAAGTTGGCACTAATTTGGTACTTACCTCTTGAGGAATGATGCTAGGGAGATAGTAAAAGAATGTTGGAATTCAAAGAAAGAACCTGTTCATAATGAGCAGTAGTCTTGAATCAAAGCCAAAGCATTTCAGGAAGGATGTGTGGATGCACTTACACAGAGCAATGTGCCCGAGTGTCTTCAAAACCAGGGCTGCACTAATGTCGTGAAATGCAACCTGGGAAATCATTGCCAGAAATGCCTCCCACTCCAGGCACATTTGATTCCAAATTACCTTTTGGTCATTCTGTGTTCAAAAACCTTTTACTAAAGCCAATGTATCTGCGACCCTCATATTAAAGTTTACAACCTGATTGGGGTCAAGACCCAGAATCTAAGAAGCTGTATGTTGATCTCACTGTCTCTAAGCCAGTTGGTCTGACATGCTGGGGGTTGGAGGGAAGCTGTGGTTTATATATAACGTCCAATCTTCCAACAGAAAAAACTCATGTCTTGTACAGCCCAATTAAAAGCCTCTCTCATATAACACATTTTTAAAGTAGAAGAGATTTTAAGAGTACTGTGACAGAAGAACCAGTTCTAATTAACAAAAGTGAGGTAGTTAATAGAATATGCCCTCCAAATGGATGACAGCCTGGTGACAAAAACAGAAAAAGCACCCTTGTTGCACAGACTGGACCTGCTGAAGAATCATCTTTGGGTGGCTCCTGTACCTGACATCGGACATGTCTGGAAGGAGGGGATGCTCCAGCATTTGTGGAGAGGATCCACACTGTCTGCTCATCCTTTGTCCCTTCACAGTAAGACCTTGAGTTGGTTGTTGTCTCTTCTGAGTGCTCGGGGCCTGGTGACCACATCAATACCAGGTTGAGCTCTGTGAAGGTCTGGCTGTACAATGATGAGGAAGTGCTACAGGTTCAAATTCTAGAAATTTCTATGTGAAAGAATTACTCCTTTGTGGAAGTGCAAGAGTCTTAGATTTCTAAGGCTCTCATTAGACTTAAGATGAATTCATCAAGCAAATTAATAGGCATAACACAAATCCTTCATAGTCCAGTGGATCAACTAGTAACCAATTTTCCTCGCACCACAGACCACCCACAGTGGATGTTCTTGGTTTGATCAACATTTTAAGTGCCCGTCTTCCAAATGGAACTCCAATGACTAGTCTTCTCTGAAATACAGACTCAACTCTATTCTGGAGCATAAAAGCCACCCTACACAAAACAGCTCTGTGACCTGGCTTGCTGGGCAGCCCTGGAGAAGAGTGCTGCCTTCCATCCACAGAGCACCACAGAGAGGGCTGAGGGCTGCTGCAGCTTGTGCCAGGAAGGACAGAGGACGTCTGCAGAGAGACATGCCTCAGTAAGAAACAATCTCCAGGAACTCTCCTTCCATGGGACTGGAGGAGATGAGCTGGGCCTGTGGGAGAGCCAGGGGGTCTGTCTGTGCGGGGATAGTTCATTGTGAGCTCAGCACCACATTGAGACAGCACAGGTTTGGCTCCTGTCCATCTTTATGTCTCCTGGACCCCACCCTCACCTCCTTGAGCATCACAGGTAGTATAGTGGTGACCACCAACACCCCAAACCCACCCATTTCTGGGATCCTGCTGGAACTCACCAAGTACACTAAGCAAGCATCCTCATCCCCTTCTCATGGCTTTTTTTAATTTTATGTGTGTGAGTGTATCACCACTGTGTATATAAGTGCACCCATGTCCTGTAATGCCTGTGGAGGTCAGAAAGTGTCGGATCCCCTGGAACTGGAGTTATGGACAGTTGTTAGCCGCAATGTGGGTGCTGAGAATTGAAGGCAGGTCTTTTGAGAGAACAGCCAGTGTTCTTAACTGCTGAGTCATCTGTCGAACCCCAGCATCTTTATCCTTTAAACTGAGTATTTGAAACTCTCCTCAGACATCCTCTGCCCAAGGACCAGAGGAACACAGACTGCACAGCAAGAACTCCACACTTAAGGCTTTGGCATAAAGGAGGATAAGTTGTACAATTTTTTATCTTTATGCGTGTTCATGTCTGCAGGTTCACAAGTGTCCGTGACAAGAGTGGAAGTCAGGGAGCAACCACACTGAATGTGCTGTTGTTCTGAATGTGCTGTCTACCTTTACTTTTGAGACAGGGTCTCTCTCTGTCTGGAACTCACCAAGTACACTAAGCTGGCCAGCTTGCAAGCCTGGGGAACTTCTCAATGCTGGGATGATGAGCACATACCACCACCCTGGCCTGTTTTATTGGGTTTTGGGGATTGAAGCACAAGTCCTTGTGCTTCTAAAGTAAATACTTGATCAACTAAGTCATCATCCAATCATAATATTTTGTTTTCTTTTAATTTATTCAATCTTATGTTTTGAGACAGAGTCTTGCTATGTAGCCCTGACTATTCTGGAACTCACTATGTCACCCAGGAAGACCACAAACACTCAGTACTCTCTCGCCTCAGCTTCTTTTTTTTTTTTAATTTGCTTTTATTTATTTATTTATTTATTATTTATTTTCTTTCTTTTTTGATTTATTTTTTAAGGGCTTCTACAATATAAGAGCACAGTTGTTTTCAGATCACATTAACATTGCTCAGTTTGCCATACAATTAGGTAATTAGATAATTAGGTAATTGGTGCATTCACAGATGAGGGATACTATCCATAGTTTGTCTTGGGACTATGTTACTTCACTCAGCATGATATCTTCTAGCTCCATCTATTTACCTGCAAAGCTCATGATGTCATCTTTCTTTTTTTTTTTTTTGGTCTTGTTGGTGAGACAGGGGTTCCCGGTAGCCCCAGCCCCAGCTGCCCTGGAAAGCCGCTCTGCAAATGAGGCTGGCCTTGAGCTCACAAGATCTGCCGGGCACCCAGCAATGTCATCCTTTGTTTCTTTCTGTCTTGTCTTTTTTTTTTATAATTTTATTTTTTTTTTTTTTTTTTTTTTTTTTAATTTACTTTCTGCATGCAGTTTTTTGCCCCCGTGTCGTGCAAAGTCATGGAGATCAGAAGGAGTCGGATTCCCCTGGAACTGAGTTCTCCTGGAATTGTAGTTCTCCTGTAATTGGAGTCTCAGATGGTTTTGGGCTGCCATGTGGGTGCTGGGGGTCGAACACGGGTCCTGTAAGAGCGGTCGGTGCTCTTAACACTAGGCCATATCTCCAAGCCCCAATGTCAGCTTTTCTTTACCAATTACCACGGCATAGAACTCCATGGTGTAAGTGTTGCACACATTTTCTTAAGCCACTCAATCAGTGGAGGGGAGGCACTTGGGGTTTCCAGCTCTTTGATATTGTAAGAGAACTTCAATAAACATGGCTATGCACATGTATCTCTGCGTAAGATGAGTCTTGTGGGTACAATAACCCAGTGGGGTAGGGCCGGGGGTCGGGTGGTAATTTCATTCCAAGTCTTCCAGGGGATCTCCACACGGCTTTCCATAGTGGCTAGACAAAGTTTACATTTCCACCCAGCCAGTGGATGAGTTTTCCCCTTCCCCCCACAAGCTCTCCAGCATTGGTATCATTTGTTTTCTGTGTCTCGTACAGTCTTATTGGAGTAAGATGATACTTAAGTGATTTTGATTTGCACATTTCAATAGTGGAGCAAAATCTGAACAGAGCACGTCACAAGTAAGGAATAGAGATGGCTGAAGAACACTTAAAAAGGTTCAAGTGTGCAATATTAAGAAAATGCAAATTAAAACCACTTTAAATCATCTCATATAAAGTTTTTTTTTTTTATTTTAACTATGAATTGGAGACTTTGCTTTCTGGTCTTTCTGTTTGCGTTTCTATTGTCATTCTTGTTATTTGTATGGGGTTTGTCTTTTTTAGTTTGGGGAAATTTTGCATCTATTATTCGCTTGAAGATCTATCAATACCATTATCTTGGATTCTTTCCTCCTCGTTATTCCATGAGGTGGGGTTTGATTTATTCCATAGTGTCCCATATTTCCTGGTTGTCCACTTTGTGTATTTTTAATTTTCCATCAGCTTTTACTTGAGAGATTTTTTAGTTGTTATCTTGTTATCTTCCAGGTCTGGATACTCTTCGCGTTGTTCTCGGCTTCTCCGATTGCATTCTGGTAGGCTTTTTTCCAGTCCTGTCCCTTGATTGGATGAGTATTTGATTTCTTTTTCTCATTTCCATCTTGTGATTTCTTTAGTATTTCCACGTCCTTTTGGACATCTCTCCCATAGTTTGGCTTTTAGAGACAGGGTCTCCCTGTCCTGGACTCACTTTGTTAGACCAGGCTTGGCTTGGAACTCACAAAGATCCGCCTGCCTCTGCCTTCCCATGCTAGGATTAAAGGCGTGCGCGACCATGCCCCAGCATCCTTTTGGAGATTCTTAAACTCCTCGCATGTAGCTCTTTGCTGCTGGTGGTTTTCTTTTCTTTTTCCAACATGGGATCTTTTCAGTGTTTCCCTCACTCTGCTCCTGCGAGTTGTCATTTTCCTTTAGGTCCTTCTTGATTTTTCATTCTCTCTTCTTGTTGCTCTGCTTTCCTTTTATGCTTTATTTCTGAAATATGCCCACAATCTGTTCCTCTAAGATCTGTGTCATGGGCCCATCCCCAGGGGGATCCCCTTAGGTAATCTCCCACAGGGCTGGTAGAGCTTGGTATGGATTATCCTGCACTTTCCCATGTTGTCCCTTCTTCGGTCCTCAGCATGTGGGTTGTCTCTTTGCCTATATTTCCAATGGGAATCCCAAATGCTCTTATACTGTGTTGAACGGCTTGTGCTTTGCTTGCCTCCTTTCAGATGCCTTTATTGTTTGTTTGGATTGATTTGTTTTTCTCCTTGTCTTATGGAGTGTTTGACTTGTAAAGGCTTTCTATTGGAAGTCTAAACTCCACTCTTCCCTTTTCTGTCTGAAGGTTCTCCAAAGAATGCCACTTGGACACTCCTTAAGCAATTTCGTTTGTGGGTTTTGGGGGTTGGGTGGGGGGGTGATGTCTGTTTAGCCTGCGCCCTGGTACTCTGTACTTAGGTGGTCCTGGGAAATCCCCAATCTAAGCTCTGTGCACTCTGCCTCAGCTTCTTAAGTGGTGGGATTACAGGCATGCACTGCCATATCCAAAGAGTTTGAGAAACTGAGGGAAATGACCCCCCTGGACTCGGAATTGTTCATTTAAATTCTTCTTCCTAGGCTGAGCATGGTCACACGGCCTTTAATCCCAGCACCCAGGAGGCAGAGGCAGTTCAAGGCCAGCCTTTGTCACACATCCAGTTCCAGACTACCCAGGTCTACATAGTGAGACCTTGTCTTCAAAATATGAAAAAGAAATTAAATTAAAATTAAAACTTTAAGATAATTTTCCTTAGTGGTGGGCAATTATGAAACACAAATGGAAATTAATAATATAAGAAAATATTTGGGACTGGAGAGATGGCTCAGAAGTTAAGAGCACTGGCTACCCATGCAGAGGACCCAGGTTCCGGTCCCAGCACACGCCTGGCAGCTAACAACTGTTTGTACCTCCAGTTCTAGGGGATTCAACACCCTCTTCTAGGGGATTCAACACCCTCTTCTGACCTCCATGGGCATTGCACGATATGGTGTGGTGTGCTTAAGTGCATGTAGGCAATCAGTACTCTCATACACATAAGACAAAAATATTTAAAAAAAAACCTTGTTCCTGTGACGTGTGACTCAAGATGGAGACTGTGAGAAGAACATGGCCACAGAGTCTCCTGAAATCTGTTGCATGAAGTGAAGAAAGAAGCTCTTAGAAAATAGTAGCTTTTAATTCAAATTACAAACAAGTAATGACCATCTTTATGTCTTCCATGTTGGGTAAAGGAGCCATGAAAGGCCGCCAAGATCATTGGGGATGTGGGATTGTGGAACTGACAGTGTCCCAACAATCAAAACAAGACTTTCAGCAGGAAAAGACTGGCCAGAACAGGTGAGAAGACCCTGAGTGGAGTGCTCCCGCAGGTGCAGAAGGTGCGGATGTGCACAGTCTCCAAGACGGTCATGTTCAGATTGCAGGCGCTTCGGGTAGCACAGCCCTTTGCATACAACGCCATGTAAGGGAGACTACCATGTCCACTTCTTGCTGTTAATTTAAAAAAGAAAAAATAGGAATTAGGTTAGACCTAGCCCTCCTCTGTCTCCCCTCCTCCCATCCTTTGGGAAGGGAAACTGCTCAGCACAGGCCAGAATCCATGACTTCTGCCTCTGAATGGGAAGCACGAACCCAGCTCCAGCCCCACAAACACACGGCATCGGGCCCCGTAGTCACTCCAGTGCAGGGGAAGCTGAAGAGACCCTGACATGAGGGCTGGAGAGGTGCCACAACACTGAAGACACCCTCACTCATTAGGCATAGGAGGCTGAGGTAGACTCTCGGGTCTATGGCTACAAAACCTTTCTATGAAAAATAAATAAAATAAAATAAAAATAAAAATAAAATAAACCTTTCTACGGCACTGTCACATTCCTATCGTGGCCTCCATGGGAAAATGAGAACACAGTTTTGTAAGCACCCCCAATGTGAGATCACCTCTCAGGAGGCTCAGGCATGAAGGTCACTGTGAGTTCAAGGCCAGACTGGAATACATACAGACCTTGTCTCAAGTGGAAGATGTCCCTTTCCTAGGATCTGAGTTCCCTAGGATAATAGTGTGAAACTCATCACATGTCCACAGTTCCGTGGTACTTGAAGAGGAAGGTTGTGCCGCTGGTTGGCTTAACCCTGCTACACATGCAACGTGACACCCCATTCTCCACACCGAACCCACGCAGACTAAGACCCCCCCTTTCCGCTGCATGCCCTCCTGCGAAGTTTTTCAAAACTGAAGGTAGAAGTTGTCATTAATCCCACCAGCTTCTCAGTGCTGCTAATCCACGAAGCGTCTCACATGCTGAACAGCTGAAAGCTGTTAGTGCCTCCCTCTAGCCATACAGCCTGAAAGAAAATCCTATAGTTGATTCTCGAGTTCCTGTCTGAATGGTATATGAATCCTTCAACAAATATGGAGGTTTTTCTTAATTAAGAAACTCATAAATCTACTGGATTCAGAGGGACACCATGCAAATTGGAAGTGTTCAATCACAGGGTTTGGTTGTCACGACAACAGTACTGATGATGACAAACAGAACGAAAGTGCTATCACCTCCTGTGTTGCCAGTGAGCCAAGGTCCATTCTGGGACATCACGGCAATGCAGGTGCACAAACCTGACTCTCCCATGGGAAGCGGTCATGTTCTTCTCTCCACTTCCCAGGCCCTCTCTTCAACTGTTGTCTCCCAATAAGTGGTTCAGTGCAAACCTCGGTGGAATAACCAAGCATGTGGCCCCACCCTACCACTTTCCAAATGTGGAAACAGGTTTGTTTGTTTGGTTTTTTTTATCTTTCTGAGACAGGGTCTCCCTGCAGCCCTGCCTCTGCCTCCCGAGTGCTGGGATTAAAGGTGTATGCCACCATGCCCAGAGGAAACAGGTTTATAAGACAACCCCAGACCCTTCCATCTCCTAGGAGCGATGCCTTTGTGTTGCTCCCCCTCATATCCAGTGAGGACTACTCTGTACAACCAACAGAAGAAATGATATATCACTTCTGAAATGATAGCATTAACATATACAACTCTCCTAGCCAGGCCATTATTTTATCACTTGCTGTAACTGAGGATACATTATGAGGACACCGAAGCAGTCCGTGAAGAGCAGAAGGAAGAGGAATCGAAACCCTCCAAAATCCAGAACTGAAGTTGGAGCAGAGCCTTCATCTGAAGGGCCACAACCCCTGCTGCCCTGTGAACGGCCCCACGAGACACCCTGACTCAGAACCACTGACCATGCTACTCTCTCCAGGGAGAGAAGCGGTAAATAATAAACACCTGCTGTTGTGACATAGCTATGTATGTAGGGATGAATATGTGATGAACCATACAAACATCATGAGGAAATAGTCATACCTGTGCCAATAACATCAATGCACTCTGTCTCTGCCCCTGTGCACTGTAGGGGAACTGGGTAACATGTCAGGGCTGTGTCACTGGAGCAGGCAGGACACTGAACGCCATTGGCCTGTGAGGATGGTTGAGGTGCTGAATGGAAAGACAAAAGTTTTAATCCTAGAGATGGGCAAAACAAGTTACTGAAAATCTCAGTGCCCGGCCCTCACCCAATCACAGGTTTCTCAATTCCATTAAAACTCTGCAATTGCACAACCAGGGCAGAGCCCTGGGTGGCAAGTGTTGGTGGCAGGTGCATTGGAAGGATCTCACAGAGACCTAGGGTCAGCTGTCCCCAATCACTCTGCTCTCTGCCCTAGAGAAAAGTTCCTAAACAATAGGAGAGAAGGAAATCTGTTCTCAGCAGCATGCGGTTTTAATGAGAGAAGAATTATCGAGGGGAGGCGCCAGACCTGCACGCCCAGCTACTCCTCCTGGGAGGCTGGGGCAGGAGGATTGCTTGAGTCCAGGTCAAGGTTGAGAAGGATAACAAGACCCACTTAGCAAAACAAAAGCGAATCTACATGTAGATTCCTCCCTGGAGAAAATCCCCAGCACCCCCCTGCCATCCGGAAGCCGGCCAGTCAGCCTTCCACAAAGGAGAAGGGTTTGTAGATAGCCCTGACCACTGAGGGGCGCCATTAACAATGGGAAAGGCAGCAAGCAACACTGCTGCACCCCAGCAGCAAGAAGAGGGTCCAGGGAAAGGCAGTGACTGGACGGTGAGGGGTGTGGTGACTGCACTCACGCAAGTCCTGCTGGTTGCACCGCTCCGCCTGGCAGCATCGCTGGTCGTATCTGAACGTCTGCTGATTGCCCAGAGTCGCCGAGAACGCCAGCGGCATGCACGCGCCTGGAGAACAGCCTTTCCTCTGGATCGTTTTACGCTCAGGAGGAGCTGCAGAGAATCAAACCCCCAAGAAAAATTTCTTTCTGAGTCCCAGGGAGAACGAAGCGGCCAGTCTTAAAGAACTCCGTTCTCCCATTCCCTCTGCCTTTACTTCTCCAAGAGTCCCTCTGCAATGGTCTGTTTCGGAGAATAAATCAACAGAGGGATGATTTGCTTGAGAGGGATGTCCAGTGGTAGAGCACTTGCTTAGCACATGTGATGCTCTGAGTTCGATCCCAGCGCTGCAGATAAAAGTGGGAATCACTCCCCAATACCGCTGTGAGGTTGATATTAGGCCTGGGGGGGGGGTCTCAACTCTGTCCCTGGAGACTGCATGGCCCATCCCACCATCTCCCACCTTCCACACTCCCAATACCATTCTGGACGGAGGCAAGGATAAACTAGATGTGTAAGGAAGTGAGATGTGGCTTACTTAGTACTTTAAAGTCCTGCACTAGGTTGATGCAGCCTTGAGAGGTCTCACAAGTGGAGGTGTTATTATGAGGGCATGCTTCATCAGCACATGCATACTGTATGCAACTGTAACTCTCTGCAAAGAAGAAATAAACATTGTTACAAAAATAATCCCAGATGATTACAGGGGGTCCTTCCAACAGACAGGAACAGGAATGTCCCCAGGGGCTCCTGTGCTCCACAGTCTCACTAAGCTGCCCGACTCTCACTCCCATCTTTGGGAGAAGGGACACCTGGTTTATTCTTACCTGCAGTGATGACAAAGGTGGTGAAGACACAGACTTGGAGAAGGCTCTTAGGGATGGGTGACCAGGACATGGTGACTCCCGTGAGTACTATACATGGAACAAGTGAGGAAAAATGGGGTCTCAGCTACGGCCTAGAACCCAGCCACCCAGATGCCAAGCAGTGTTGTCTGTCCATGTTTTCTTTCATTCATTCATTCATTCATTCTGAAAGCCAAAATGTATCAAGCCCTGTGTGTTGAGATGCGGATTGGGGTGGGGGGAGGATGCAAAACTGACAACATGGCGAGTCTGGCATCAAGGCATTCAGGAAAAGAGGCTTCCTTCCCTACAAAAGGCTTCCACTCAAGAGGGATTCTTTCTAGCATGGGTCTGGAAGATACTAGAACTTCTCCCACAGCCGAAATGGGTGAGTTGGCTAAGAAATCACTCCTCTAGGGAGAAGAGGAAGACTTTCCATGTGCTAGAAAGTTCTGGGCCATGGTGCTCAGGAACAACCAGCTCCTTAGCTAAGGACATGATTCACCACTTCCAAAGCCACCTTCCCACAGACAGCTGGCCTCCACCACACAGACAGCACAGCCCACACCGGAAGTGCTCACCAGGAAGTATGCCTGATCTTCTTCTGAAAGTATCACCCCTGAGACTGAGAAGAAGGCCAACGGTCTCACCAGAGATAGAGGAAAGGAGTGTTCGTGAGAAGCCCTGGGCACAGGCTGTCCCCACCCTTGATAAGACCGGCTTTATAGCCCAGGAGATCATTGCTTGGTGATTAAAGCATTGTAAATAGATTGAACCTTGGCATGAAGCCAGGAGCACGCGCGCCACACTGATCTAGAGAGACAGATTGTAAGAACAGCTTTTCCTGGACCTCTGCTTGGAAGGGATAAAAGAGGAGGAAGAGAAGGGTTATGGTACCTCTGGACCTCAGGCGAGCTACACTCAGGTGAGGTACAGGAAAGGATTTGGGCATTCTACACTTACAAAATGCAGGAGCAGGAGCCACGACACATCGCTACCATTGTCCACCTGTCTTTAGGGCAAATCCCACCCTTCCCTCTCACAGACTCCCCCTCCCCAGAATCAGGTCCAGAACACATTTGTGCCTCTGCAGGAGAGGGACAGGTAGGTTCTTCAACAACATTTTCTTTCTCTGTATGCCTATTTTTATGCCAAACTCCTGTTAGGCGTGAGCTCTACACCTGCTGATCTGCAATGGAGAGGAAGGCTAAGCCGGAGGGCCCACACTGTGTCTGCCCTCCCATAATCATCCAGATCTCCATCACATGCTCTCCAATTCCAGGACTGTGGTATGGAGGGCAGGGAGCTCCCTCCTGGGGAACCCCCCCACCCCTGCGCTGAGCATCGAAGGAGGAGGGGGCTGCAGGAAAGGAGCAGCAGGACTGTCCAGATGCCCAGAGACCGGGGTGGGGAGGGCTGGGAGGGGACAGTCTGACAGGTTCAGAGGTCAGCAGAGCCTCCGCCAGAATCTCTTACAGAGGCTTGGAGTGCTGGAGGAAGAAAGGGCTCATGTTGTTCAAACTAAGTTGTCAAACCTTTCAGGAAGCACACAGAAACCTGAACTGGCAGAAAACCTGCCATATACAAGGGGGTGCCGGGTGAGGTGACCATGGGTCCCTGTGGGGAATTTGGCCTCCGTTCCAAGGCTACTGGCCATTGCTGGGGACCTGTGAGATGATGCCAAGTGTTTGCTGCACAGATTCTGACATCTGGGAAATATGTCACCGGGGCACCTTTTGAAGAACTTGCTCTTCAAAGACCTAACCTCCCTGCCTTGTGGGGTTTCCTAAGTTCCCCACACACACCCAAGCTCTATCCTGCTTGCCTTCACATCCTCCCGGGGGTCGCAAAGGCCAAGGCAGTCCATTTTACCTCCTCACTTTACATGACTTGTGCTGGACCATGAGCTGCTGGCCAGCCGAAGACACTGGAGAGAAGGACGGTTCCTCCAGAACAGTGTGAGGCTGAGAAGCCAGACATAGCAGAGTGTGGGTCAGGTGACCTCAGATGTTCTTCCATCAGGTGACACCGGCTTGGACCTTGCAGAAGGTCAGACAGAAATAAACACGCCCCATCTCTGTGACCAGCAAACTGAGGCCCCTGTCACTCACCAGTGGAGAATAGAGCATGACCTCCCCCAACCTGATGGACACCACTAAGTTCTGTCCCAACTTCCTGCTCCCAGAGCAAGACCTCAGCAAAATCTCTATGGCGACAGCTGCTCAGATATGTGTTAACCTGTGTCACTGTGGGGAAGCTGGCAGAGCCTGCTGGGGGCTCCCGGTCTTTGATTGTTATCCCATGAGCATGTGGCTTCCAAATGGTCCCACGGGCCTCCTCAGGGGCCCTCCATCCTGGACTCATTCTTGGGACCAGACACGGCATTCTGCAGACCTATAGCTGCCAAATGTCCGGAGGTGACAATCCTTCTCTTTGGACATGCTGTGGTGTCGTCCTGAGGCCTGGGGCCTTGGT
Organism: Rhizomys pruinosus; assembly: GCA_009823505.1. Taxonomy (NCBI): domain Eukaryota; kingdom Metazoa; phylum Chordata; class Mammalia; order Rodentia; family Spalacidae; genus Rhizomys; species Rhizomys pruinosus. The sequence continues at coordinate 790,838 of VZQC01014244.1, read as the reverse complement.
CTGCAGGGGAGGCTCAAGCCACTGGAAGCCCCAAGGAGTCCCAACCTGGGGTGAAGTCCTCTCCACATATTGCCAATGGTTAGAGGAACCTGGTACCTGGGCCAAAAGTCTGTAGCACCCTGGGTAGGAAGAGAAGAGGGCTGTGCCTGATCTTGGGAGGTGTCTGACTAGCGGGACCAGGAGCCCAGCCTTCTGGGGGTTAGGGAAGGAACTGCAGACATTTGTGATGCTATTGGTATTATTGAAGATCAGAGGGTGGGCTCTGACGCCTGTGTTTAATAAGACAGCTGAACGGGTGACGATGAGCATGAGAATTATTCCGCGTGGCTACACTGGGAAGAGAATCAAAGAGGCTAAGTGAGTCCCTAAGTCCATCCCCAGAATCCAGCATGAGGTCCACGTTTAAGCACAGGGTCCAGGGCAGCACAGCTAAGCAGTCCTGGTCCAACTGCGGCTCTGCCCATTGTGGTCTGAGCTCCAGTCTCTCTACAGTGTCTGACAAGCTGCCGGAGCTGTGTGTGAAATCTCTTCTGAGACACAAGATCTGCCTGTGGCTGAAGCCTTTTCCTTTTCCAAGCATGAGATTCCTGGGGGGATTTTATTTGCATGGGTACCTAGCAGAGAGGAGGGATCTAAGTGTCTCTTACGGCATCCTCATTCCTGCAAGACAGGCAGTTATGGTGGTGTGTATGGCTGGAGCCTGGAACGGAAACTGAAACTCTCCTTGTTCCAAAGGGACCGTGGGTCCCAGGGAAGGAGGAGGGAAGACAGTGGAGGTGATGGGGACGCAGCCCCGTCAGTCAGCGGCAAGGGCTGGAGGCCTCTCCTCTCCACGCCCACCGGGTCCCATCCCTGTGCTCACCCGGGAGGAAAGGCCAGGGTTAGGGTGAGAAGAAAGGCAACGGGAAGGCGGGGCTTCCCCAGGCAGGGGCAGGCAGATGAGCTGAGGGCAGTGAGGACTGGTTCAGACTGCAGTGAACACCACAGCCCAGCTCCCCGCCTGTAGGCGGTGGCTCTGCACAGCCGCACTGGGTCGGGCCTGTCGCTGAGGACCCTGTGATCTCCCTGCCTTTCTCCCTTTCTTGGCTGTCACTGGCCACAGTGAGTGAACTGTGCAGAAGCCTGGCTGAGCTCCACATGAAGTCACTCCGTCCAAGCTGCAGTCACTGGGGCAATGGGCAGGAAGGTGCTCTGGGCAGTTTTCTCTGGCGGGGAGATTCTCCCCTCAGTGCCCCATGTGAAACTTGAAGCACATGGTGCCAGGCGTGAGGTGACTCTATGCTCGAGAGGACATGGCTACCTCAGAAGGATCCAACTGCATCGAAGAGTTCGGAGGACAGGTGGTTCTCCAGGAAAGCTAGTGGAAGGCACAGAAGGACTGACACTTAGGCCTCCGGACTGACACCTCGGCAGAGGTGGAGCAGGTGGGCCTCTCTATGGTCAATGAGACAAGACTCAGCCCTTCCCTGAAGGGTGGCAGGAGACACCCAGAGGAAGCCATGCTCCATGAGCCCAAAGATGTCTCGGGGCCAGGTCAGGTGGAGGGCAGTGCAGGGCCGACTGCATCTCTGGGCAGCCAGAGCTGACCTGAAAGGAAGGGGGTGTGGCTTTGGCCCGCACAGGTGTAGGAGACAGCCTCTGTGCTCCATCATGTGGTCCTGGGGACTTGAAGGCAGATGCAGAACTGAAAGGCTGGGGACAGGAGGCCAGAACAAGTGGTGTCCTGCAGCCAGCATCATCCACAACAAGCCTGATCCAGTGGATGACCCACACCAAAATGCATGGGGACACAAATTTGACTCTAGTATCTACTTATGATTACACTTTTATATATATTATATATATTTATACTATATCATATATAGTATAGAGAAGGAGAGGAGAGAGAGAGAGAGAGAATAGAATAGAATAGGATACATGAAATTGGGTGGGGCATAGTTAGGGGCCGTAGATACCGGAGGGAATCTAAATACAATCAAAATACATTGTATGAAATTTGCACAAATTTCAGCAAAAGGGGAAAAAAACAGGTTAAAAGATTTCATGACCACTAAGTCAGAGTTCAGGAGATAGTTGAAATAATCCTTCAGATCTAAGAGGAAGTTAAGCAGATCCACAAAACAACAAGAAGCCACACTAGAATACTAGTTAAGCAAGAGAGAGCTAGGGAAACATCAACCACTACAAAGATAACAAAATACAAAGAATGAACACATACCTTTCAACAGGAACTCTTAGTGTCAATGGGCTCAGTTTCCCAAACAAAAGACATAGCCTGGCAGATTGGATTCAAAAACAGGAGCCATGTATCATAGCCTCAAAGACACTGGACCCACCGTGAAAGGCAGATGCTACTTTAGAGTGAAAAGATGGAAAGGGTTCCAAGCAAATGGAGTTAGGAAACAAACAGGTGTCTGTGGTCATCTCAATATCTGACAAAATGTATTTCAAACATAGGTAGTCAGAAGAGATAAAGAGGGTCTCTTCATTCCAATTAAGAGAACAATCCGGGCTGGAGAGATGGCCTAGTGGTTAAGAGCACCAACCGCTCTTGCAGAGGACCTGTGTTTGATCCCCGGCACCCACATGGTGGCCAAGAACCGTCTGAAACTCCAATTCCAGGAGAATTCCAGTTCCAGGAGAATCCGACACCCTCTTCTGACCTCCGCAGCATTGCACGACACGGGTGCACAGACTTGCATGCAGACAGTACATTCATACACATACAGAAATAAATAAAATTTTTAAAAAATTTTAAAAATCACAAAGAAATTTATAAATATATATATATGAGAACAATCCATCAAGAGTACAAAGAATTCTAACAGGTAGAGAGAATACTAATGCATCTCTTGACTCTCATCAGTGAAGCTTGCTCATGCAACAGAAGGCAATGAACACAGAAGACCACAAGTGACCAACGTGTAGAGAATAAGAAGAGACTGCAGAGTGCGTGTTCCTGGAGAGGACTTCTAGATCAAACCTCACCCACCCAAGGCTCAGGGACCATTTCAGAGGAAGCCAAAGAAATACTGGAAGATTCTTAACTATAGACACCCATCTTCCTGCCTCTGCTTCTCATGTGCTGGGATTAAAAAGATCTATGTGTCAGGCTGGAGAGATGGCCTAGCGGTTAAGAGCACCGACCGCTCTTACAGAGGATCCGGGTTCGATCCCCAGCACCCACATGGCGGCCGAGAACCATCTGAAACTCCAATTGCAGGAGAACTCCAGTTCCAAGGGAATCCGACACCCTCTTCTGACATCTGCGGCATTGCATGACACGGGTGCACACACTTGCATGCAGACAGTACATTCATACACATACAGAAATAAATAAAATTAAAATTAAAAAAATATTTTAAAAAAGATCTATGTGTCATAGAGCCCGGCTAGAAATTAAAGTTACATTTTTTTTATATAGGACTCATGGAAGAGGTGAAAGGAGAGTGAGATGGAAGCTAAGAGGCAAATAGGTCCTTTTCATTTCTGAGGGAGACGCTCAAGCTGACATGGCAGTGATTGTTAAGACACAAAATACCACGGAACTGTACAGTTTGAGCTCATGGATTGTGTGATAAATGAATCATATCTCAACAAAACCAGACTGTTTCAAACGCGATTACACTATACACCTAGAAACATGAGATGATGGCAGAGAAGAAAGAAGCTGAGGTTGGGGCCTCCTGCCCATTTCTCTAGTTCTATTCTACTTTTGTCTGATTGAGTTTGCATAGGTCTTATGCTGTGAGTTCATATGAACAAGTTCCCAGAGCGTGTAAGACTGTCCTCTGCATTGTGGGTCATCCAGCCTCACCCATGGTCTCTTCTCATCATATGCTGGTAGCTTCCCTGGCTGTGACAACCCAAAGCTTCCACAGGTGGGGCAGATGTCCCGGACAGACTCAGTTTTCCTGTAGAGAATGAACAGATTAGGTGGACATGGGTTTTGGGCTTAATAGAAGCCATGTGGAGCAGTGCATATATTATGTTGGGTATTGTTATACGATGGCGCGTAGTGTGGCACCTGCCCCCTTTCCTTCGCTGTAATAATTTTGCCATGCATTTATGTTGCTCCATGTGCAGAGGTCCAGTGATCGCCCCCAGGGACACACTGCAGTCTGCTCATGATGTGGTGTTTCTTATCTTCTGCAACCGTCCTCTGTTTCCTCTGGGACAAGCCAGCCTCCTGTGTCTGCTACGGGCACATGCTGTTCCCTTGTCGCTTTCTTCTAGCACCGCAGACGGCTTTGGCACGTGCTAAGAGCCCTTGTCTAGGTCAGGACAGGGCTGTTCAGAACCTTGATCACACAGGCCACAAGTCAGCTTGGTGCTGGGCCTGAGACTCAGCTCTCAGCTCTCAGCTCTAGGATTGGTGGGGAAGGTCTGGGGATGACCCCAGCAGAGTGCATCCGTGCTCATTCTGTCCTGTGAGGGGCCCAGCGGGGAACAAGGGAGAAAGCACAGGAGGTCTGTGCTCTGGAACTTCCCTGCAAAGTGGACTTCCTTTTGTTCTTCACACCACAGGAAGCTTGTGATTTGGAACTGATGAGGACTAAATCTACCAGCAGGGGGAGTAGCGCGCTGCGCCTCCAGGCTGTGTCTCCACATGGTCATATGTGAGGGAAACACAAAGAATTCAAATCTTTTCCAGCAAAGAAAGGATGGCCACACATCGGAAAACTTTTTTTTAAGGTGATGTTTATTGAATGGATTTCTAATCCAATAAAGAATACACAGAGTTTTTATAGTAGTTATTTTGATCAGACACAGTCACAGGATCACTTATTACTTTCAAATATTTTTTTCATTCAAACATTTTTGTACAATCTTATTTTAGTCATATAAACAGTTAAGTTGTACTATACAAGATACCTGCTTTAGAGCACAAAAGCCTGCTAAAGACTAACCAAAAATTTGGATATTTCCACCCAATTAAAAGATTTTCAAAGCCAAAATCATACAAATGTTTATTCTCAATAAAATATAAACACTAGGAGCTTTGGGATAATGATGGACTACATTGAAGTTCATGGGGCAAAAAATTATGAATAAGATCAACTGCTAGTTCATGATTTAAATACAATCAACCATTATAAGCTGTGACTGTATTAAAAAAGCCATTTGTTCAAAACAAGTGACTGGAAAGCATCTGTCAATTCAAAGTTAGTGATTTATTTGTGTGCACTATAAAGTGTTGGAGAACAAAGTCTGTAGCTGGTAGAATATTTCCCTTTATGAGCACTTGCATTTGAACAACCTGTGGTATACATTCAGGATACTACTCACTTTCCTAACTGGCTCTGTTCCTTCAGATTTTTTTCTTCATACTTAGCTGGTCTTAGATGTCTCTCTCATTCTTTCTACAATGCCTTTTTACTGTCTTTTCTCCTTAGTAGATGGATTCAGTATCTTTTGCCTTAAATTTTTTTTTGGCCTCAAGTCAACATATTGTGTTCTTTAATAATCCATATTATTGTAAAACTGAGCATTTAAAAATCTATAGTGGGCTACAGAGATGGCTCAGCTAATAAAGAAATACCACACAATGACACAGGCCTGAGTTTTCCCCAACCAGCCCCAGTGACATATACCTGTAACTCTAGGGCTGGGGAGGGCTTAGGTGGAGACAGGACGATCCGCCAGGTTGTTGGAAGCCTGATCATGTGCACTGACTACTGAGAGACTTTGTCTTAAAAACAAACAAGACGGAGAGTGATCAAGAAAGATAACATCAAACTCTGGCCTCCACATGCACACGCATACATGTGTATGTGTACTCCTATGCACACACAAACATACACACACACACACACACACACACAAACACACCACCAACAATCCTTAATTTAATCAGTCAACCTTTTCTCTTCAAATACTGTAAGACCTTTAACTATATATTTTATCTTGCCTTTGCTTTCTTATTGTTTGAACTTGATTGCTTCAATCTATTTTCTTTTTTTTTTTTAGTGTTTATCCCTTTGGGTTTATTGTGTAGAAGTTATATTTTTTAAGTATTTTTTTTTCAAATCTAGACCCATGTCCCTCACCCTACTCCCCCATCCCACCAGAGCTCATGCGTTCTGCCAAACATGCTTTTCATCTCTTTCTCAGTCTTTCTCAAAACTCTCCATGTGGAAGTTGACTGTTTTGAGCAGAAGTTCACTGTTTCAGTCAGTTCTTTGATGCAGGCCTTTCTGTTGTTGTTGTTGTTGTTGTTGTTTCCAATATGCATCACTTCCAACTACTTGGCCAAAAGCTCAAGGGGCTGTGCACAAGAAATACTTACAACTAGGTAATTAGCACTAGCATCCACAGATGAGGGATACCATTTGTCGTTTGTTTTTCTGGGACTGTGTTACTTCACTGAGCATGATATCTTCTAGCTCCAGCCATTTTCCTGCAAAGCTCATGATGTCATCTTTCTTTACTGCTGCATAGAACTCCATTGTGTAGATGTAACACATTTTCTCTATCCACTCATCAGTTGAGGGGCATCTGGGTTGGTTCCAGCTCCTTGCTATTGTGAAGAGAGCTGAAATAAACATGGCTGTGTATGTATCTCTGCGGTGGGGTGAGTCTTGAGGGTATATGCCCAGGAGTGGTATGGCTGGGCCAGGTGGCAAGTTCATTCCAGGTCTTCCAAGGGTTCTCCACACTGC
>VZQC01014244.1:759783-782693 GCA_009823505.1 Rhizomys pruinosus | reverse complement strand
TGTCTGCATGCAGGTCTGTGCACCCGTGTCGTGCAATGCCGCGGAGGTCAGAAGAGGGTCTCAGATTCCCCTGGAACTGGAGTTCTCCTGGAATTGGAGTTACAGACAGTTCTTAGCCGCCATGTGGGTGCTGGGGATCGAACCCGGGTCCTCTGCAAGAGCGTCGGTGCTCTTAACCGCTAGGCTATCTCTCCAGTGGTGTTTCTTATCTTCTGCAACCGTCCTCTGTTTCCTCTGGGACAAGCCAGCCTCCTGTGTCTGCTACGGGCACATGCTGTTCCCTTGTCGCTTTCTTCTAGCACCGCAGACGGCTTTGGCACGTGCTCAGAGCCCTTGTCTAGGTCAGGACAGGGCTGTTCAGAACCTTGATCACACAGGCCACAAGTCAGCTTGGTGCTGGGCCTGAGACTCAGCTCTCAGCTCTCGGCTCTAGGATTGGTGGGGAAGGTCTGGGGATGACCCCAGCAGAGTGCATTCGTGCTCATTCTGTCCTGTGAGGGGCCCAGCGGGAAACAAGGGAGAAAGCACAGGAGGTCTGTGCTCTGGAACTTCCCTGCAAAGTGGACTTCCTTTTGTTCTTCACACCACAGGAAGCTTGTGATTTGGAACTGATGAGGACTAAATCTACCAGCAGGGGGAGTAGCGCGCTGCGCCTCCAGGCTGTGTCTCCACATGGTCATATGTGAGGGAAACACAAAGAATTCAAATCTTTTCCAGCAAAGAAAGGATGGCCACACATCGGAAAACTTTTTTTTAAGGTGATGTTTATTGAATGGATTTCTAATCCAATAAAGAATACACAGAGTTTTTATAGTAGTTATTTTGATCAGACACAGTCACAGGATCACTTATTACTTTCAAATATTTTTTTCATTCAAACATTTTTGTACAATCTTATTTTAGTCATATAAACAGTTAAGTTGTACTATACAAGATACCTGCTTTAGAGCACAAAAGCCTGCTGAATAACCAGAAACTTGGATATTTCCACCCAATTAAAAGATTTTCAAAGCCAAAATCATACAAATGTTTATTCTCAATAAAATATAAACACTAGGAGCTTTGGGATAATGACGGACTACATTGAAATTCATGGGGCAAAAAATTATGAATAAGATCAACTGCTAGTTCATGATTTAAATATAATCAACCATTATAAGCTGTGAATGTATTAAGAAAGCCATTTGTTCAAAACAAGTGACTGGAAAGCATCTTCAATTCAAAGTTAGTGATTTATTTGTGTGCACTATACAGTGTTGGAGAACAAAGTCTGTAGCTGGTAGAATATTTCCCTCTATGAGCACTTGCAATTGAACAACCTGTGGTATACATTCAGGATACAACTCACTTTCCTAACTGGCTCTGTTCCTTCAGATTTTTTTCTTCATACTTAGCCGGTCTTAGATGTCTCTCTTATTCTTTCTACAATGCCTTTTTACTGTCTTTTCTCCTTAGTAGACAGATTCAGTATCTTTTGACTTAAAATTATTTTGCCTTGAATCAACATGTTGTTTACTTCAATAATACATATTATTGTAAAACTGAGCATTTAAAAAATCTATAGTGGGCTACAGAGATGGCTCAGTTGATAAAGTAATACCACACAAGGACACAGGCCTGAGTTTTCCCCAACCAGCCCCAGTGACATATACCTGTAACTCTAGGGCTGGGGAGGGCTTAGGTGGAGACAGGACGATCCGCCAGGTTGTTGGAAGCCTGATCATGTGCACTGACTACTGAGAGACTTTGTCTTAAAAACAAACAAGACGGAGAGTGATCAAGAAAGATAACATCAAACTCTGGCCTCCACATGCACACGCATACATGTGTATGTGTACTCCTATGCACACACAAACATACACACACACACACACACACACACACACACACAAACACACCACCAACAATCCTTAATTCAACCAGTCAACCTTTTCTCTTCAAATACTGTAAGACCTTTAACTATATATTTTATCTTGCCTTTGCTTTCTTATTGTTTGAACTTGATTGCTTCAATCTATTTTCTTTTTTTTTTTAGTGTTTATACCTTTGGGTTTATTGTGTAGAAGTTATATTTTTTAAGTATTTTTTTTTTCAAATCTAGACCCATGTCCCTCACCCTACTCCCCCATCCCACCAGAGCTCATGCGTTCTGCCAAACATGCTTTTCATCTCTTTCTCAGTCTTTCTCAAAACTCTCCATGTGGAAGTTGACTGTTTTGAGCAGAAGTTCACTGTTTCAGTCAGTTCTTTGATGCAGGCCTTTCTGTTGTTGTTGTTGTTTCCAATATGCATCACTTCCAACTACTTGGCCAAAAGCTCAAGGGGCTGTGCACAAGAAATACTTACAACTAGGTAATTAGCACTAGCATCCACAGATGAGGGATACCATTTGTCGTTTGTTTTTCTGGGACTGTGTTACTTCACTGAGCATGATATCTTCTAGCTCCAGCCATTTTCCTGCAAAGCTCATGATGTCATCTTTCTTTACTGCTGCATAGAACTCCATTGTGTAGATGTAACACATTTTCTCTATCCACTCATCAGTTGAGGGGCATCTGGGTTGGTTCCAGCTCCTTGCTATTGTGAAGAGAGCTGAAATAAACATGGCTGTGTATGTATCTCTGCGGTGGGGTGAGTCTTGAGGGTATATGCCCAGGAGTGGTATGGCTGGGCCAGGTGGCAAGTTCATTCCAAGTCTTCCAAGGGTTCTCTACACTGCTTTCCATAGTGGCTGTACGAGTTTATATTCCCACCAGCAGTGGATGAGTGTTCCCCTTTCCCCACAACCTCTCCAGCACTTGGTATCATTTGTTTTCTTGATCTTAGCCAGTCTTATTGGAGTGAGATGATACCTTAAAGTGGTTTTAATTTGCATTTCCTTAATGATTAATGATGTTGAACACTTCTTAAGATGTTTCTCAGCCATCTCTAATTCCTCACTTGTGAAGTCTCTGTTCAGTTCTTTGCTCCATCTATTGAGTGAGTCATTTGTTTTTTTCTTCTTTGTTTTTTGAGTAGTTTATATATTCTGGAAATCAATGCTTTGTCAGATGTTTCTGCAGTGAAGGTTTCCTCCCACTCTGTGGGATTTCTCTTCACTTCCTTGATTTTTCTTTTGATGTACAGAAGCTTTTGGGTTTAATGAGGTCCCATTTGTCAATTGTCAACCTTAATTCTTGCGCAGCTGCTGTCTGATTTAGGAAGTCTTTTCCTATGCCTATGTCTTGTAGTCTGCTGCCAACTTTTTCTTCTATCACCTCCAGAGTTTGGGGTTTCACATTGAGGTCTTTGATCCATCTGGAGTTGACTTTTGTACAAGGTGAGAGGTAGGGGTTTAATTTCATTCTTCTACAAGTTTTGCCAACACCACTTGCTCAAGATGCTGTTTCCTCCATTGTGTCTTCTTGGCCCCCCTGTCAAATATGAGATGGCTGAAATTATATGTGCTCAAGTTTGGATCTTCGGTTTTGTTCCATTGGTCAACAGGTCTGTTTTTGTGCCAGTACCAGGCTGTTTTTATGATTATAGCCCTGTAGTATAGTTTAAAGTCTGGTATAGAGATCCCCCCTATGTTGCTCTTTTCACTCAGGGTTGCTTTGAATATTCAGGGTCTTTTGTTTTTCCAAATGAATGGAAAACTTTTGTTTATGCATCGTTGCTGCAAACTCAAGGCAGCAGAACTTGAAGCAGCTAGACACAGCACATCCACAGGGAGCCCAGAGGAGTGGATGAGCACATGCGTCCTAGTGCTCAACTCAGGTTCCCTCTGGTCAGTGGCTCCCCACAGTGTCCGCTCACATCAATTCCATGATCTACACAATCCCCACAGGCATGGCCGCAGGGAACCTGGTCTAGACCGTCCTTCTCTGACTTTCTTCCCAGGTGAGTCTAGACTGTGTCCAGTGGACAGCTTTAAACTATCACGGCATATGATCTGTTAGAATGCCAGGTACCAACTTCATGGTCCCACAACTGAGCACTAGTGTCCTAACTCACAGACTGGGCCACAGTAAAACTCATCTAGTAGGGTTATTTTGAGAATTAATAGTTAATATTTTTTGAACAAGACTTTTTAAAAATATTATTTATTTGTTTTCTTTTGAGACAGGGTCTCCCTGTAGCCCCAGCCAAACTGGAACTCACTATGTAGACCAGGCTGTCCTTGACCTCAGAGAGATCCCCCTGCCTCTGCCTCCTGAATGCTGGGACTAAAGGCATGCACTACCACATGCTGTTTTCAAATCATTGAAATCTCTTTGGAATCCTGATTCCTAGCTCGAATTGTCCTGTTCACTGCAGCACAAAGTGAGGGCCCCACACCAATCTGTGATCGCAGAGCAATTCTGCCAAGAGGCTGCCCCACCTTCTTCTGGGTGAGCCTGTAGGTGTTTGTGTTGATTTGAAATAAATTTGACCTAAAGCTGCTTCCATAGATGTGAACTGTCTTCTGCCTTACTGCATAAATAGGTTTCACCATGGTCAGAGGTCGTATTCTTTTTGGACAGATTACTCTTTCAGGTCATCACAGAGCGCAGTGGGTTGGACGCAGCATCTCCATACCAGGAGTCATTGCACTGTGTTCTCTTTGCCCCACACCCCATGGCCCTTCTCAGTCCCCTCAGCCCTCAGCTGCCTCCCTCCCCCTGTTCTTTTTTAAAAAGTATATTTATTGGGCCCAGTTTGATGGTGAATCCTAGCACTTGGGAGGCTGAGGCAGGCAGATCTCTGTGAGTTCAAGGCCAGCCTGGTCTACAGAGTGAGCTCCAGGCCGGCTGGCTAGGACTAAAGGGAGACCCTGTCTCAAAAAGACCAAGACAAAAAGTATATTTATTGATTGGAGAATTATTTTGACAGTATTCAGCCTCCTCTCCTTCTCCACCCCCAGTTACTATCCTGCAACTCCCTGTCCTCTAATATTATTTGTATTAAAAAACATTTAAGTCCTTTTTCCCCTAATTTTTTCCCAATTCCTCTTGGGTTTGGGTCTATGACTTGTAGTCTGGTCAACTTCCCAGGCGCCACAGTGGTAAACTGACTCTCCATGTCCCAGCATGTTCAGCTTGAGCCGGCAGTTCCTGCTCTGCCCCCATGCATGCTGGGCCTCTGTCAGGCATGGTTGGTCACATCATGTGCATGCCTTGTGTTCTTCTGCCACCTCTGGCTCTTGCAGCCTTTCAGAGCCTTTTCAGGAATGATCCCTGAGCCTTGGGAGGAGAGGGTGAGACACAGATGTCTGTTCGGGCTGAGCACTTATCAGGCTGAGCACTCTACAGTCTCCTGCTCTCTGCACACTGATCACTCATCCGTCTCTATATTCATGGCCATCCACTACCAGAACTTTCTGTGTGGAAAGCTGAGTGATGCACTAATCCATAATCTATGGGCAGAACTATAAGTCACTTGAGTCCATTTAATATTTTGTCTATCTAGCAGGTTGACAGTAGTAGGGTGTCCCCTGTGGCCTGGCTAAGGGCTCTGGGCACTGATGATGGTGTCAGGTATGGACTACCCTGACACTTTGTCAAAAAATAGCCTTTACTTCTGGATCTTTTGTTTATTCCATTCTGTAGTTGGGCTACATGGCTTTGTGCCAGTACCTTGCTGTTTTGGCTACTATGGACTTTCACAGTATAATGTGAGATTGGGAATTGTGATATCCAGTACTACTCTTTCTGTTAAGGGTCGCTTCAGCCATCCAGTGTCTTTTGTGCTTCTATCTGAACTTTAGCACAGTTTATCCTAGTTCTATAAAGAACATAGTTGGGCTTTTCACGTGGATCACATTGAACATACAGATCGCTTTCAGCAATATCGCCATTTTCGCAATATTAATTCTGCCTGATCACAGACATGGAAGTCTCTGCCTGTGGTAGGGTGGGATTCTTGGTGGTGCAGCCGCCTTCAAGTCGCCCATTTTTCTGTAACCCCGAATAATTCATTGGTTCTCCAAGTAGACTTGGCTGCATTTGTTTCTGCCATCTGTCTTTGGTCTCCTCTCTGGGGTGATTGGATTTCTGTTCACCTCTCCCCAGGAAAAGTCACACGCAATTAGCTGTTGGGAATAACGTGGGACTGGACACGACAGCGAAGAATGCTATCTGAAGGAGAGCCTGTTTGTCGTTCTTTTTCAAGATGAATCAGCTCTGGAGGTCTGATGGGCAACACAGTGTCGGTAGTTAATGGCCCCACATGTACACTGAAGAATTTGTTGAAGAAGAGCCCATACTAAATGTTTCTACAGCCATTTAGCAGTGATATTTGAAGTTTAAAGATTTGATTTCAGATTCTAGAGTGGAAATTGAGGGTTTTTTTCCATTTGCCTATGATGTCTAGAAGGGGCAATGTCAGTGTCCCTCTGTTATAAGGTAACTCCTTTTCATCTCTTTTCATAACATATATGTATATACTTTAAGAAGCTTCTATAATTGTAGGTTTCCATATGGCTTTTCTAATGTCCTTCCTCATACTCCCTCCTGTGTCCCACCCTCCTGTTTCCCACCCCATTAACACTTCCTACTCTAATGTCCCTCCCCCCTTCACATCGCTTCATTCTACCACTTCACCCAGGATACCCCCCCCTTCATACCCTTGGCCATTTAGTTTCTTGGCCTCTCTGGATTTTCAAGTTGAAACATACATAGCTAAGATTTCAAAGCTAGGTCTGGGTTCCCTCACTTGGAATGTTTATCTCCAGCTCCATGCATTACCTGCAAATTTCTTATCTTCCTTTTTTTAAGAGCTGAATGATTTTCCATTGTGTACATGTACCACAATGTCATCAATTGTTGTACACCTAGGTTGTTTCCATTTCTGGCTATTATGAAATGGCAGCAATGATGCTGTTGACCAGGGGTCTTTCAAATAATACTGGCCATTGTCCCTGCTTTGGTTACCCACCAGAGCTTGATGGTAAGACCCTGGTTGCTGATGAGGTCACATAATGAGCTGGAACATGAACAGGGAGGAATCAAGCTGACACTGCCTTTGAGCCTCATCTCCCTGGCTAGGATCCCTGGTGCTGGGAGGTGCCATGCACATTACCAGAAGGAAAAAGTGATCATCAACTTCACCTACCTGTGAGTTCTGTGAACTATGGTAACAACTGGCCTGGTAAGATAAGGCCCCTGGTACAATAGTGGTATTAATAGGAAGGGAGTAACTAACCAGTAGTTAATTGGATCTAAGGTCTGCCTCCTAGGATGGAGCCCATACCTACATTGATAGCAGGCTTAGGAACCTGAGGTAGCCAGGTCACGGGACATGTAGGAGAACCTAATACTAGTTTTCTACTAAATGTTTATCATAGTAAACTGATTTCTAGTGACTTGTTGCTAAGCCCATAGATTACTGCATCTCTCATCTCTCACCAGAGAAGGTTCCTTATGCAGCAGATGGTGATTAACACAGAAAGCTATGAGCGGCCACTGTGCCGAGAACAAGAGGCTGCCAGTGCTCATCCCCGAGTAGGACACTTACATCAAACTTCTGCCTCCCAAGGCTCGGGGGTCATTGCAGAAGAGGGGGTGGAAATATTGTAAGAATCAGAGGAAGTGGTTGACCACAAGGAAACAGTTTTTCAGGCAACTTGCCAGTTATTCCTGTGAACACACAGCGATGGTGACAGCATGCACACGTCCCATGCAAGCTCAAACCAGAAAAGAAATCCCAGCCTAGACATGGAGAAGTGGGTACGAAACCCCAGCCCCACCTAAGGATCTTTTGGCCAGGAATGGCTGCTGGGAGGGGCAGAGACCATGTCTTTCAGGGATGCGACTCTTGGTGGGTTGCCTATACTCCAGCAGATGGGCCTACACTACAGGACATTTGGGGACACAGGTTAACCTCAATAGGCCTTGTTGTATATAACTACCTTGAACTGGGTGGGGGGCACTAAGGGAAGGGGCAGATAAGAACGCGTCCTAACTGCCATCAAATTGCATTGTATGAAAATCACAAGAATTCAACAAAAATAGTTTAAAAGTTGATTTCAACAATTTAATTTTTCTCTGTCATTATAGTGATGATAAAATGAGCAATAACGTATGGGCACATTTACATATGACAGAATCTTAAATGGATGTGATCATTAACATGAAACAAAGAAATTAAATCTTTGTGGAAAAGATTAGAATTATACAGAAAATCGAAAAGTTTTTGTCCACGACTAAAGTGATTGGATGTGAGTAAAGCACTTGCTGTACACAGACCTGAGTCCAGAACCCACGGAAAGGCCCAATGCCCAGCAGGGGCATCTGCAAACCCACGGAAAGGCCCGACGCCCAGCAGGGGCATCTGCAACCCCACAGAAAGGCCCGACGCCCAGCAGGGGCATCTGCAATCCGACGGAAAGGCCCGATGCCCAGCAGGGGCATCTGCAATCCCAGTGCTACTGCACGTGCGCGTGCACACACTATATTTCACACTGTCCCACAGCAGGAGTCCTCAGGCGACAACACTGCTTTGTCTGCTCTACGGCTGTATGTCAAGACTTCTTGCAGTGTTCTAGACACTAATGCTGCATGTTCCACTGGAGTCTAGTCAGCCTGCCTAGCATCGCTCCCTTAAAGATCAACTGCTCATCTAATATCTAGCAAAATAGACTCCAATCCATTTCTTGTCAGAAGAGATAAAGAGGGCTATTTCCTTCTGATCAAGGGATCAATCCCTCAAGGGGTTGGGGAGATGGTTCAGCAGTTAAGACCACTGGCTGTTCTTGCAGAAGACCGGGTTTCAAATCCCGGCACCCACATGACAGCTAACAACCATCCATAACTTCAGTTCCAGGGGATTAATCCCCTCTTCTGTCCTCTGAGGACATTGTACAACACAGGTACACTTACACACATGCGGGCCTAATACTCATACACATAAAATAATTTATGTATATACATATATACATATATATATAACCCCAATACAGGCACATCCACTTTCATAATAAATTAGATTTAAAATCACAGATAACCCCAACGTAGTAACAGTATCTTCAATACTCTACTCTCACCATCAGACAGATCAACTGTGCAAAATAAATGGATGAAGCCACACTGGAACCAAATAACACCATGGAACAAATAGAGCTAATGGATGTCTACTGAACATATCACTCCCATACCAAAGAATGGGCCTTCTTGCCAGCACCTTAGGGACCATCTGTCAAATATTGTATTAGGAAATAAGGCAAGTCTTAGCAAACACAGGAAAACTGAAACAATATGCTGTATTCTATCTAACTACAATGTAACAAGGGAGAACTCAACTGTGAAACTATAGAAAGTTCACAAACTGATGGAGATTAAGCAATACACTATTTAATGCTGAATGGGTCATTACAGAAATCAAGAAGGAAATGAAAAAAATACCTAAAATTAAATGATAGTGAAAACACAACATATCCAATCTATGAGATACAATGAAGGCAGCCCTAAAAGGGAATATTATAGCTCTAAGTGCTTACATTGAAAACTCAGAGAGATCCCAAGTAAACATGGGTATCAGGAAAACAAGAATAAACCAATTTCTAAAGCAGTAGATAGAGAGCAATGAAGATCATGGAAGAATTAAGGGAATAGAAATTTAAAAAAATAAAAAGGGAAAGAAACAATGAAACAAAGAATCTATACTTTGAAAGAGAAATAAAAATAAAAAAAAATCCATAGCCAAAGTTACCAAAAGAAAATACAGATTAATAAAATTAAAGATGAAGCAGGCACTGAGAAAGTCAGAGAATCATGAAGACAGACTTAAAAAATTTATATTCCTCTAAATTGGAAAATATAAAATAAATAAATTTCTAGATGAATATGACCTACCAAAGTCAAACCAAAATAAAATTAAACAGGTATCTAACAGCCAATGAGATAGAAGAAGAAATGTAAAAATCTCCCAGGTTAAAAAAAAAAAAAGCTTATAGCTTAATGGATTCAGCACAGAATTGCTCTAAGCCTTCAAAGAGAGCACAATTTCTAGGATAAATTATTCTATAAAGTAGAAATGGAAGGAACACTTCCCAGTTCCTTTAATGAAATCAGTATTGTCCTGATGCCAAAATCAGATAAAGAGAATTGTAGGCCAATCTTCTGATGAATAAAGATGAAAATATCCTCAATAAATACATGGAAACCATATTCAAGAACACATTAAAAGATCATTCACCATGGTCAAGTTGGCTTCATTCCAGAGGTGCATGAATAGTTCAACATATGAAAATCAATAAATGTACATAAATGAACTCAAGGACATGAATCACATGATCATTTCAATTGATGAAGAAAAGGCCTTTGCAAAACCCTGCATCACTTCATGTAAAAACCTTGAAGAGACTAGGGATGAAGCCAGTAAGTCTCTCTACGACAAACCAATAGCCACCAACCAGTAAAACATACAAAAATGGAAGCATTCCCACTAGGGTCAGGAGAAGAGCGTCCACCTCCCATTTCTATTCAGTACCATGACTGAAGTCCTAGCTGGAGCAGCAGAGCTTCATAGCACAAGAAAAGGAAATAAAGGGACTATAAAACATAAAAAAAAAAAATAAAGGGACTAGCACTTGGTAGGCAGAGGCAGGTGGATCTCTTTTTTGGTGTTTTCGACACAGGGTCTCCCTGTACCTCTGGCTGTCCTAGAACTCGCTCTGTAGACCAAGCTGGCCTTGAACTCATAGATATCTGCCTGCCTCTGCCTCCCAAGTGCTAGGATTAAAGGTGTGCACCACCACACCGGGCATATTATAGAATTTTTAAAAGTCAAGGGTACTTTATATGCACATACACATTTGTACATGAGATTTTTATCTTAGTGTTTGTACTGAACAGAGTCATATACATTACTACTAAACATAAAGACCTTTACTTGAATAAAGCATTTGTAGAAATGTCATTTACATTTTAATATAGTAAATATCCCTTGACTGGGTTTTAAACTCAACAAGTGATAGAAAACAAAAATTATATATATTATTTATATTTAAAGTTAACCATAACCAAAGGTTACAGTATAATTAAAACAGACTAATAATTTAAGGGTTTTTTTGTAACCGACAATTAGATTAATCCATTAAAGACCATTTAAAGATTGCTAATACCAAAAGCATGAAGTGAAATCAGTTTTTTGTGAATTTGATTTACCCAGTTTTGGGGTTTATTTTTTTCAATTAAGTTTTCTTTACTAACATAAGCTCACAGCACACAGGGTCAGAGGGGACAGCTTGCCAGGCCAGCCAGGCAGCAGTTCAAGACAACGCTGCACCACAATTGACCCAAGTCCCAGACTCCAAATGGGTCTCTCATCAGAGATAGGGAAGCACAGCTGTGTAGGCAGCCCCAGGAGCTCAGGAGTTCCCCCACCTAAGCCAGACCAAGATCCTGGGCTTAACTGCTGATGAGAATTTTACTAATAGTCAGCAAAAGGCAATTTGTTTGAGACAGGCACTCCCTGTAGCAGCCAGCCTGGAACTCTTGAATTAGATCCAGCAGACCAGGCTGGCTTTGGACTCTCACAGAAGTCCATATACCTCTGCCTTCTGAGTACTAGGACCAACAGCCTGTAGTTCCAAGCCAGTCTTAAGAATCAGTTTAAGCTGATCTAAAAGCATGAGAGTTGTACAAATCAGACTGAAGTAAAACATTTCAAAAGCAAGCAAATAAGAGATACCTCCAGTCGGCTTCCTCATGGAGAATACTGAGAAAGACTGAGAAAGAGATGAAAAGCATGTTTGGCAGAATGCATGAGCTCTGGTGGGGTGGGGGAATGGGCGGGAACACGGGTCTAGATTTGTTAAAAAAATAAGAATAAATTTATGTGAAAAAAAAAAAGAGATACCTCCAAACAGCCATCTTGAAAGTAAAAAGTTTCCATGAACAACTACAACTCAAAAGTTGTGAAGCATTTAACAGACTCAGAGATGATAGATTTAAAGACATCTAAGGTACCCAAATTTGAGGCCTCTGAATGCATTATCAAATATCCATATTTAAAGTTTGCACATTTGCATTTAATCTGGCATGCCAAAGCAAAACTAAAAATTCTCCCCTTGCAAACCAGTAAAATCGCTGTTCATGGAAAAAAAAATTTTATGCACAATAAATAATGAAAAGAACAGGGCTGGAGAGATGGCTCAGCAGTTAAGAATGCCGACTGCTCTTGCAGAGGACCCAGGTTCAATTCCAGCACCCACATGGCAGCTAAGAAGCGTCTTTAACTCCAGTTCCAGGAGAATCCAATACCCTCTTCTGACCTCCGCGGTATTGCATGACACGAGTGCACCAACCTACATGCAGACAGTACATTCAAACACATAAATAAATAAAAAAAGAATGAAAGGAACAATGAAGAGGCCATTTTGTTTTAACAGAGACAACAAGAGACAATTATACATGACTGGATTATATGAAATCAATACACAAGAAAACTTGGACATGTGACAGACATAAGTACATTACTCTCAGACACAGGGAAGAACAGGCTCGCAGAGAACCTGGAGTCTCAGTGTCTTGACACAGGAACCAAAGCTCATGCCTCTCCTCCTGAAATCAGAAGTTATTTAACACAATCAAGGGGGAAGAGGAGTTGAGAAGTAGATTGGCCCATGACATAGGTTACACTTAAGGCCACACATAAACAAGACAAAAATAACCAGAAACCCATCGAGTCCCCACTAGACCCAGGGGCCCACTGAGTCCCCACTAGACCAGGTGGCAGGCAGACAGAAACAACTGTTTCCTGCAGAGGGGCAGGAGAACGTCTACTCCATCCCCAGAGGTTGGGTTAATGATAGCATCTGACCACCCTACGCCTCTCCAAAATGGTCCAGGCCCCTGAATCAGACTCACGTGTAGGTTTTCAGACGCAGTCACGGGCTCCTTCTAGGGCCTACCCTGGACAGATCTAGGGTCCCCTGGGGAGGGAGAATCTCGATGGAACCTCCAAAAATGTAATGGCGGCGGAATCGCCCAAGAAGATGCACCAGACAAAAAGTTATAATTTAGAAATTTAAAGGAAAAAGTTTATTCCAGCTTAGCGAGTGCTTGGACAGCAGTCTCTCTTGCCAATATGAGCTGCTGCTGCACAGAATTAAGGCATAGGGTTCTCTTAAAAACAAACATAAACCACAATTTCCTGTTACAGGGGAACATTTCCCCCTAAATTTTTGCAAAAAGAAAATACAGAAACCAAAAAGCACCTGGTTAGTACGATGATATCTATACAATGTGAGGAGAGGGTAACATGGGCCAGGCAGTGCTGAGGTCAGTCTCTGTTTTGGTTGTTCATGATGTCTTGGCTGCTGATACAATTGAACCCAGGGCTAGGATCCAGACGTCCTGACATCCTGTGATCAGTGGCCCCATGCTAAGAATCAGTCCTTCTGACTTCTAGGGCCTTTTTTGAAATAACAGCCTGACTACCATAAAACAATTGCATGACATGTGATTCATAGAGGTACAGAGGAAGAACAAAGTTTGAAAAGAAGTTGTCATTGCAAGGACCAATATAGAGATAGGTAAATTACCGTCTGCAACAAATTGAGATTGGCTATGTTGCCTCCTGTAATTTACAGTTTTCTGTACCCTACGAACTATTTTGCTTATATTTGTAGTATTTAAACAAATCTATTATCTTTTAATTTTTCAGTTTCTCCTTAGATCTGTTAGACCTTATTGTTATAACTTTACAGAGCGGATAGCTCTCACCCTACCTAGAAGTTCTTATTTGTAAATAATGACTTCATTTGTTGTTATATTAGTATTATACCAGATTTAGATTTGAGAAAGAGAAATGAGACGTATTATAGAAGCAATTAAACAACACAGTATTCTTTACACTTTTCTAATAAGAATGTCTTCATTTACATAACAAGCAGTAACATTAATAGAGATGAGAGGTCAAACCTCTTAGAAAATCAGAATTTTGTAGGCTTTGGAGGCTTAACTACTTTTTATTATAACAACTAGAAATGGAAATATGACTCTAGAAGCAGTCATTGTAGTATTGTCCATTTCCTTAGGAAAATATAGATTGTTCAATTTTAATTTTTATCCCTGCTAATTGTAATACATAGGACACCTTAGACGTTCATTTAGTCAAGGAACACTAGCACTTAAAACTATAAAATATCATGAGTATTGTTGTTATTAGAGTGATGTTTTATATAATTTGTGTAAGAATCAACCCAAATCTGGGTATTTTGTTTTTTAGACAAAATAAGATTGTAGTTACTTGTTAAACACTGGAGTACCTTATAGGGCCTTTCAGTCTAATTGGTTGAATTTAGTTAAAATATATACACTTTGTATAACTAATATGCATATATTCAAATTTGATTTTGGAAACTGGACTTTTTATCCAAATTACACTGAATAATTAGAAAAACATGTTTATATATATTTTTCAAAGAGTGGAAACACTCTTTTAAACATTAAAACTAGCTGGGTAAGGTAGGGGTTCTGGCTCAGCGAATATTCAGAACAAAAAAACATAATTAATGAAAGGAAAAACATCATTATTTTTAATTTAAACTAAGATTGTAATTGCTTTATCATTTAGGAATATGCTAAGAGAAATATTAAATATCAAGAGTTTAAGGAGCAGCATCTAGTTTCTCTTCAATTGCTGTGACAAAACATTCTGACCAAAACCAACTTGGGGAGGAAAGGGTTTATTTAGCTTACATCTCCTGGGTCACAGTTCATCACTGAGGAGCCCAAGGTAGGAACTCAGGGCAGGAACCTGGAGGCAGGAGCTGAAGCACAGGCCATGGAGGAGTGCTGCTTACTGGCTTGCTCCTCTGGCCCATGCTCCAACTGCTTCCAACTGCTTCCTTATATACCACAGGACCACCTGCCCAGAGGTGGCACCACCTACAACCAGCTGGGCCATCCCACAACACTCAACCATCAGGATAATATTCCACAGACATGGCCACAGGCCAGTCCAATGAAGGCAATTCTCCAACTGAGGCTCCCTCAACCCAGGAGTGTCAAGTTGACACAAGAGCTATCCAGCACAAAGCAAGAGAGAGAGAGAGAGAGAGAGAGAGAGAGAGAGAGAGAGAGAGAGAGAAATGGAGAAATGTTCAGTTACTTGGGGATACTAGATTGTCAGTCAATTGAAGATAAGTCCCTTCTAGTATCTTCTGAAGTCCACGTGGATGAGTTAGACAACGTTGGCACATGAGACTCTTGAAGTTCATTTCCATGAATATTCCAGTTCAGGAGCAGGTCGGAACTACCTGCTTGCGGTCTTTTCTTTCCAGCTAAATGGAATGTTTGATGTCACTTTTTTTTAGTTGATGAAATCCCCTGATTTTCTTTATCCTTAAAGAAGACTCTGCTTATTTAAAAGCCCTTGTTTTTCTAAGCAACTAACATTTAGGAAAAACTTGGTGGTGATGTTGTTGTTGTTGTTGTAACTCATACTAAAGAATTAAGTTAACCTTGGGGTATTGAGTTTTGACCTTAACGTTTTAATAACCCTTACACTATAATCAATTTAATTATAATCCTACTTTCTTTAAGTTTAATTTTCCTTTTTTTCCTACAATACACTAAGTTTTTTTTTTAATTTCTGTATGTGTATGAATGTACTGTCTGCATGCAAGTCTGTGCACCCGTGTCGTGAAATTATTTTTTGTTAAAAAGTTTACATTTCAGCTGGACATGGTAGTGCACGCCTTTAATCCTAGCACTTGGGAGGTAGAGGCAGGTGGATCTTTGTGAGTTCAAGGCCAGCCAGTCTACAGAATGAGTTCCAGGATAGCTGGGACTACAAGGAGACTCTGTCTAGAAAAGACCAAAAAAAAAAAAAAAGTTTACATTTTGGGGCTGGAGAGATGGCTCAGCGCCTCTGCTCTTGCAGAGGACCCGGGTTTGATTCCCAGCACCCACGCGGCAGCTGAGAACCCTCTTTAACTCCAGTTCCAGGGGAATCTGATGCCCTCTTCTGACCTCCACAGCATTGCATGACACAGGTGCACAAACCTACATGCAGACAGTACATTTATACACATAAAAAAATAAATAAAATTGGGGCTGGAGAGATGGCTCATCTGTTAAGAGCACCGACTGCTCTTTCAGAGGACCCAGGTTCAATTCCTAGCACCAACATGGTGGCTGAGTGCTGCACCAACTCCAGCATCGTCTGTGTGAGCAATGACGAAAGTCATAATAACGGACGAAGAGATACATGCCTCATGAGGCTAGGCTCCCTGGTGGTCCCTGGCAGAGTACTCGGCCTCAGCTTCCAAGATCACAACGCACTACAAAGATGTTATGCTGGGGGCTGGAGAGATGGCCTAGCGGTTAAGAGCGCCGACCGCTCTTACAGAGGACCTGGGTTCGATCCCCAGCACCCACATGGCGGCCGAGAGCCATCTGAAACTCCAATTCCAGGAGAACTCCAGCTCCAGGGGAATCCGAGACCCTCTTCTGACCTCCGCGGCATTGCACGACACGGGTGCACAGACCTGCATGCAGACAGTACATTGATACACATACAGAAATAAATAAAACTAAATTAAAAAAAAAAAAGATGTTATGCTTCATGAGTGTTGGACTTTGTACACTGTCTTTTGACTCTTCTCCTGAGCTCAGCACAACCTCAGTCCCAGACAAAAAACAGTTAAATGTGTCTGGAAATAAATCAGGCAAACAGAAGCCTCATGAACCTAAGTAAAATCATACAGAGATACAGCATTTAAAAGCTCCTTTGTCCTAGAAGTCCCCACAAAGATATTATAAACATTACACTGAGTGAGATCATAGGTTAGTTACAAATAATAAAAGTGTTCTTCCAGATTTAATAAAAATAAAGACTCGGTCCTTTAAGCAGAAAGCTACATCTAATAGAATTAGCAAGATAAAGTTTAGTTACAGTTATGCATATTAAAGTGTAACACTTAATTAAGAGGCCTTTTCAGGCTTGTGGCTTGAATCACAATCTGGAGATAACTAGCGGCCTTGGAAAAATTCTAGCCCCAGGAAGGATGAGAAACATCGAATTGGAACTTCAAAAGAAACAAAAACTGTTTATGGCTTGTGATTTTAAGACTGCTGTTTTATTGCTTATCTCCCCTGCCAAGACAGTGTGAGCAGTATACTGCGTGTAAACTTCCATTGATGTGTAAACTTTATCTGACTTGCTGTCCTTGTAAACCCAGGTGCGAATTCCTCTGGCAATAAGCCTTTTGTCCTCGGGGAGGTGAAACTCCTCTGCCTGCCTCCTCAGCCTTCCACCCTCAGCCTGCTCTCAGCCCGCTTTTTCTGCTTGTGATATAAAAACTTGACTTGATCTCAGTAAAGACGCACTAGATTCAAGACCACTCTGGTATCATGTCCATTTTATTATATTTCGCCTAACCTGTGCCCTCTTGTGCAACAAGACCCTGATTTCCTGCAGGTGGAGAGAAGCCCCCGGCTGCCTTGGTCTGTGGCAGCTGAGAGCCATCTTTAACTCCAGTTCCAGGGGAATCCATGGCCCTCTTCTGACCTCTGTGGCATTGTAGGACACTGGTACACCATCCTACATGCAGACAGTACACTCATATACATAAAAAATAATAAAGAAAAAAATTTTAAATAAATAAAATTTAAAAAAATTTTTGGTGTTTTTTGAGGCAGGGTCTACCCTTAGCCCCAGCTGCCTTGGAACTCACTATGTAGACCAGGCTGGCCTTGCACTCACAGGGATCCACCTGTCTGCCTCCTGAGTGCAGGGATTAAAGGTGTGCACCATCACTCATCATTAAAAAAGTAAATAAATTTTTAAAGAGACAAAAGTAATTGAATTTTGTGTCTGTGTTTGCGTGTGTGCATGCTCGTGTGTGCACATGTGAGGAAGCCAAGGCTCAATCCAGGGAGATATTCTTCAGGAGCTCTTCTCCATGGTTGTATTTGAGAAAATGGACTTCTCACTGGAACCTAAGGGTCACCATTGAGGCTAAGCAGATTGTCCATGAAGCCCCAGGTAAAGGGCCTTTACAAATCAATAGGACCTGCCTAGAAAAGATGGCGCATGAAGGAAGCAAGGTAGGCACAGTCAAAATCGTTTTAAAATTTTTCTGATTGGCCCTAGTTATTTCCTCACTCATGGACAGCTCATTGCCGCAAACCGTCCCAACAGTGGGCTCACTTAATCTGCGGGATCCAGAGTCTTGAAGGAGGGCATGGATTAGGCAAATGACAGACAGAAACTGCACCAGAGATATGGTTTTTGAATCTGCTGTATTTTACTGAGAGCAGACAAACTGATTATACAGTACATGTCAGGAAAAGCAGATCAAGATCAGCACATCTTCAGTAACAATAAGCCTTTTACTAAAGAGTTTAAGTTTTACATATTAACCAGAAGCACTAACCAGAAACACTAATCAGAAGTATTTACACATGGCACTTTGCTCAAGATTAGCACATCTCCGGGAACAAACAGTGGTAGTAAAACCATAGACCATGGGTGGTTTGTTTGTGAGACATTCTTTCCCTCTGAAGTTTCAGTTTGATTCTTTCCCATTCTTCCTGGCACCCAATCTATAGGCTGTAATTCAAGCCATGGCCTGGGAGAGTCTCTTAATTAGTTCTGTTTTTCTTAAAGGAGAAACCCGCCGCATGTCTCTAACTAAGTATTACATTTTAACATGCATAACTGTAACTAAGACTTTTATTTTACTTAATTCTAACAGATGTAGCTCTTTGCTTAAAGGACTGAGCTTTTATTTTTATTAAGTCTGGAAAAACACTTCTGCTACTTGTAACTGACTATGATATCACTCAGTGCAATGTCTTCCTTTCCATTTTACCTTTGTAAGGGCTTTTAGGAAGGGAGGGTCTTTTTGGTTTTTTCTTTACCATATTTTTCTAAAGAAGGAGCCCACCATCTACCTTTATTTAAGTAATGTTTTCTACCATGTATGACTGTAACTGGAATTCTTATTTTACTAATTGTTGTCTGTGTTGGTTTGGGGTGATAGGACAGTACAAATATATCTCTCTAAAGAATAAGAATAGGGTGCACTTCATACGCCTTGAGGGGGCCTAATATGTAAGCTCTGGCTTGTAAATTTCCTGAGGTAGTCAAGCTGGCTCCTAAAACTACCCTGAGATACAGTGAATATTAGTAATTTTCTGTGAGCTATGTATGTCCTGATACATGCCTTGGGCTCCTCAGCCCAGGCATTGGTCATACAGCCCATGCTTGCCATTAAACTGCTTGGACTGCAGCCTGTGTGCTGTCTTTACCTGTAAGGTGATTGGTTGCCCCTTTCACACCCTGGACAACTCTTTGTGGGTTTTTTGGGACTTTAAAACATGCGGACCTGGTGATGGGGCTGGAGGGAGATGGCCTAGCAGTTAAGAGCGACCACCGCTCTTACAGAGGGATTCAACTGGTTCGATCGGCACCAGCAACGCACACAAGTTTTGCGGGACTAGGACCGAGAGCTACCCGTCTGAATACATTTACAAATTCCATTGAGAACATCTAGTTCGGGAATCCGAACTCTCAGTCTCGACCCTCCTCGGTCATTCGCAATCCACACGAGTGCAGAGCCTTTGCCATATAACTTGCATTGCAGGCAGTACATTCAAATACACATTATCAGAGAAGAAATAATTACATGAAAAAAATTTAAAACACAACAACAACAAAAAAAAAAACGTGCTGTGCTGCCTACAAAAAAATGAGTTCCAGCTTGACTAGATTCCTTGTCGCATTTGATTGTCTCCAGGAGAGGGAGGCTGCAGGGCTGGCAGAGACAGCACACTCACCTCCCAGAACCCACCATAGAATGGGGGAACCCCTCAAGGACCAGCCTGTGGGGCGGAGCTGGGATGGAGAGGGACCCCCGCACCCAGGGATCTGCAGGTCTTTCACCTCCTGGTGCTGGGGGTGCCAGCAACGAGCCAACCACATCTAATATTTTCATGTGTGTTTTGAGGGGATGAACTCAGGTCCTCTCTGTACTCTTTTAATTGACTGAGCAGTCTCCTCAGCCTGTACAATTTAATGAAAACTGCTTTTCATTTCTCTCGATGTATTCTTCTTGGCCAATCTGGGATGGTGTTCACAAGTCGCTGGTGCCTGCATGGATAACACCCATCGCCTAACCTCAGCAGACAAGTCAAAATAACCTTTCCAAATAAGTTCTTACTGATCCTTACTAAATGCTAAGTTTTTCCAGTTCCTGTGTGTTGGTCCTGTGCTAACAGGGATTTGGAGTGCTCTGTAAACATGGGTTTCCTTGCTGGGAGAATCATTGCCATGAGACTGAATTTTCTGTGGGTCAGGGTTGGGTGAGAACTGGGCAGGATGACTCCATGGATTGTATCCAAGATCCCCAACCTGAACTGTTCCTAGCTGATGATGCCATCACAATCCCACAGTTGGGAGCCATTGCCATGTTATGTTCCCATAGAAGCTCAATCCCTTCTTTGCACACCATACGTGGACCCACCAGTATTTTAAAGACCCTCGGGGCTGGAAGATGGCCTGAGCGTTAAGCAAGCGCTGGAATACTGCTCTTACAGAAGGAAAAAACCCCCCCCGGGTTCAATCCCCAGCACCCACTCCGCGGCTAATTGATCCGTACCTGAAACTCAACTTCCAGAGAAACTCCCAGTTCCCCAGCGGGGAATTCGACACCACTCGGTTCTGACCTCGCAGCACGCGCGGCATTGTCACGGCAGCACGGGCTGCACCAAACTTGCATGCAGTATGAGTGTACATTGATATCAGCATACAAAATATATAAATGCTGGCGTGTGGGTGGACGCCCGCCATTTAACTCCTATGCACTGTGGGGAGGGCAGAGGGGCACAGGTCTAGATTCTCTGTCGGCTTATGAAGGCCTAGCCTGGTCTACAGAGTGAGCTTTCCGAGGATCAGAAACATGCTCGCTACAGGAGACGAGATGCTGTCTTGAAAAGACCCAAACAAAAAAAANAAAAAAAAAAAAAAATTAAAACTCAAGGGGCACTTGAGTGCACAGAGCTTAGATCGGGGATTTCCCAGGACCACCCGAAGCACAGAGTACCAGGGCATAGGCTAAACAGGCATTACCCCCACACACACACCCCACCAATACTAAAAACAAAACAAATGATCAGACCCAAAATGCCTCTGAAGCAAATAAGAATGGACGCTTTAAAGCAGAAACTTTGAAAGCAAGCAAGCAAACAAATATCTAAACAAAGAGGAACCTGAAGTTAAAAGAACATGCTAATCTGCTCTAAAACATGTTCAGAGAAGAGATGAGAGAAGAAAGTGCTGCTAGAAAAAAATTTTTTTCAGAGTTTTTTTTCAGTTCTTTTGTTGTTGTTCTCTCCAATTTGTATTGCTACAGTATATATCATAGTTATATATATACATAAATATATGCATATATACACATATCACTTGAATTGGAGGGTTTTTTTTCATTAAAGATGTCATGTTTTCCTTAAGGAAGTGCTCAAAGATTCCTCCTTGGCAATCTCGAACAACCATCAATCCTGCATTTTTGCTCCATATTGGGATCTTTCCCTCCCAGGGTCCCAAACGGACCAAGCAAGCCTTCAGAGGTCTTTCTGAAAGCAACAAAAAAACCAAAGTGAATGTCAAAACCAAAATACACTCAAAGCAAACAAAATAGATACCTTAAAACAAACAATGTGAGAGCAAATGAAGACCAAAAAAGGTATCTAAATAGGATCCTTTAACAACCAGCTCAGAATAAACCAATGGACCATCAACCAATCCAGGGAGGTGCAGACCCCAGGAAAGAGCTCACCAACTTCCACTCAAGGAGACAGTGCTCCATGGCAGGCTACAGAGGAGCCCTGGCTGGCACCTGGTGCCAATCCAGGTGCTTCCTTCAGTGAAAAAGTAGATCATTCCTTTGGGGACTCACATTCAGGTGCCTTAACTGTCGATGCAAATGCATAAATCTCACCTCAAAGGAGTTAAGAGGTAGTTTTTTCTGGAGCCAAATATGAGTGACGATGGCTCAGGAACACAGATTTTAGGTTTTCCCAAATACCGTGTTCCAGCATGATAACAGTTGCATTACAGTTGTGTAGTAAAACAACAAAAAAATCATAAACCAAGACACCTTTCGACTACATTGGTGGATTTACTCGGGAGGCAGGTCACGGCAGGGCAGGGGGTTCCTAATATAGGTCTCAGGTGCTGTCTGAGGACATTCTTAGCTTTTTGATTGGTGAGATCTGGTGCTCTGCTAAGTTAAAACATTTCAAAAGGTTTATTTATCTGTTTCAGGACATTAGGTCAGTTGCAGAGGTGGAAAGGGGTGGCTAGAGGGGCACAAACAGGGCCCAAGATAAGTGTAAGCAGGCTCTGAGTTGGCCCCATCCCAAACTCCACAGTTGTTGAAGTGCTCACCAGCTGATCAGCCTTGCAGGAAGCTCAGCCTAAGATCCAGGATTTTTCTGGGAACTTTCATTCACACAAGCATTGAAGATACTTTATGTCCTACAATAATCCAGTCAGGACCTCATTCTTTTTTAAACAACTTAAAAAGTTCTTGTGTGTTTGAGGGGCTGTGGGTTGGTGTGCGGTGATGGACGGCTTTCAGGAGTTGGTTCTCTCATACTTGCTGAGCCAGGATTCCCCTGTTTCTTCTGGGCTATGCACTCCAGGGAGCTGGACAGGAGCGGCTGGGAGATCCTTCTGTCTCCACCTGCAGGCTCTCTCTCCTCAGGGCTGCTGTGGAGAGTTGATAGACCACACCCAGCTGAAGCCCTTCTCTCCTTACAGCCCTCCCAAAAGTCAATGCCTCCCCCACCCCTGAGAACAGGCCCTTCCAGTTTAGCCAAGCCCTACCTGAAGAAGTGCTACAAGGTAATGGAAGTGGCCACTGTCATATCTCGTGCTACCTAGGCAATGTCCTTGAGACTTTTCTTTTTTTTTTTTTTTTTTTTTTTTTT